>CM044006.1:86271920-86879420 GCA_024085815.1 Flaveria linearis
AAATATCTTCCAACACTTGAACTTTCGTTTCCGTGTCTCTTACATAGGCTAAGAACGATTGTCCTCCATGGCTCATGTATTTTCATTGCTTTGACCAAAGAACATAAAGCTACGCCACCGCGTTTTTTGCACTGGATTATTACCTCATAACCACTCGGAGATATCAATTGGATGCACTTGCGATTGCAAACTATATTGGCGTGGTACATGGAAAAGCAATCCTACCGATTACTACATCAAACTCCCCGAGTGTCTAGGGTATTAAGTCGACCGATAATCCTCACCTTCGATGGTAAGTATGCAATTTTCGATAACGTTGAACACTAAGAACGTTTTTGAAATCCGCTACCCTCAATCTCTAAAGGACTAGGTACGTTGTCTAACACCATGGTAAAAATGACTCGCAAATTTAACCGAACCAACGATCTATTAGCACCCGAGTCAAATAGCACATAAGCAGGTAGTGAGTTGATGAGAAAGGTACCCGTCACAACGTCGTCTATAAGATTTGGCTTCTTCAGCCGTAATCAAGAAAGTTCTCGCCTTAGCTTTTCCTCCATCACCCTTTTTCCCCGAACCTTGAGCCCCGAGGATTGACTTGTACATCCTTCTTTAGTTCCGGACATTCGCTCTTTTTGTGGCCCGGTTTGTAACAGTTGTAGCACACACTTAGCGGCTTATGCATTGAGATGTCGAATGACTCGACTTTCCACACTTGAAGCAATTTTTAGATTCGTATCTACAAACTCCCCCATGCTTCTTTTTACAAATCTTGCAAATGTTTGGAGTCTTTGTCGTTCCCAGACTTGTTTGATGAAGATGAAATCTTGGCTTTCTTAGACGAACCCGTCTCCGTTTCAGCCGCCCGCTTCTCCCCACGATCAACTTGCCTTTTCAATTCCGCTTCTCGATCCCTAGCACAATCGATAAGCTGCTAGAGTTTCACATTTGGACGGTGTAAGAAACTCTCGATACTTGGCACTCAACATGCCATAGTAGTGGTTAATCCACATCCTTTCATCCTGGAGCAACTGTGGCAAAACTTGGCTTTGTCGTAGAAGATGGCCGTGATGGTATCAATACTTTCATCTTTTTGTCGTAACTGTAGGCTTCTTTGCTATTATGTTGATAGCGGCTTGTGGGCAAACCGCTTGTGAACAACTTCTTAAATTCTTCCCAAGTCATACTTTTGATACCTTCCCGCCCCTTCTCATCCCGTTGCAATTCCCACCAGTCTTTAGCGTTCCCGGAGTTGGCTTGCAGCAAACTCACTTCATCAGATTCTTCACAGTGTGAGTTTCAAAGGCACTTCCATATCTTTGATCCACCTTTGACTAAGTAGTGGATCGACCTCACCCTTGAACGTTGTAGGGTTGCATGCAACAAACTCCTTATAGGTCACTTTCTTTGTTGGCCTTTCGGTTTCTTTGTCAGCCTTCAGAGCCACAAACTCTTGTTGAATGAGATCCCGTAGATCCTTGCGTACATCCTCGATGTAGCCCGGCAATAAAGCCTCAAAAGCCTTGCCAACTTCCTCCTTGACCATTTCTCGTGTTGCATCATCGGGATGGGTCTCGTGATTCTCTATATTGATCACGTGATCGTTACCAGCCATGACCTAAGACTGTGAAATTAACTTTCGTTAGTACCATGTACGTAATCTATAGCATATACACCGATGCTTATGATTCTACTATCACTAGGGCCTAACCCTATTCACACAATACCATTTCCATCCTTAAGTTTAAAACAACATCCCTAAGAATCCATTCGCGTGCCTTTGATTGTTGTTAGACTGGCCAGGCCTAGCAACAAGCTCACCACACGGATGCCTTCTTAGTTCCTTTATTCCAAACTTAAGTCAAGAAGCTAGGTTCAATCAATTCATATGGTACATATCATACATATATCATACATGTGTCAAGCTTGTTAGTTTATAAACGACACACTAACCTTGGACCTTTAGGCTCGGTGATCGGCTTCTTGGATCGAACGTTTGCATTTCTCATATCTAGAGCTCAAAGTTGAGTCCAAGTGTTCGCGACGCACTTGAATCTCTCAAACCGTTGGCTCTGATACCAACTTGTAACACCCGGACCTCCAAAGAGTCCGTTTAAGTAAATAAACATGCGGAATTGGTCCCAGAAAATTTCATTAACATTTAACTCCCAAAATATGTGTTTCGTGTCAACCGACACTCAAAATGAAGTTTAACAATCCATTTCATAAAAACGTGATAAGAAGTTTCAAAATAATGTTAACGCGTTAATTTCTCAAGAGAAACGCGTATGCAAGTCCCGTTCGATCCTTGTATGCCCTATCGATCACTTTAGCCTTCCGTCCCGTAACACCTGAAAACACACGTTTAGACATCCATTAGTTCATAGGAACTAAGTAAGTACTTCTAACATTCCTTTTTAGGGTCTTTACGGGGGTTTAAACGGACTCGGAACGCGTTAAAACGATAATCGACAAAATCTGGGAAACGAGGAGAAGACCACAAAAGAAGCTCAGAGGCAAAATTATACAGGGACGTAACTTACGTCCTAAAGGACGTAGCTTACGTCCTTAACCTTTCTCCCTGATTTGTGGACGTAAGGCAGTAGCTCAGGACGTACCAAAGTGAAGAGGACGTAGCTACGTCCTTATGACGTAACTTACGTCCCTATCCTGGGTTGATCAAACTTTCAGCAAAATCATTATTTTTGACCGTTAAGGGTCGTTTCGCGTTCCCGAGCCACCCCTTTCGATCCCGATTGTTCCAACCACGGGAAACACATATTTTATCATATACGTGATTCCCACGGAGTTTCAACGAGTCTAACCCGACTCTTGGCAATATACAAATTTTCTATTTTTTTTTTGGTATTTAATTCCTTATTTAACCCATTTGTGGTTCGTTTGTTCTTTAGAGTCCCGACCATCCCGACAACCATGGAACCGGTCTATTATACACATTTACATTGTGGTGAGTTCTTAGACCAACCCATCCCATTTGCTTATCATAACGCAAATTTCCTTTTATACCGAATTTGCCCCTTATAGGGTCAAATCCATTTTAATGAGCGGGTTTGCCATTCTTTCGCGAACGAACCGCTTCCTTGGCGTTACCCAATGTCCACACACGTGCAAATCATAGGGATAACCCTTTACCCTAGTGTTCACACACGATGTGGAATCACTTTAATCCGGGTTTGTCCTTCTTCCCATTTCCATGGGACGGTCACGCACGTCATGACTCGTTCTGTTCCAAAACCATGTGTATAACACTAAAGTGTTATTGTCCTTTATATCACGCACGTCGTGAATCATTGTCATAGAAGCTCACATACGGTGCAAGTCAACTATTTATCTTTTTTTTTTAAACGGGTTTCATTTTGTTTTGCTTTATGAGCACATGGTCACACACTTGTGACTCAGCCTTTACCTTGTTATGCTCAATTTAAGAATGGCTTACCTTGAGTCCGGAAGGTTTAAGTGGTCAATCAAACGTGTTCCTTGCTGGTTCCCTTGGATCCGCTTGCCACACCACTTCCTATTACCATTTTAAGGACCCATTTAACACATAACATTCATTTAATCACACATATGGTCTATTTGACCATTTATCACATTTAACCTACAATCTAGGCTTTCACATTGCACATTTCTTGCAATTAAGTAGTTCATTCATGTTTTCTCTATTTGAGCATTTCATCAAACACCTTATGTGCATAACTTAACATATTGGGTTTACTAGCTTTTAAACATCATCAAGCTAATTTTACACCTAAATCACATAACACACATGTTATTCATCAATTTCAACCAAATGTTATGCACATAATCACATTTCTACAAGAATGAACATGGATTCTACAACTAGCAAATAGTTTACATGAAGAATCCTTAGTTTAACTTCTAGTAACTAAAATCATTTCCATGGTTCATGTAAATCTTCAATTAAGGAGCAATTACACATCTAGTTACCATAATACACACATACACATGATCATCTAGCCTATAACACTAGGGTTTCATGTTTAAACCACCAATTCTACACCCACCATGTGGGTGACGATTTTTACCACCTCAAGAACATCAAATAACACTTACTTGTAGCTCTTGATAAGATGAAGAATGATTTCTAGGGTTCAATTTCGGATCTTGCACTTGAATCACCAGCAATTTGAGCAATGAGATGACCAAAAAACTCTTCTTCTCCTCTTCTCTTGTGTGTAACGTGAATGAGCAGACAATGCTCACCAAATGTATGGCAAGCCATACATATTCATGTTTAGGTTTCATCAATTGGCAAGATCCACCCCTCTAGTATCATTTTCATTTTCCACCACTATTAACTAACTAGCAAATTTCTAGTTAAGTCTTAAATATTTAACCTTTAACATATTTACAATATTAGGTTTTAACACATGATACATTAATTGTATTTTAATTACATAATACGAAATCGGGTCGTTACAATTGACGGTATCGTTTTCTGTAGTTATTTGTGAAATTCGATTTCAGTTTGCATCAATCGGCGTGAACAGATCGTCGGAACAGTATTGTCATCTTCATTTGAGAAGAAAAATGGAGGAGACGTCAATGGGGTAAGTCTTTAATTAGTTAACCGCCTCCTTCGAAAATGCGTTCCTAAATCTGTTAGGGTCTTTAATTTTTGGAAATTAAGTAAAGGTTCTGATGTTTGCAGCAGACTGTACACAGTCTATGTATGTGATTTGTTTTTCTTGTCGTTCAAAATTCCGAAAACCCTAAATAATCTGATTTGGTATTTTGTTTATTCAATAATGTGATGTTATGTTGATCTTCCATTTGTATGTAAACCAAACTCACGTTTTTGGTAGATTGAAATCAATTGACTCGTTTATGTATGTGTGAAATGAGATATTCTTTGTTCAAATAAAACTGAGGAAATATGTTAGGTTTGTGAAGATAACATATAGGAAAAATATAACATATTTTGTGGTAATGATTTTCTGTACATAAGTATAAATTTGGTTGTTCATGAACGTATAAATTTTCATTTCGTAAATTTTTTCTCTAAATTTAGGGATTACATTGTAATGAATTGTAAGGAAGTATGAAAAAAAAATTCCTTTCAGATGATTTATAGACTGTTCTGTTGTTTATTCCTTTGTAATTTTTTGGTAGTACTCCTTGTGTCCTTAATCAAGCCCTAGATTTATTGAACTTTAAAAATTGGTATAGTGAAAATTGACAGGCATGTAAATGGCACACTTTTTTTGCTAATAAGAAAAAAAGGGACACTTTTTTTGCTAATAAGAAAAAAAGGGACACTTTTTTGCTAATAAGAAAAAAGGAAACTGTGAATTTATGGAAGATTCAAATTTGGGGACCTAATTCTTTAGTTATTGTTTCTGTTATGAACTGTAGGCATATGTAAGTTTGAGTAAGGTCATGTAATTACATGTAGTAACATGTAAGTAAATGTGTGTTTGGGTAGCCCTGTTAGTAATTGTTACCTGAGATTAACTGTGGTCATATGTATGTTTGAGTAAGGTCAATAATTACAAGTAATAACATGCAACTGATAGCAACCTAGTACATGTAAAAAAGGGTGAGTTCTGTAACTTTGCACACCCCAAATTTTTGGTGATTTTTATGTATCATTACATTTAAAAAGCCTGTAGGATTGACAGGCATGTAAATGATACAAAAATTTTCCTCTTGAAAACAGAGGAAACTGTGAATTTAGTGAAGATTGTATTTGGGGACCTATTGCTTTAATTACATAAGTGACTAGCCCCTGTTATTTATTTGTTTCTGAGATTAACTGTAGCACTATGTAAGATTGAGTAAGGTCGTGTAGTTACATGTAATAACATGTAACTAGTATACAACCTACAACATTTTTCTTTATCTTTTCACAACCCCCAAGTTTAGGTTTATTTTATGTATCACTGTAATTAAAAATAAAAGCAAAATTAAGAAAAAAATAAGGTCCACGTAATGTTACTTACTGATTCATTTGCTGTACTTACGATTGTATTGTAATATTGGTTTTGTTTTGAGGATTAAAAAGTATAGCAACAACAAGCATAAGACGATAAACATATTGGTGGTAATGCTTTTTCTGTACATAAGTAATATATTTGGTTGTTAATGAAGGTATACATTCCATTTGTAAAATGTTTTCTCTTGATTAGCGACTACATTGTAATGAATGTAAGGAGGGTTTAAATAAAAAACAAAATCCTTAAAAATGATTTACACACTGTTATGTTGTGTATTTGTTTGTAATTCTTATGTAGTAATGATTGTGTCCTTAGTGAAGTCATAGATTCATTGTGGTGTAAAATGTATATAGTGTGTTACTAATACAATTAAAGAAATGTGGAGCCATTTGAAGCAGTCAACCTGGTACTTTTTTTAATGTGTCTTTTGTAAGCCATGTAAGAAAAGATAGCGGGGGCTTATAAGATGAAAGACATGTGGTATAAGTTTTGGGTGTAAGTAAAATTAGTTTTACTGAATATCGAATCCGGTTTTATTATTAATCAGTAGTCCTGTTAGTTATTGTTGCTATGACCAGGTGCAAGTGTGTAAGCATATGTAATTTCATGTAACCACATGTAACTGTTACCAAAAAAATACAGGTCAGTCTACGTGTGGTCTGTATCTTTGCAAACACCTCTATTTTGGTTTATATTATGTATCATTATATTAACTAAAATACTCTATTCAGATGAAAAATTTGTACCCATTGTACTACTCAATTATAACCTTCTCCTCCATGTGTAAACACATGTAAATAAGGTGCTGCATTGGGTTTGGTTGGGCGTGAGGACATGTTCTGTAGGATTGAAAGGCATGTAAATGACACATTTTTTTCAAATGTATAGAGAGGAAACTGTGATTTAGTGAATATTCAATTTGAGACCTATTCCTTAAATTACATAGCCATCGTAAGACTCAATTCAAACTATGAATGTGGATAACTAAGACCATGTAAAAGAGGTACTGAAGTGGGTTAGTGTGTGGGGGGGGTGTGGTTGGTGGAAACATGTTTTCTAGGAATAAGAACATGTAATTACATATTCATTTGTTTTCTGTTATGTGTATCACCAAATTTTTGGTGATTTTTATGTATCATTATATTTAAAAAGCCTGTAGGATTGACAGGCATGTAAATGACACAAAAATTGTCCTCGTGAAAACAGAGGAAACTGTGAATTTAGTGAAGATTGTTTGGGGGCCTATTGCTTTAATTACATAAGTGACTAGCCCCTGTTATTTATTTGTTTCTGAGATTAACTGTAGCACTATGTAAGATTATGTAACTGGTATTTATTTGTCCCCTGTTATTTAATTACGTAAGGTCATGTAGTTACATGTAATAACATGTAACTGGTATACAACCTACAACATGTAAGAATATAAGTTTGCCTATGAAATATAACAGGTAAGTTGATGTAAGAGCTACTGACAAGTGGTTGTAAGAATAAAAAGTTACTTTATACTGTTACTTGCAAAATGTACATTACATGTACAGTAGATGACATGATATAAATGGTATATTAAACAACATCCTTGAAAAGTAAAAAAAGGCTTCTTACATAAAATTACGTGTACAAAAAAAACAACTAATATTAATGGAACACATGAAACTTCTAAAAGGTCACATTACTACTGTTAAATTCAATTTGGTTATTTCATCTTATTATGTGATGCGTACTTTCTAATATGATATAGCAATATGTATAACGGTGTAAAAAAATTAAGTCAATGTTACATTATCTTACATTGTAATGGATTGGACAAATTGATAAAAAGAAAAAAAAAAGATTGATTGTTTGAGATGCCTTAAAGTGGATCATGTAACCTGATATAAAATTAATGTAAACAGTAACCCAAAATACATGTTATGAAAGTTAACGTAAGCATGTAATTTGATGTAGTAACATATGCAGTAACTTGATGTAACAGTTACACATACGTTGTGGTGTGGATATAAATTTTTTATAAACAGACTCTTTCATAATGTACCTTTACCGGTTTACAATAGGACAATCAGTTACATATGTAAAAATATCCGAACAAAAAAAAAGGAATTCGTGAAACTTTTGCAAAAGATGACATTGCGTGTGACTAACTTAAAATTAGTTATTTAATATTAAATTGTCAGGTGTACAGTTAAGGAGACTGACATGATGTAATTGAGTGTGTGAATATAAGTTCTACTATAAATATAAGATTATGTACTGGATCATTAACCTGAAAATAAAATGTAATACCATGTAAGAATATAATTTTGCCTATGAAATATAACATGTAAGTTGATGTAAGGGCTACTGACAAGTGGTTGTAAGAATAAAAAGTTAGTTTCTACTGTTACTTGCATATGTACATCAAATGTACAGTTGATGAAATGATATATATGGTATACTTAAACAGCATCCTTGAAAAGTAAAAAAAAGGCTTGTTACATAAAATTATTGAAAAGTAAAAAAAGGCTTCTTACATAAAATTACGTGTACAAAAAAACAACTAATATTAATGGAACACATGAAACTTCTAAAAGGTCACATTAACTACTGTTAAATTCAATTTGGTTATTTCATCTTATTATGTGATGCGTACTTTCTAATATGATATAGCAATATGTATAACGGTGTAAAAAAATTAAGTCAATGTTACATTATATTACATTGTAATGGATTGGACAAATTGATAAAAAGAAAAAAAAAAGATTGATTGTTTGAGATGCCTTAAAGTGGATCATGTAACCTGATGTAAAATTAATGTAAACAGTAACCCAAAATACATGTTATGAAAGTTAACGTAAGCATGTAATTTGATGTAGTAACATATGCAGTAACTTGATGTAACAGTTACACATACGTTGTGGTGTGGATATAAATTTTTTATAAACAGACTCTTTCATAATGTACCTTTACCGGTTTACAATAGGACAATCAGTTACATATGTAAAAATATCCGAAACAGAAAAAAGGAATTCGTGAAACTTTTGCAAAAGATGACATTGCGTGTGACTAACTTAAAATTAGTTATTTAATATTAAATTGTCAGGTGTACAGTTAAGGAGACTGACATGATGTAATTGAGTGTATGAATATAAGTTCTACTATAAATATAAGATTATGTACTGGATCATGTAACCTGAAAATAAAATGTAATACCATGTAAGAATATAATTTTGCCTATGAAATATAACATGTAAGTTGATGTAAGGGCTACTGACAAGTGATTGTAAGAATAAAAAGTTAGTTTCTACTGTTACTTGCATAATGTACATCAAATGTACAGTTGATGAAATGATATATATGGTATACTTAAACAACATCCTTGAAAAGTAAAAAAAAGGCTTGTTACATAAAATTACTTGTGTACAAAAAAACAACTAATATTAATGGAACACATGAAACTTCTAAAAGAAGGTCACATTAAGTACTGTCCACTTCAATTTGGTTATTTCATCTTAACTAGCAATATGTATAACGACTTAAAAAAATTAAGTCAATGTTACATTATCTTACATTGCAATGATTGGACAAAAAAGATATAAAGAAAAAAAATGACTGTTTCCACAAAAAAGTTTTGCTGCATTCATAGTGTTTGAGGAGATAACAAAAAACATAACCACATAACATAAAATGAAGATGGTTCTTACAAAAGTTGGGGATAATCATAGATGTTTCATAATACCATATGTATGCGTTACCCCGCACATGACTAAAGGGTAACCAAAAAACATATGGAGAAGAAACATAAATGATCTAACATAACAAAGAACCCTACTAAAATGTTACCCAAAAGATAATAGTGGCGATGAAATACGATAACAGTGGTAACCAAAAGATAGTCTGTTACCCACAAACGATAGTGGTAAGCAAAAAAATAAACATGACGGTCTCCAACCTAGAGGGTACGGTCCGCAGCTCCTGGCTTAACCTTTTTGTGGCAATTCCTAGAATCATGGTGCGTGTACTCGTTACATATTTTACACAATCTTGGCTTCTTCAGACTCTTCTCGATTGCCTTCTCCCCGGGACCAATTAAACATCGATTAGTGCCACATCCCTTGTTTCTAATGCCTTAAGGGGTGGTTAAATTAACTGCAGGTACATCATCAACACCAACAATCATCTTGATAACTTCAGTCCTACTATTAGAGTTATTCTCTGCTGGTTTGTTTGCTTCAATTCCATCCTTGATTTCCTTTAACTTTGTAGCGAGACCTGATAAGCCATCAATGTTGTCCCTTAAATTATCAACACAATCTTTCACACACTGCAAAACATCATTCCTTAAAACAGCTTGTTCGCTGGTCTCAGCTGTCAGCCTGTTCTGTAAACTAAAAACCTGAGTAGGAAGATTTTCACGAAACCAACGGGGGGAGATATAAGCATCTGGAATTTCAGTAACTTTGTTTAAACGCAAAACGCAGAAAATGTGTCTGCAAAGATAACCAATGCGTGTGAAACCCATGCATGAACACTCGTAAGACTTTGTAACCAGATGATGATATACCTAAAAATAAAATCACAAATTAGTTTAGACAAAACTAAAATATAAACATAACATACATAACAAAAATACATACTAGTGTAAGAAAGTGTTTGAATGTAATTCCTTACATAAAACTCATTGACAAAATCTGTGCGCTTGTCCATGTGAGAGATTGTGAAAACCTTCGTATTATCCTGAACATCAACATTAGTTATGAAACAACACATTAAACCCTTGTATATTTCTTTTTGAACCTCCTTGAATAGAGTTTGAGTATAGAAACGTTCTGCATGTTTCTCGATCGGTAAACCACTAAGCTGTTGTAGGCGGGTGGTACTGCTTACATAGTCAACACTTCTCTGGTTGTATCGTTGGTTATCTAGGGCAGTGTCATACGCCATTAGAAATTGAACAAGGGTGTGCGCATGACTGGAATTAACCTTGAAAGAAGCATTCGAACTCTCGCATCTAGAAGTGGTCTTCATGAGACAACACATAGGGATCTCTCTAAAATACGCAGGCACCCACATATGTCTAATAGCAAACATGTCATTCAACCACACATTGTCAGCTAAATTAAAAGAATTGATTAGATTACGCCAACGGTCCTCAAATATGGCAGGTGTGATGTAAACATTCCATACTAACTTATGAATTGCAGATCGAATATTTGAGTTCTCATAAATATCGGAGCAAATCTGCCAAAAAAACATAAATAGTTAAACTTGAAGGTATGATCTGTAGAAAAGTTGCAACCAATTGTATACCAAAAAAATATTCGCTATATCAAGTTACATCATCTTACATACATTTACACCGATCCAAAATTCGGATCATAATAAAAAAGCTAGTACGCTAAAAAATATATATGCGCTTTTGTCGTCTAACAAAAACACATATGAGCTTCTGTTTTTTAAGGGAAGTTACAAAAAAAACGTCATAATCAAACTAGGTATTCATGTTACACGTTAGAATTAAAGTTCATAAAAAAACTAATGTTCTACATTAGACTTATTAAAAAGTCCAAATTAGGTACAAGAAAAAACATGGTAATCTAAAAAAATTGTAAAAATAAAATGTTGGGTTATCAATAAAAAAAATTTAATACCTAAAAAAAATATACCTTAGATGGTAATTTCTTCATGATGTGCCACATACACAAACGGTGATGGGATTTGACAAAGACCTCTAAAACAGCAGACTTCATTGCAGGGTCCTGATCAGTTAACACTAAAGAAGGATGAGTCTTGTGCGTTTTCAAAAAACAACGTAGTAGCCACGCGTAAGACTCAGCCGTTTCATCAGACAACAAACCAGCAGCAAATGTTACACATTTTTTATGGTGATCTACGCCAGTAAAGGGAACAAATATCATGTTGTACCTAGAAAGTGACGAATGAAAAAAAACAACACAAAAAATTAACATTAGAAAATGCGGACAAAAAAATAAAAAAAATAGTATCCGCCACAATATGTAACATGTAAGAAAGAAAGTATACTTGTTAGTTGAATATGTGGCATCAAACGCAATGACATCTCCAAATGAACGATAGTTGATCTGAGAAATTTCATCAGCCCAATAAATAGCTTTCACTTCACCACCAACTTGACGAATGTGATATGAAAAGTTACGGTGGTTGTTGGCAAATTGTTTCAGTTTACCAACGACAAGCAACATGTCACGGTCACCAATAAACATTCTAATGTCACGACTGACATTCTTGTAAGCGGATTTTGTACCTCTCATGTTGTGGTGGCCTCCTTTTAACGCAGAATGTAGACGATGAGCAACAGTAGGACCAACTCGGTGTAAACTCATCGTGTGTATAAATTTAATATCTTGAAAATCCAAGTGTCGCCCGGTACGAGTCAAATCCATATTGTCAGATGATATAAGATCATGATTGTGCTTCTCAGAAAATTCATACAAAACATACTGTTGGCTTCCTTTTATAACCTTCAACCGAATTAGAGCCTTACAATCAGTTACTTTAAATGGGCAGCCTCTAGTAGGTACTAGGGTGGTAGGATCTGTGGTATCGACAATCTTCCCTTTTGGCTTACCCCATTTGTTGCATAACAATGTTCGATGAGTAATGGTGCCGTTCCATCTCTTAAACCCTCCAACACGTACAACAAAACCTGATAACTCCGCGTATCGTTGGTACATGTTCATGGCCTGTTCCCATGAACTAAAAATAGCACCAATGTAAGGCCGGTCGTCAACAGAAACCTCAGGCACCCAAAACTTAGTTCCATTTGGTGACTGAAATATTTTACTACAATGATTTCTGCATTTTAAATTAAATTGCATAAAAATAATGTTACTAAAAAAGAATACACTAAATATTTTTTCATACAATGGTCCTTACCTGATATTACATGTTCTTACATGTTATTACATGTTTGTTACAAAAGGGTGCAACAAAGTCATAAATACCCAAAAAACCTAATGCCCTAATAAATAGTAACCCCTAAATACCACATCTTTTTCCTTACCTCGATATTACATGTTATTACATGCTACTACATGTTGTTGCATGGTGTATCAAATGTCATACACTGACAAATTGTTACTTTTTTTTAGTTACTCACAGTAACTTTGTGTAAGTTTTTATAACCAAGTGTAAGAATGTGTAAGAAATGTATTTTGGGGTTACTATTTATAAATACAAATGTAAGAACATGTAATAACAGGTAATGAGAAAACAATGTTTTGTTGATTATGAATATGCAACACAATGATTCCCTGCAAATTAATTAAATTTGGGTAAAAAATGTTACTAAAAAACACACAACTCAATAACACAGCATGGTAATTACCTGATATTACATGTTCTTACATGTGGTTACATGTTTGCTATGTGGGTGGTGCAAACTCATAAATACCCAAAAAAACAAAAAAAGTGTTATTAAATACTAACCCACAATCTTACAAAAAAGTTTTTATTAAATACTAACCCCACAATCTTACAAAAATACAAGTCTTACACATTGTTAGGCATTCTTAAAAAAGTAATAGCTAGAAAGTTTAAATCCATTGTTACAATAATGAATCATCCTAAAAAAAAACCCGTTCTTACGAATGATTGAAAACTCTTATCATTCAAAACAAAAAAAACATTTCATACCCTGTGAAAACACCCCAAAAACACTAAAAAAAATATCATAAGATGTGAAAACAGAAAACTGATAACACGTCTTATCATTCAAAACTGATAACACAAAAAAACCCCGTACCCATTGCCATGAAAAGCAAATAAAAGAATAAACATAAATAAAAAAAATACAAAAGAACAAAAAACACAAACTAACCACGACGATCATGACCGACGTATCGTAAAGGAGAAATGGAAGAAACAGGGTCAGGTGGAGGAGGATCATGTACAGGACATTCTTCATCAGGAACCGCGTCGCCTTTATCCGAATTTCCAGTCATCACAGGTGGTGATTGCGGGGCCGGTGTGATTACAGGTTGATCCACACAAACTTCAACTAATTGAGATGGCTGTGAAGTGGTGGCGCAGGTGGTGAGGGCGGAACCGGTGTGAGTAGAGGTGGTCCCACATAAACTTGGAGTATATGACATGGTTGTGAAGTGGGTGGAGGGATAAGTTCACCGCCACCCATGAAACAAGTAGATAATGGAGGAAAATCTTCAAGAAAAGTGATAAAGTAACTTTGAAGTTGAAATATGGTTCTGTGGTTGGATGAATATGTTTATGGATGATTCTTCTAATGGAGTCAAGAAAAAGTTGGTGGATATAGTATAAAAAGCATGGCGTGGAGATATGCAAAAAAGAAATGATTTGATGGGTTGGTGAAAGTAATCTTAGAAAGTACATTAAAGTACTGACAAAAAGCAATACATGAAAGGGTGGTTATGTGCAAATAACGAAAATACCCCTGAATGTACTCTTCATGTTGATGATGTGTCACAATCTCATTGGGTGTATAGTGTTAAAGGGTTCTCACATTAATTGAGGGTTTTCACTTGAACCCATCTCTCTCTCTCTCTATATATATATATATATTTAATGCTGTTAAAAAGCCAAAATATGTAAGAATTTCTTTTTCAAAAGTCACACAGATATTTTGTATGGAAAAAAACAGCCAACTTATAATATGTGTTCTAATGTTGTGAATTTTTTCATAGATTTTAAAATTTTAAAAATATATATTTTTAATGAAACATATAGAAATATTGATTACCATTCAACGATTATCTTTCTTTTCATCTTATGTTTAATATGTTTAAGGGTTAATAATCAAATTGACATAGACGAATAATTATTAACTTGGTGTTAGTAACTTACGAATCACTAACCGGCCATGCAACACTCAAAAATATATATATATTGAAAACGTAATTGCTAAATAGTAACAGTTATAGAAAAAGTTTAAAAGTTTTTACAGTCTAAAAAAATTCAAAAATTAGAATTATCTAATGAAAGTTTATTAGATGAAAGTTTAGTGACATTATTCTTAAAAACTTTTGATGTACTCAGGGAATTTGGTTACTTTTGGATGTATTTTAATTTCGTTTTAAATTATGGTATACACACATACAACAACATACCCGGTATATCTCACTAGAAGTAGGGTCTGGGAGGGGTTAGATGGTGATAAATCTTACCTCTATCTTTTAGGATAGAGACCGCTTCCAATGAGACACCCGACTCGAAATGAAAAAAACCTACAAGATTATAAGCACATTTCGTATATTTCAAATAATAGTTTAGCAAAACACAACACATATAAACTCACATACACATCTCAAGCAATTAACAAAAGGCAGACAAATTTTTAAAATAAAAAGCGCACATTCAATAACACTACTCCTAATTACTCTCAGGCAATGAACAAACGACAGACAAATTTTAAAATAAAAAGCGCACATTCAATAACAGCACTCCTAATTACTCTGTTGTATGAATTTCTTAAAAGCCCCTATTCTTAATCTTATATTAGCACTTGACATATAAAGGAAAAGGAGAGCCTACCTATGTCATAAGCATGCACTATCTTAACTGATTCCCACTAACAGTCCTTAACTTTAATTCTACACCTCCAGTCACTCCTAACCTCGATCATGTACTCGGAAAGGTGCAACTCTAACATGTCCCGTCTAATCAACTCCTCCCTTGTCAATTTTGGTCTTCCTCTACCCCTTCTACCATCTAAGACAATGTTATCTACAGTTCTAACCGGTTCTGTCATCTGTCTTCTCTTCACGTCTCTAAACCATCTCAATATCCCCTCCCGAATTTGTCAGTGATGCATGCCACCCCTAATCTCTGTCGGAACATGTCGTTCCTTATCCGATCCATCCTTGTGTGGCCGCACATCCACCTCAGTATTCTCATATCTGCGACCTCCATTTGCCGCTCTTGTCACTTCTTCATGGCTTAACAATCTGTTCTGTATAACATAGCAGGTCTTACTGCTACTCTATAGAACTTTCCCTATAGTTTTGTTGGGAACCTCTTGTCACACAAAATCCCCTCACTGCTCTCCATTTGCACCATCCTGCTTGGACACTATGGGCTACATCACTGTGAATCTCTCCGTTCTTCTGGAACATAGGAGACAAAATACTTGAATTTACTCGTTTGTGGAACCACCATATCCTGAATACTATTTGGGTGTCCTCTTCGTTCACACTACTTAAGTTACCAAGTTTCATTTTAAACCAAGTTTGCAAATTTTTATCATTTGATCCATTAGATATATATAAGATATCCCAAATCAACCCATTTCTAGGTGAATAGATCAAAATTATCACCTCTAAAGACAGTTGATCACATGTATTAAAGTTGATCCTGTAACATTGTAATCTGGTATGTTATCATTGCCAATAATTTCTAATTGCTTACACTAATCTATCACCAATATGTTAACAAATACATCAATGAGATGGTGAGTGGTGACCAAAGTGTTATCCCAGTAGATTCAAGTAATCTATCACCAATATGGTATACACACATCTTAAAGAATAATTGTGGATTTATAAATAAGGTTCATTTTATACTCATAATATTTCATGTAGTTTAAATAAAAACTTATATTTATAATATTATACCAACCCTTCAAAAACAAGGTCGGCGAGTTCCAAACTAGCGCCACATAACACTCACCTTTTGGCTTTTTATAAAAAACTCCTTTTTTTTTTTTTCAGATTTCACACGGTATATATAAAAATTTGATTTACATCTTTGTATGAAACTTGCTTGTCAAGACCGTAAGATCATTGCCTTTAATTGAGAGGCCACGAACCCACGATATACTTTTATTTTCGCCTATATTTTTCTTATATATATTTTTATTTAAACTATTTTATTTAAATTGTTAGCCACGTACAAATCATAATATTATTTTCTATCTACGTTTCAATCTCCAATATATTCTATTTATGTATTTAATCAAATCAATGTCACCACCGTAAAGCGTATAACTGATGATATCGTGAAGATTGAGAGCGATTTCAACCGAAGAGCAATTCTACCATTTATATAACTATTTTCTATTTATATTTTGATGTATATAACATATTTCTCTTATATACTTAACTATGTTAGTGTCATATCCGCAACCCACGTAGTGAAGTTCACAAACTCTCTATATTACGCGAGTTTATTTTCTAGTTTAAACTATGTTTGATATTTTAATTTCAGTCATTATGGCATTGAAAGGACTTTACTATCACACTTTACTAGATTTATATAACCCGTTAATGTAACTAAAGTATTAGTATAATAATCTATAATCTCACTTTACTATTATATAATACAAAACCTTGGAACAAATTAGTATATTTCTTTTTATTTTAAGATACCATATGCAAAATCATAGTTTATTCTTACTTATCTCTTTAGATCTCTTCCTTATTTGCCTTGCTTTGATAAAAGTTTCTACTTTTAACATATTTGTCACACCCCAACCTTAACGGCGAATCGTCGAGATGTGGTGGTTAAGATTGTTCACAGCCACATAATACTATATTTAAATATAAATATTCAAATTATAAGTTTCAAAACAAATTACAAACATAAGTCTCAAATATGCAATAAGTTCAAACATAACATAACAAAACATAATTCTTTATTCCATTAACTAGCTTTAGTAAACCCGTGTATTACAAGGGTTGAATAAATAAAATATTAATATAATAATATTTATTAATTATAAAATGATATTTTAACATATAATAAAATAATAATATCAACTTTTTAAAATTTTGTTTTTAAACTTTTTTCTGAAAGTAAATAAAACAAATCGTATAAAAATGTTATTTTTAATAATTTTCCCATTATAACTCTCAAATTTGATTATTTTTTTTTTTAAAAAAGTGACTTTTTAAAAATACCAATTTTAAAAAATTTGTATTTCAAAAAAGTTATGCTTTAGAAAAATATATTATTTTATAAAAAAATTATTTATTTAGAAATAATATTAATAAATAGATTTATTTCTTAATTTATTAAATCTAAAAAGTTGTTAAGAAATAGGGTTGTTTTAAATAGACACCCCATTATTTTAAATCAACACCCCAAAATTTCTATACGGGTCGTATAGCCCCATACGCGTCGTATAGGGTCGTATAGCCCTATACGGGGCGTATACCCCCTGACAACCCCCTGAATTTTTCCTTGTAGTCAGTGTCGAAATTAGCTATACGCGTCGTATAGCCCTATATGTGTCGTATAGGGGGGTCGTATAGGGCTATATGGGGCGTATAGCTCTCTGACATCCCCCTGAATTTTCCTCGTTTTCAGGGCAATCGACCCTATACGCCGCATATGGACCCATACGCGGCGTATAGGGGGTGTCGATTTAAAAAGGTGGGTGTCTATTTATTAGGACCGTTCTTATTATTAATAATTAAGGTAATTATTTAATAGGAGAGAGAGGGTGGAAAAATTTGATGAGAATAATTGTGGTGCTGCCATGTGTCATCTTAAGATACTTTTTATTAGAGTAGGTAGACTAGGTCCAAATCCTAGATTATTGCAAGCTTCAAAAGATCACTTTAAACTTAGGCATTTTCTGAAACATGATAAAAATAAAAGGTCAACTAAAAATAGTTGGTGAGTTTCCAAGGTTTTCATACATAATGTAATAAGATTACAAGTAACAATTCATGTCATAGATTATAAGCTAATAAGGTTATAGAACACATATCGTTACAACCAAACCTCGACTTGATTACAAGTATATAAGATTGGCTAAGTGTATTTGGTTCCCATGATGAACAAGCATACGTCATCAGGAGCCGGCAATACCTCGGCTTTAGCACCAAATAGGCTTGTCAGGCCCAAAGATCTAAGACGTCGTCAGGCTAGCAATTGTTAATGATTGTAAACAAACTATGTATCTCATATAATCACTTACAATACACAAATAACCATGACAAAATATAAAGATGAATTGCAAGTGCTTTACAAGTCTCAAATGTTTATAAGTGTATGATGTATAAGTATCATGTTTCACCCCAAAATAGTGTGAAAAATGTAAAAAGGGGCAAGAAAAACTCACATGGCAAATAGGTATAAGAATGACGATTAATAAGAATAATAAGCAACGTTCCAACGTAAACCTTCACGAGATACCTAAGAATATATATTTACAATTTTAAGTTTAATTATAATAAGTTTAACGTTCTAACGATAACTAGGGTTTTAAGCGGAATTTGGGGCTTTGTTAAATAATTGAATTTAACAAATAGAATCATATATATTTTCTTGAAATAAATGGAAAGAAGTATACTATATTTTATAAAAATGTGAAAGGAAAACATTTGTAATAATTTGTAAGGTTTAAATATAAAATTTTTATATTTAATTGAAATAAACATGATTTAAAAAATAATATATAGATCATGTTTGAACCAATAATAATTTAGTGATTTAAACCATTATTTAGAGTCTATTTTTATAAACAAAATAAACCAAATACATATCATTTGCCTAAAATATTTAATAAAATATTAAGGTATTTTAAGAAATAAATTTTCAGAAAATAGTTAGTTGGCTTTAAAAATAAATAAAGTTTATAAACTGATTTTTATAGTTTTTATAAATTTTTCTGTATCTTTTTAAAGGCCAAAAGGCTTTTTTAAAGAAAATTGGAGGTAGCCAGGTTCGAACCCGTGACCTCGAGTGTAGGGTGCGTGTGTGTAACCAGTGAACCAAGGCTTACAGCCGCGGTTATACTTGGTTTTTAAATCTTTTAAGTACACACAACAAACAATCCCCAATTCCTAAAAAACCCTAGAATGAATTTGATTCCAATTGAACATCAAGATGATTATGATAACGAAATTAAACATGGGGCTTTGCTTCCCTAGATGATTTCGAGTAGGGTGATGTGTTTAATTACCTGAAAGATGTTAGAAATCGATGACCACGGATGAAGAACAAGTCGCGACTATGGTGAAAACGGGTTGAGGCGTGAGTGATGATCATAATCAAATTCCTTGTACAGGAAGCTTTCAATGCCTTCCATGAACAAAAACCCCCTATCAATTATGATTAATTTAGCTTCGAACATGGATATCGATTAAGTTGCAGGTCGCGACCGAGGAGAGGATCAAATGTGGTGTTTGTGTGATTCTCAGATGATATTACAAGTAGTGATAGGTTAGGATTAGTTAAATGATTGTTTATGTTTGATTAATTTGATTATTATTGAGGTTTAGTGCTTGATCGTGGCCTGATTCTCGGCCGAAAAAGCGGGGAAGAAATGGGGTGGGGGTTTGGGTTTCAAAAATTACATAAATGGTCCCTGCGTTTTAATAATTTGCTATTTTATGCCCAAACTTCCGTTTTAAAGTTTATAAAATGGTAAAAAACCATCCCTCTAATCCTATTTAAGTTTTAAACACCTTTATATTAATAATAATTTTTTTTATAGATTATTGTTATTACTAGTATTATTATTATTAGTAACATCGTTACTATAGTTTATATCATCATCATCATCATCATCATCATCATCATCATCATCATCTCATCATCATCATCATCATCATCATCATCATCATCATCATCATCATCATCATCATCATCATTATTATTATTATTATTATTGCTACTATTATGTTAGTTATTATTTTTAGTATTATTATCATTATTATGACTTATTATGATTGTTACTATTATTAATGTTATTATAGTTATTATTATTGCACAATTTAATATTTTAATTATTACCTTTTTTTTATAACAACTAAGAAATAAGTATAAATCACCCATAAATTTCAAGATTGACAACCATGACCCTTATAAGAATAATGAAATTAACTCTTAGTTAACAAAAATACGAAATGTTATAATATTATTACAATTGATAAGAGTTTTTAATTTTAACATATTTGTTTTAATTGATATTGATGCCCATCAAATATATACTTTATATTCAGTAATATTATCATAACGATATAATAACGAATCGTGAAAGCATGTGTAGATATCAACTATCATTGTGACATGCCCATGTAATTAAAATCATCAAAACTAAAATTACCCGAAAAACTATAATTTTAACGTTTTCGTATACATTCAAAACTGAATCACGGTAAAACGCAGGTCTAGTCCGCTAATACTTTTATAAGCATCTTAGGAGGATACAGTTATCATTTTAGCTATATTTTAAGAACCTTTAGCACTTAATTACTATGTAAACTTTTATATAATACTAAAATTACCATCTTAAATGATGTACAAATATTTTTAGCATATAATGACAAATGGCTTTTTGGTTAATTTTAAACGTTTTATCGGAATGTTATAATTTTTTAATTTCAAAACCAAACAAAATTTTAAATAAAAAAATTTTCAGTTTCGATTTCAATTTTAATTCTAAAGAACCTTGTTAACCAAATGCTACCTTAGTATCCTATGTTACAAGCCATTTGGTGAATTAATGGCCCTTGGTCGCTATAACAGATCCGCTCACTATGTCCATATTTCTTCATTCCATTCACATAATTAATGTAATACTTCTTTTAGTTATAACACTACAAGAATTAAGAGAATTTGCGGCGATATAGCTCGTCGCAAAAGCCCCCCATTGTCGTCGCAATATGTTTTTTGCGACGAAATTGTCGTCGCTATTAAATCGCCGTAATAAAGTGGTCGCAAAAAACTTTTTGCGACGATATTTGCGACGACATATTTATGTGGGTCCACAGCATTTAAAAAAAGGGAAATTAAATTTTTCTTTTTTGCGACGAGAGTTTTTGCGGCGATTTATTCTTATTTGCGGCGATATATCGCCGCAAAGTTTTTGACCAGATACTTTTTTGCGGCGAAACTTTTAACTTGGTAAAATGTTTTTTGCGACGAATTATCGCCGCAAAAAAGGTCAATTTTTTTTAAAAATTTTTGCTGCATTTGCAGCAATCCACCCAGATCCGCCTGGGTACCATACCTGCTTTTGAAATCGCTAATACCATCAAACCATTCCCAAATACAAAATCATTGCATATAAACAAAATATTGTTTAAAGTTAACAAGTTAAATATCATACAAACACAATGTTCTAAAATGTTTAAAAATATTCATAACAACCTCAAAGTGAACATTTTATGACGACCCACCTTCATCGTCTTCATCATCTTCATCTTCATCATTTGGTTGAGAATGACCACTTCTCTTCAACGCGCTCTGGACTTGACTTTGGATTTGACTTTGCATTTGTGCCATCATATTAGCCATCATCTGTGACTGCCATTGTTGTTGCTCACTTGCCACTCTCGCTGCTATCATCTCCTCAACCTCAGATTGTGAGAACATCCGCTGATCTGTTCTATGAGGTGGAGGTGGGGGTTGTGAAGGCACGCTCGGTATTGGACCGATGCCACGTTCCCACCCGGGCCGCTCCCCCAAGACCTGCCGCATGATCTGCCTCTCTGACATTTCAGGGTGTTGTTGTTGAAGCGCGACCATTTGCTCCTGTATAGTTTACAAAAAACAATAAACAATGTTACATATATGGTGATGTTATACATTACTTTATTTTTATAAAATTTTAAGATGTGTACATTACTTACATAGTATGCAGCGGGTTCAGGCTGATAGAAATTACCGCTTGAATCGGTATAGAAGCGGCGGTATGCTAATATGGCACTCCCAGTTTCATCAGAACCCTCTTCACGCTGTAAACACATTAAATAGTTATATAATCATATAAAATTAACTTACAAACACATAAAACAAATTAGATTAAAACAACTTACAAACATATAACGACACTGGCTAGAGATGTCCGACCGCCATGTCCTTTGATCGTCTGCTTCCCTTTGTTTGACTTGTTGGTTGCAGACCGAGCCTTGACTTCAGGAGAAGTGTAGTAATCCACATAGCCTTTCCATTCAGATTCTTGCATATCAGGTGGCACAACATCAGAAATATCAACTCTGTCTTCCCCGCCTATTTTGCTAAAATGTTTTTGCTTGAACCGGTATTTGTGATCTTTGTACCGGTTTGCAGCATATTTCTCAATGCCTGCCCTCAATCCTTCGTGGGGAGTCATATCAAAATACATCTGCATATTATGAAAACAAATAGCTTAGTGTATATATATTTAATCACTGAATTTAATTATCAAAAACTTAACCTGTAAGTCAGGCTAGATAGTCGCCTTCAACTCTACAGGTATCTTTCTCCAGCTCTTGTAGTTTTGAGGAAATCTGTCAATGAGTGTGCCAACCAGTGAAGCAAAGGTCGCCTGATTGACACCCACAGGTTTGTAGGTGTCATGCGTACCTTGCTCAAATTCAATTGTGAGCAAATTTCCTTGTGGGTTTCTCTTTCGCAAACCTTGAAGTGTGGTCTTTCCACGCTTGCCTTGTCCTGCAAATTGATAATAGTATAAAAATTCTATGTAAATTATATATTTTCATTTTAAAAGATAATAGTACAAAAAATTCGTCATACCTCGTCCGCTGCCGCTGCCGGAGTCATCACTGGCCTCACACTGTCGTGGCGGCTGCCACGATCGATCATCATCGGGAGGACCACCACCAGGTGGACCACGGCCATAGGTATCCCCACCGTGACCTCGGGCCACGTCTGCCATCTGTAAAAAAAGATTATATAAGTATACAAATGTACCGCAATTAAATCAATAGCTAAACACACAATTGAAAAAAACAATTCAATAAACATAATAGATCAAACATAATAAATGATTCGGTTAAAATAAAAAATTACAATCAATCGGATTCATCGGTGTGATAAGAATCTTCTCCACAATCATTATTAAATTCGTCTAATTCATCATCTGAATTGTCAGAAACGTCAACAGCTTTGTCTGCATCGTTGTCTTCACCCTCATCCGTATCTTCATATGTCTCGTCCTCTACATTGACATGCTCAAGGGAAACATCGACTTCTGTAGCTTCATCTCTACTCATACCATCATAAGTTAAATTATCTAAGTCAGCAGACAACAAAAGCTCAGATGAAGTGCTGCCATGAATTAAATCTGCTTCGTTATTTTCCATTATAATATCTCGGTCCCAAATCTTCCGATGATTCACCTCTTGGTCGACCTTCCAATGTCTGATTGATTGAACTCTTTGACTGGCTTTAGACGGTTCGTCAAGATAAAAAACTTGCTCTGCTTGTGTTGCAAGAATGTATTGGTCATTTGTAAACCATTCAGTTTGGGTAGAAATACTGGTTATATTATTCTTAATGACACAAAGTTTGTTGTTATTAGTTTTAAACCATTTACATCGAAACAACACAACCTTACAACGGTCTAGATAGCCTAGCTCCAGAATCTCTTCCAACAAACCGTAATACTTTGTTCCATCTTGACCAGTTGTTGAGATGCCGCTATTTTGAGTTGTACGGCGTACGTCTCGGCTATGAACTACAAATCTCACACCGTTAACTATACAAGCGGTGTAAGAGTTTGCATGTCGTGGTCCATTTGCTAAAGCAAATAACTGAGGACTAACACTAGATTCATCATTTACTCGCGACGGTTGATCTATTTGAAATAAGAGAAAATTAGGAAAATTTGTATAATCGGTTTGTATAATCGGTTTTATACACAAATGAGTTTACCTTCTGTTTAAACCAGTTAGGAAAATTTGCTTCCAAGTCAGTTCCATGCGGCATTTGAGTAATAAATTCACTATAAATAATGTTACTTGCGTTAATAATAATCGCTATAAAGATAACTTACGAAAACACAACCCGAAATAGAAAATACTTACTCTTTGTATTCTTCGATCTCGGAGCTGTTGTTAAGGACAAACCAATTTAGATTTGCCCAAAGCACACCATCCATTTTTTTTATCAACCCCCTTGCTGATAGGTGTGCATAGCGATTGGAAGACATAAAACTCACGAGTGGGAACTGGGGCGTCTTCGTTTCTGTCCGGCCGATTAAATCTCGTCGGCACACCATCAAGATACCTTGAACAGAAAGTTAAGGCTTCATCTGCGACATACCCCTCCGCAATGGAACCTTCGGGCCTAGCCTTATTTCTAACATATTTTTCAGCTTTTTCATGTATCTTTCAAATGGATACATCCACCTCATATAAACTGGCCCACCTTGAATGGCCTCCTCAGGTAAATGCATAACCAAATGAATCATTATGTCAAAAAATGACGGAGGAAATATTTGCTCGAAAGAACACAAAATTTTAATCAACTTCTCCTCAGCATCTTGCATGTCAGATGACATCAAGTTCCGAGCACAAAGTTGCTTAAAGAATAAGCACATCTCAATTATTGGTGTTGAAATGTTTTTATCCAAGTACGCTTGAGCACCAATCGGAAGCAACCGTTGCATCATTATATGATGATCATGTGATTTCATCCTCGTTATTTGGGTATCATTATGGGTTACCTTATGTTTAAAGTTAGAGCCAAAACCATCAGGTAGTTTTACTTCCTTAATGAATTGACAAAAAAGACTCCTTTCGGCGTTTGAGAAAGAGAACTTGGGATGAGGCTTTGAGAGCTTACCGCGACCGTTATCTACAAGCCACAAGTCACGTCGAATGTTCCATTGTTCTAACACCATTCTTGCCTTATTGGTGTCTTTGGATTTTTCCTTGTTCATCATCAACGTATTCAACAAACTCTCCCACACATTCTTTTCGATATGCATGACATCCAAATTATGTTTTAGTTGAATTGAAGACCAATATTCAAGCTCGAAGAAAATAGAACGCTTGGTCCAATTCAATTCAACATTGGAATCACGTTTTCTCTTCTTACCACCAAACTGAACATGTTTTCCAGAAATACGGGGCGGCAATTTATTAAGTTGTTCCAAAATCTGATCATTAGTTTTCCTGTTAGGAGGACGTCTATTCTCGTTCTTACCATTGAATGACTTGTCCTTCCTCCATTTATGATTCATTGGTAACCATCTTCTATGCCCAACATAAGCAGTTTTTCCCAATACATGAATAGATGGAGTGTCTTCCTTACATGTTGGGCATGCAAAGTAACCTTGCCCACTCCAACCAGACAAGCTACTACGAGCAGGGAAATCATTGATAGTCCATAAAAGCATTGCACGCAATGTGAAGAAAGTGTTTGTAACCGCATCTTTTGTCACGACTCCGTCCGACCAAAGACTTTTCAATTCATCAACCAATGGTCTTAAAAAAACATCAATGTCCTTCCCAGGTGATTTAGGGCTAGGGATTAATAACATCAGCATGAATGAAGACTCTTTCATACATAACCATGGCGGCGTATTGTATGTTGTCAATATTACCGGCCACATGCTATACGACGTACTCATGTTCCCAAATGGATTGAAGCCATCAGGAGCCAACCCTAATCTAACATTTCTAGGTTCTTTGGCAAAATCAGGATACATTGAATCGAATTCTTTCCATGATGTACCATCCACCGGGTGACGTAACTTACCATCTTCCGTGCAACGTCCAGAAGCATGCCATGTCATATGCTTTGCAGTGTGTCTTGAGCTATAAATACGCTTTAATCTAGGAATTAATGGAAAGTAACGCATAACCTTGTTGGCAACTTTCTTCCCCTTAGTGTTTACGTCCTTCCATCTACTTTCATAACATATTGGACATTTTTGCAAATCTTTGTTATCCTTCCCCCAAAATAAACAACAGTCGTTCTTACAAACGTGGATCGATTCATATCCTAACCCAACTTTCTTCATTATCTTCTTGGCTTCATAGTTTGACGGTGGGATTTTAGCAAGCGGAAATGCAGTTTTCAGAAATTCTAACAATTGGTCAAACGATGTATCGGTCCATTTATTGATGGCCTTCATGTGACTCAGTTTTGCCAAGAAATCCAATGAAGACATCCCGTCACAACCAGGGTATAGTTCGGTGTCGGCAAGTTTCAGTAATTCAGCAAGTTCATCATTTGTATCACTCGGTGTATCTGTTGTGTTCATTGGCTCGTCGTCGTCGTATGTGTTGTCCTCTTGTGGGACATTCTCCTGACGAACATCGTTAATAAAATCATGTATTGGGTCTGTCGTTTGAGGTATGACTGGAACTACCGGTGACGGAACATATGATTCACCATGATACGTCCACGTTTTGTAAAATCAACAAAAACCATTATTATATATATGGCGCTCTATTGTTGGAAGGGGAAACCAATAACTGTTATTGCAATTATTACACGGACACCGAGCTTTATTTTGGCCATTCATATAATTCTTACACCTTTCCATGAATGCTTTAAGACCAATCAGATATTCTTTAGAAAATTTATTTTCTAAAGTAGTCCAAGTCTTATCAATCGTCATAACTGCGTCTACAAACAAATATTAATTATCTTAACACATTTAAAACTAGGGAAATACAAACATATATACATTCTTATATTCAAACAATAACTACATATTAATACAATTTAACATACCAAATACATATATACATTCTTATATTCATACCAAATACATACATACATTCTTATATTAACATACCAATCACATGTTATTTCAAACAATCTTAATACAAACATACACACATGTTAATACAAAATTAACACAAAATTAACATATCAAATACATACATTCTTTAATACAAACATACACACATTTTCTTTCATCTCAACTAAATATCTACTTTTTAATAACTATAAAACTTGCTAAACCTAATTCAACAATAACTACATATTAACACAAATTTAACAATCCAAATACATACATTCTTATATTCATACATACAAAATAAACTTCAAAAACCCAAACAACTACAAATTAACACACTAAATACATACATTCTTTCTTATATACATACATACACACATACTATTTCATCTTAAATAAGTTAAAATATCCATTTTTTCATAACCATAAAACTTGCTAAAACTACTTTCAAACAATAACTACATATTAATACAATTTAACATACCAAATACATATATACATTCTTATATTCATACCAAATACATACATACATTCTTATATTAACATACCAAACACATGTTATTTCAAATAATCTTAATACAAACATACACACATGTTAATACAAAATTAACACAAAATTAACATATCAAATACATACATTCTTTAATACAAACATACACACATTTTCTTTCATCTCAACTAAATATCTATTTTTCACAACTATAAAACTTGCTGAACCTAATTCAACAATAACTACATATTAACACAAATTTAACAATCCAAATACATACATTCTTATATTCATACATACAAAATAAACTTCAAAAACCTAAACAACTACAAATTAACACACTAAATACATACATTCTTTCTTATATACATACATACACACATGTTAAACATCTATTTTTCATAACTATAAACATCTATTAAACATCTAATTTGAAAATATTAACTAAAACTTAACATAAAATTAAGTAAAATTGAGTTTATTACCTGAAATCAAGAGTGGTGGTGGTGGCTACGGTGCAAAGGAGGCGGCGGCGGTGGTGGAGTGACGGTGGTGGAGCAGCGGTGGTGGAGCAGCGGTGGTGGAGCAGCGGTGGTAGAGCGCAGTAGCTTTGAAAATGGCGGTGGTGGAGCGACGGTGGTGGAGCAGCGGGTGTCGCCGGGGAGTGGGGTGAGGTTGTCGGTCGCCGGGAGTGGGAGTGGGGTGGGGGTTGACGGTCGCCGGGAGTGGGAGTGGGGTGGGGAATGCGGTGAATGGGGGTGAGGGTTTTGAGTGGGGGGTGAGGGTTCTGAAAATCCCGTATTAAATCTGAGCTGAAACCTTTTGCGGCGATTTCTCGTCGCAAAAAGCTTTGCGACGACAATAAATCAAATAAAAATAAAGTTAATTTTAAATATTCTTTATTGCGACGATATATCGCCGCAAATAAGTTGCCGGGAATTTTCCCGCTCTTTAAAAAGTTGTCAATAAATGAAAAAAATTAAAAGGAAAATAATTATGGTTATTTGCGACGAAACATCGCCGTAAAAAACCTTTTTGACCGGAAAAGTCAAAAAAGAAAATATTTTTGTCGTTTACTGAAGTTTTTGCGACGATTACTCTATCGCCGCAAAAAATATTATCGCAAAAAACCGGTTTTCTTGTAGTGTAAACTAGTACAAGCATAGGTATAAAAGCAGTCGCAATAATATTTTCGAAATTTAAAAAAACACTATGTTGTCATGGAAAAAAATTAAAATATATCATATTTTACTCGAGACAATAAAATTTATATCAAAATATAAACAGTAATAATTCATAGCACAATTATGTATTCTTAATTTGTTAAATATTATACAGTTCATGAATTGTTCTTCAGGAAGTTCAACTAACGAACAAACACGAATAAAAAAATTGTTGTTTAGTTAAACGTCCGCTAATTTATGTTCGTGAATGTTCTGTTTTTTGTTTTGTATTCATATGTGCTCATTCACTTAAAAGTTTTTACATATTAATACTTTTGTTTTATTGGTTTTAACATTTAAAAAAATATGCAACCTTTTATATATGGACCCCAAAATCCTCATTTGACCATTCATTTTCAGTGAATCGTTCAAGTTTCCAACTCAGTCTCGCTCGATACTCAACCCTACCGTCAACCGTTGTCAACCGCCTTCAATTCTTTAGTTCCTTAATTCGTTTAGGCTCCAATTCTCAATTTGCATTTGTCTACCTTAGTCTCACGTAAGCTTCTCTATATCATGTTAAGTACTTATTTATTTTATTGGATTTTACGTAATATTTGTGATAAAAAAACCAGATTTTAATCAAAAACTAATTTGTGATCGTATGTATTAGTTTGTGTTCATGAACGCTCGTTTATGTTCATTTATCTTCATCAACAATCGTTTGTGTTGGTTTATGTTCATTTGCGTTTGCTATATAAATATAACAAA
Organism: Flaveria linearis; assembly: GCA_024085815.1. Classification (NCBI taxonomy): domain Eukaryota; kingdom Viridiplantae; phylum Streptophyta; class Magnoliopsida; order Asterales; family Asteraceae; genus Flaveria; species Flaveria linearis. The sequence continues at coordinate 86,301,741 of CM044006.1, forward strand.
CTAACACAAACAAGAACATGCTCATTTCTTTTATGAACAAACATGATGAAAGTCTACTTTGGTAAGTGTTTGTGGATAGTTCATAAACGAACAAGACATTATTCGTATTCATTCGGTTAATTTGCAGTCTTCTTAATCATGTGGTTCATCTAAAATAGTTGGCTTGGTTTCATCACTCAACTCGTTTTTTTTTTTGCGAAATTTGTTTTAGTTAGAAGGAACCTAATAGAAAAATAGTACTAATATTATCACTACAAGAAAATAGATCATTTGCGGCGATCAGTTTCGTTGCAAAAAACTACAAAAGTCGTCGCCATTCATTTACCATAATAAAGTGGTCGCAGAAAACCTTTTGCGACAAAATTTGCGACGACATTGATTGTGGGCACCACATCATTTAAAAAAATGGAAATTCCAGAAAACCTTTTTTGCGACGACATCAATTGCGACGAAATTGGAGATTTTGCGGCGACATATCGCCGCAATATTTTTGGTCAAATTCTTTTTTGCGACGACATATCGCCGCAATATCGCCGCAAAAAAACAACATTTTTTTAAAAATTTTTTGCTGCATTTGCAGCAATCCACCCAGATACACACATGTTAATACAAAATTAACACAAAATTAACATACATACACACATGTTATTTCAAACAATCTTAATACAAACATACACACATGTTAATACAAAATTAACACAAAATTAACATATCAAATGCTTACATTCTTTAATACAAACATACACACATGTTCTTTCATCTCAACTAAATATCTATTTTTTCATAACCATAAAACTTAATAAACCTAATTTCAACGATAACTATATATTAACACAAATTTAACATTCCAAATACATACATTCTTATATTCCTACATACACACATGTTAAACATCCATATTTTCATAAATAAAATAAACTTTAAAACCCCAAACAACTACAAATTAACACACTAAATACATACATACACACATGTTAAACATCTATGTTTTCATAACCATATAAACTTTATTACCCTAATTTCAAAATATTAACTAAAAATTAACATAAATTAGACAAAATTGAGGTTATTACCTGAAATCAGGAGTGGTGGTGGTGGCTAGGGTTCAAAGGAGGCGGCTACGGTGGTGGAGCGGCGGTGGTGGAGCAGCGGTGGTGGAGCAGTGGTTGTGGAGCAACAACTTTGAAAATGGCGGTGGTGGAGCGGCGGTGGGTGTCGCCGGCCGACGGTGCCGGTCGCCGGAGAGTGGGGTAGGGGTTGCCGGTCGCCTGGAGTAGGGTGGGGGTGGGCCGTGGGGGTGGGGTTGGCGGTGGAGGTGAATGTTGAATGAAATGGGGACCAGATATGAAAATCCAGACTTTAAAATATGCAGAAGCTTTTTGCGACGATTTATCGCCGCAAATAAGTATTCTACAAATAAAAATAAAAAATAAAACTTTATTTTTTATTACATGTTTTTCGCGACGAAAAGTCGCCGCAAATTAGTTGCCGGGAATTTTTCCTCCCTTTAAAAAATTATCGTGAAATGAAAAAAAATTTAAAAAAATATATTTTGGTTATTTGCGATGAAAATATCGCCGCAAAAACTCATTTTGACTGGAAAAGTATTTTGACAAAAAATTAACTTTTTTGACTTTTAAAGTCAAGGACTTTTTTGCGGCGATTTATCGTCGCAATAAAATAAATATTAGTTATTTGTTTTTTTTAATATCATGAAAACCCTTTTTAAGGGCGGGAAAAATCCCGCTTATTCATTTGCGGCGACTTTTCGTCGCAATATATATTAATTAAATATTAAAGCGTTTAATATTTAAATAATTAAAATATGTCGTCGCAATTGAATTATTGCGGCGATATGTCGCCGCAAAAAATCGAGCCAAAATTTAAAGTCGGGAAACATAATCAGTGTCGCACATTTACACCACACCACACCCCACTGCCGCTGCGCACCCCAACCCACACACCCACTGCAAGACCGCCCCCTCCACCGTCGCACTACCATAACCGCCGGCTCCACCGTCGGCGGCCCACGCACGCCCCCTCCACCGTCGCAAGTACCACCTCGCTGCTCCACCACCATATCTGGCCCCAAGTACCACCTCGCTGCTCCACGTACGACCGCCGCTGCTCCACCTCCGTCGCCGGCTCCTTTGCATCATAGCCACCACCACCACTTCTGATTTCAAGTAAATAACCTCAATTTTGCCTAGTTTTGTGTTAATTTGTAGAAAATATTTTAAAATTAGGGATTTTGTGTCCATGGGTGTTTAAGTTAGTGAGATGAAGTTTTATGGTTTGAATTAGGTTAGCAAGTTGAAATAACATGTGTGTATGTATGAATATAAGAATGTATGTATTGGAATGTTAATTAGTGTGTTATATGTATTTTGTCTAAATTACGGTACTAATGTTATTATGCTAATATCCTTTTCGATCTTTTTGCATTAAGAAGTTTTTAGTTATTCACAGCAGGTTGGATTTTGATAGGAGTTGGTTTTAGCTTGTGGATGATAGGCGATTCAAAAATTCAAAAATCTGTTTTAGGTTTAAGAATGTTTGTAGTTCTTCTAGATTTGTAACATTGTGTATTTGAATCGGGAATGTTGATTTAAATATGGTTTGGGGAGATTTTGCTTAAAAAATGTTACAAATTTAGTGTGTTAATAGATGTTTATTGTTATGAAAAATAGATGTTTAACCCGAATACACTTTTGACTTTGAAAACAAAAATATATTGTGTTGACCTGACAAATACACATTTTATTTAATGGATATGCTGCTTCATATTTTTTAGATCCGCCACTGAATTCATATATCACTAGTTAGCGTGAACAGGGATCTTATATTCTGAGAGCCATCCTTCGATGATTTTGATCTCGGTATTTCTTTGTGCCTTTAACCAGTCAGGGTCCGTATCCATTGGGTAGCTCAAGTCCAAGCAATCACTACAAGAAGAGTAGCCACCACCATCACTCTTGATTTCAGGTAATAAACTGAATTTTACATAATTTTATGTTAAGTTTTAGTTAATATTTTGAAATTAGATGTTTAATAGATGTTTATTGTTATGAAAATAGATGTTTAACATGTGTGTATGTATGTATATAAGAAAGAATGTATGTATTTAGTGTGTTAATTTGTAGTTGTTTGGGTTTTTGAGATTTATTTTGTATGTATGGATATAAGAATGTATGTATTTAGATTGTTAAATTTGTGTTAATTTAAAATGAGATGAATGTATGTATTTTGCCTAATTTTGTTTTATATGGTTATGAACATGGGTGTTTAAGTTAGTTGAGATAACATGTGTGTATGTATGAATATAAGAATGTATGTATTTGGAATGTTAATTATGTGTTAATATGTATGTATTTGTTTGAATTAGGTTTAGCAAGTTTTATGGCTATGAAAAAATTAAGATGTATATGTGTATTTGTGTATGGATGTATATGTGTATGCGTATATGTGGGTATTTGTGTTTGTATATGTGTATTTGTGTATGGATATCCATATATGTGTATGTGTGTATGTATGTTAAATTGAGATTAAAATGAATGTTAAATTGTGATTAAAATGGATGTATATGTGTATTTGTGTATAGATGTATATGTGTATTTGTGTTTGTATTTCTCTAGTTTTAAATGTTTTAAGATAATTAATATTTGTTTGTAGACGCAGTTATGACGATTGATAAGACTTGGACTACTTTAGAAAATAAATTTTCTAAAGAATATCTGATTGGTCTTAAAGCATTCATGGAAAGGTGTAAGAATTATACGAATGGCCAAAATAAAGCTCGGTGTCCGTGTAATAATTGCAATAACAGTTATTGGTTTCCTCTTCCAACAATAGAGCGCCATATACATAATAATGGTTTTTGTCGATTTTACAAAACGTGGACGTATCATGGTGAATCATATGTTCCGTCACCGGTAGTTCCAGTCATACCTCAAACGACAGACCCAATACATGATTTTATTAACAATGTTCGTCAGGAGAATGTCCCACAAGAGGACAACACATACGACGACGACGAACCAATGAACACAACAGATACACCGATTGATACAAATGATGAACTTGCTGAATTACTGAAACTTGCCGACACCGAACTATACCCTGGTTGTGACGGGATGTCTTCATTGGATTTCTTGGCAAAACTGAGTCACATGAAGGCCATCAATAAATGGACCGATACATCGTTTGACCAATTGTTAGAATTTCTGAAAACTGCATTTCCGCTTGCTAAAATCCCACCGTCAAACTATGAAGCCAAGAAGATAATGAAGAAAGTTGGGTTAGGATATGAATCGATCCACGTTTGTAAGAACGACTGTTGTTTATTTTGGGGGAAGGATAACCAAGATTTGCAAAAATGTCCAATATGTGATGAAAGTAGATGGAAGGACGCAAACACTAAGGGAAGAAAGTTGCCAACAAGGTTATGCGTTACTTTCCATTAATTCCTAGATTAAAGCGTATTTATAGCTCAAGACACACTGCAAAGCATATGTGATGTGTTGCAAAACACATCTGTTTTCCATACGATTTCTGTATATATTTTTAGTCTTTATTTCCCGTTTTTATTAGTTTTCGGTTTCTATTTACGTATTGTGTATTTGCAGGTATTTGTGGTTCAAGGAGCATAAATGGTTGATTTTTGAAGAATAAACAAGCATGCGAGCTAAGGAACGGAAGAAGCTTGGTCAAATGGGAGATTTCTGAAAATCCTTATCTTGGCGCGTCGCCAAGATGATGACAGGATCTGAGAGACGCGCCAAGATTCCCGCGTCAGAAATCGACTATTTTGTTTTTAGCGCGTAGCGAAGATTTGGTGGTTATTTTGGCGACGCGCTAAGATTGCTAAACCGAGAAATTTTGCCCTAGATCATTATTTAAGGTTTTATAAAAAACCTAATGGGAGCAGACGGCAGGAGGCGACTTCCAGACGAAAAAGGAGACGATTTTGGAGATCCCAAGCAGAGAACAAGCAATTGGAAGCATCAAGGAGCAAGGATTGAGCAAGAGGATTGAAAATTCAAGGGTGTTATTCATCGGTTTCATCTTCTTCTTGTTTACTCTTGCTTTTGAATCATGTTTACTGAGTTGTTTATGAACTTTAGCTACTGTTTTGATATGGTTCTTGGGTAAACTTCTGTAGCTACCTAGGTTTTGATGAATATGCATGTTTGATTATGAATTTTATCGGTTTTTGGAATAATGATTGTGTTTAATTGCTAATGAGAAGATATTGGTTTGAATGATCAGTTGTGGACGTGTGTTTAGATCAGTTTTGAGTAGTGATTTATCATTCCACGTGTTCCTTGGTGATTGTCTGTCATAGAATAGGTACATGCTAGGTCATTTACTATATGTTTGCGATTTTGGATGATTTGCTAGACGTAGTGAGTCATTGGAATGATTTGTCTTGAAATTGACTAACTAAATATGCAACTAATCTTAATACTGTGAAGTTGATTAGGTTATCGGTTTGTCTAGTGTGTTGCGATTGCTAGGTTAGAGTCTCTGTGAGGAGTTCTGTCTAGTTTACCCTTCACATCTTGTTTACCGAATCTGATCAGTCACCCGATATCTATCCCCTTGCCTTAGGACCGCTCGCGCTGTGAAGTAGAGTGTCTGTCTTAGGGTATTGAGTCACTTGCGCCGTGAGGTAGAGTGTCTTTCGGGTGCCTTGTTAGCATAGTTGGAGAACCTGTGAGGGGAATCCATTAACGGTGTTTTATCGGCTTATTAGGTCAATCTAGTTGCTTCCCTTGAAAGTGTCGAGGCTTCTCTAGGTCCCTTTTAAGTTAGTATCTTCAGATCCCGGTTACACAAGTATTTCCAAAACCGTTAGAAGAAAAGCCAAAACATGTATAGGATTCTTGCCTAGGTGGTGTTTACTTCTCCTGATTTAAATCTAGTCAATTCCTTATTTTCTGTCCAGTATTAGTTCTTTTAAAGTAATTTAAAACAAACCCCCCTCATTTACTTTCATTTAGTATTTTTAGTTGAGTCTTAGGTAAGTTCAGTTTACGTTTTCCATACAGAAGTCTTTGGGTTCGATAACTCGGACTTAATAGCTATTCTGCAGTCGACGGTACACTGCCGGTTGTGTTGCTTAGGATCGAGTCTTAGTTTTATAAATTTAAAGCTTTTTAGTGTCTAGTTAGAGTTTTATTTGTTAGTCTAATTTAGTATAGTCTAGCACACATCAAAAGTTTTTGGCGCCGTTGCCGGGGACTTCTTGGCGATTGCGTTCATTGGACTTACTTGATTAATTGCTATTTGTGCTAAGTATTTTTTTTAATTAGTTGTTTTAATTCTATTTGTTTTTATTTGAGTCTATAGAGTCAGTTAGTTTTCTTGTTTCTGTAAGTGTCATTATGTGTGAAATCTGTGGAGGACCCCATTTTACTTGTCTTTGCCTAAATTCATCGGGGTATTCTCCAAATTATTATTATCCTGATCCGCAGGTAGAGCTAAATGAAAAATATAGAACTCAGGATGAGCCGGAGACGAAAATGGACATCTCAGTCCCACCTTCGGTTCAGCAGGATGTTGAGCAAACTCAACCAGGGATTTATGATTTTCTTTAGATTTTAGTGATGATGATGAGTCAGAGGATGATGAGGATGGAGATGTGATAAGTGGAGTAGAGCTGACTGATGTTCCCCAATACCCGAAAACGGAGACGATAATGGACGAATTTCAAGTCCCACCTCCAGTTAGATTTATTGATTTTTCTGATCCGGATGTTGAGGAACACATCGAACGATACATCTCATGGAAGGAAGAACAGAAGAGAAAATGGTGTGTCATGATACTTTATCAGAGGATAGTGAGCCTTTAGATAGTGTTGCTGATATTGTCATCCCTATTGGTAGGAAAATCCCTGGTAGCACTACTCGTTACATTCCATCACCGGAGGAGGTGAGGCAATTTGATTGGGAATCGCATTTTAAGGCAATGGATGCTAAGTTAGCAAGTGAGTGTGAGCAAGATGACTTCCCAGAACCAGAGACATTAACGGTTGTCCCACCTCTGGTTATTGAGGAAATTGTGATTTATAGGATTGAGGAAGTTGTCAAGAGTTCAAGGAGTGAGTTTGGAAGTGTGTGTAGTTTGCAAGAGTATTCAGATGCTGAAGATGAGGAGTTAGATAGAATAGTTGAAGAATTTGAGAGGGTGATTGCTGAGGAAGAAGTTGAGAGTAGTAACTCCTGGGAGGATGAATTTGTAGGAGAGTTAGAGAGTTTACCTGAATATGTGGACAGTTGTGAGTTTGATCCGGAAAGTGAATTGGTTATTTTAGAAGCTTTGTTAGCAGGTAAACAAGAGATTAGGAAAGTACTTACATCATGTGAAACCCTAAGTGTGGGGAAGGTGGATGAGAGTGTTGGGAGTTCCCCTAGGTGTAGGCTTCCTCCTACAAAAAAGAGAGATAGGAAGAATGAGTGTGATATGAGGACAGTCCAAACCCCAAGTGTGGGGATGTTTCGGGTTGATAAACTACTAGGATATTTGTTAAGGATGAGTTTTGGACCTAGTAGATTTAAGTCTTGGTGGGCTGATCTGAGTGAAGGAGTCAACAGGATCAAGAAATTCATGCTTAGTTGTTCGGTGTTGAAAGCTTGTTTACCGCTTAGGGTAGAAGCGGTGCTGAAATCGATAAAGGAGAAGCCTCCTGATTGAGCTAGTTGGTGATATTTGGGTGATGACTCGTTTATAGAGTTTGTAGAGTTGGTTTACTTGAGTTTTAGGTAGTTCGTTGAGTTTTTGTGTTGGTTTTTGTGTTTTCGTGTGCATTGTTTTCGTGTTTGTGTTAAGTGTTTGCAGGGAAACGATCATATGGTTGCGATTTGACACATGACCGGGAGGCTATCAGGTAAGTTTTTCCCACTTGGTTCATGTTAATAGAGGTAATAAAACGGTTGGGGCCAAAAATTTGGCTAAGGCATGAAAAATTTCGTAACTTTCTGAAAAAAATGCAACCTCGCGCTACGCGCCGGACTGCTTGATTTCTCTCGCGTAGCGCGACGACTCTCGCGTATCGCTCCATGTTCATGCCTAACCCTCGCGTCACGCGAGGGATCCCAGAATTTTGAATTTTTTTTTATTTTACCTAATTTTCACCATTTCACCCATTTTTCCACCATTTTCGACCTTCTACCATCATGTCATCCATTTTTCCACTTGTTCAAAGCAACTTGAATTTCATACGTGTGTTTTTCTGTTTGTGAGTCGTTTTTGTTTTCTTTATTGAGTCTGTTTGATGCTGTGTTTGCCTGTTAGTTGTTTGTTTTGCAGGTCTGGAATAATTCACCCGTACTCAATCTCCATTCGGGTGAATATATCTAACAATTTTATAAGGAGGCAACCAGTGATTCCTGATCGCGAATGAAATGCTATACGATCAGAGGTTTTGGATTCAGACTCTGCACAGCTGGACACTGCTTTACCAGCTAAGTCTTTTCCAAAACTCTTCTTTTTATTTATGTCTTTCTTTTAGTTTCAACATTGAGGACAATGTTTAAATTAAGTGTGGGGATAGGAAGACATGTGTCTTGGGTTTAATTTCATTGAGTCATTCTTTTAATTTTTGCTTGTGTTTAGTTAATTTTATTTTAGTGTGTCTTTAAAAATCAAAAAAAAAAAAACAAAAATTAGAAAATTTCCCTGATTTTGATGTTTGCATATATTAAAAATGGAAAATGATAGGTACAGTCAGGTGTCTGGTTTTCAACTACTATATGTATGAGATAATAAATAATTGAAAGCGTGTCTGATTTGGGATGCACGGGTAGGCCCAGCCGATTTTGAAGGGTTTTCATAGATGTATTCTAATCCATCTAATTAAATATTTAATTTACTATATGTGTTCTCACTAGATGGAAGTCGAAACTGTTGGAAGGTTGAAAAAGCACCACTGTAGGTTGATACCCGTTTGTATTTAAGATTAGCATAGTTGGCACACGTTATGTGGCGCCTTAGGATTCCATCTCAGTATTGTGTGAGTTTGAAAACGACAATTAGGTGCGAGAGGGCATTCAAAAACCTCTAGGCCAGTACTTAATGATTGTGGCCTGAAGCTTATGTGCTTGACAGCTGGGATGGCGACTTGGCTGGCAACACCTCTGAGTTAGGGTCGTGATCCTGTTGTTTTTAAATCTTGCACAAAATAAAAAAAAAAAAAAAAAAAAAAGACAAAGCCTATGGTGTTGCTCAAGGGGATGGTGACTCAGTGGGCAACAGCCCTCTAGGTGGAGTCTTATAAAAAATATATATGTATATATATATATATATATATATATATATATGAAAAGTTGCAAAAGAAGAATAAGTGCTGAAAAGAAAAATATTTATAGTGCAGCTTAGTTTCCATCAAAATAAGCTAGTTTTAATACATGTGGGTATTGGGTTACAGTGGTAGAAAAATCATGGATTTTTGATTTAGTCTATGCTTCGGAGATTTGATAACAGGAATAGATACCGACTTGTGAGAATTCATGATTAATAAAATAGAATACTTGAACCTAAATGCTATACTCTTGGGGACTTGGATGATCGGTGGTTGGGTTTAAATGGACAAATATACTTGTGATCGCGGTTAACACGTTAGTAAATTTTAATAAGTAATTAGACTTAAATGTTGGAAATCAGATTTAAACTTGACTATGATTCCATTTGCATAAGTCTTTTTCAGGGACGAAAAAGAGGTAAGTGAAAGCATATGTGATGTGTTGCAAAACACATCTGTTTTCCATACGATTTCTGTATATATTTTTAGTCTTTATTTCCGTTTTTATTAGTTTTCGGTTTCTATTTACGTATTTGTGTATTTGCAGGTATTTGTGGTTCAAGGAGCATAAATGGTTGATTTTTGAAGAATAAACAAGCATGCGAGCTAAGGAACGGAAGAAGCTTGGTCAAATGGGAGATTTCTGAAAATCCTTATCTTGGCGCGTCGCCAAGATGATGACAGGATCTGAGAGACGCGCCAAGATTCCCGCGTCAGAAATCGACTATTTTGTTTTTAGCGCGTAGCGAAGATTTTGGTGGTTATTTTGGCGACGCGCTAAGATTGCTAAACCGAGAAATTTTGCCCTAGATCATTATTTAAGGTTTTATAAAAACCTAATGGGAGCAGACGGCAGGAGGCGACTTCCAGACGAAAAAGGAGACGATTTTGGAGATCCCAAGCAGAGAACAAGCAATTGGAAGCATCAAGGAGCAAGGATTGAGCAAGAGGATTGAAGATTCAAGGGTGTTATTCATCGGTTTCATCTTCTTCTTGTTTACTCTTGCTTTTGAATCATGTTTACTGAAGTGTTTATGAACTTTAGCTACTGTTTTGATATGGTTCTTGGGTAAACTTCTGTAGCTACCTAGGTTTTGATGAATATGCATGTTTGATTATGAATTTTATCGGTTTTTGGAATAATGATTGTGTTTAATTGCTAATGAGAAGATATTGGTTTGAATGATCAGTTGTGGACGTGTGTTTAGATCAGTTTTGAGTAGTGATTTATCATTCCACGTGTTCCTTGGTGATTGTCTGTCATAGAATAGGTACATGCTAGGTCATTTACTATATGTTTGCGATTTTGGATGATTTGCTAGACGTAGTGAGTCATTGGAATGATTTGTCTTGAAATTGACTAACTAAATATGCAACTAATCTTAATACTGTGAAGTTGATTAGGTTATCGGTTTGTCTAGTGTGTTGCGATTGCTAGGTTAGAGTCTCTGTGAGGAGTTCTGTCTAGTTTACCCTTCACATCTTGTTTACCGAATCTGATCAGTCACCCGATATCTATCCCCTTGCCTTAGGACCGCTCGTGCTGTGAAGTAGAGTGTCTGTCTTAGGGTATTGAGTCACTTGCGCCGTGAGGTAGAGTGTCTTTCGGGTGCCTTGTTAGCATAGTTGGAGAACCTGTGAGGGGAATCCATTAACGGTGTTTTATCGGCTTATTAGGTCAATCTAGTTGCTTCCCTGAAAGTGTCGAGGCTTCTCTAGGTCCCTTTTAAGTTAGTATCTTCAGATCCCGGTTACACAAGTATTTCCAAAACCGTTAGAAGAAAAGCCAAAACATGTATAGGATTCTTGCCTAGGTGGTGTTTACTTCTCCTGATTTAAATCTAGTCAATTCCTTATTTTCTGTCCAGTATTAGTTCTTTTAAAGTAATTTAAAACAAACCCCCTCATTTACTTTCATTTAGTATTTTAGTTGAGTCTTAGGTAAGTTCAGTTTACGTTTTCCATACAGAAGTCTTTGGTTCGATAACTCGGACTTAATAGCTATTCTGCAGTCGACCGGTACACTGCCGGTTGTGTTGCTTAGGATCGAGTCTTAGTTTTATAAATTTAAAGCTTTTTAGTGTCTAGTTAGAGTTTTATTTGTTAGTCTAATTTAGTATAGTCTAGCACACATCAATATGACATGGCATGCTTCTGGACGTTGCACGGAAGATGGTAAGTTACGTCGCCGGTGGATGGTACATCATGGAAAGAATTCGATTCAATGTATCCTGATTTTGCCAAAGAACCTAGAAATGTTAGATTAGGGTTGGCTCCTGATGGCTTCAATCCATTTGGGAACATGAGTACGTCGTATAGCATGTGGCCGGTAATACTGACAACATACAATACGCCACCATGGTTATGTATGAAAGAGTCTTCATTCATGCTGACGTTATTAATCCCTGGCCCTAAATCACCTGGGAAGGACATTGATGTTTTTTAAGACCATTGGTTGATGAATTGAAAAGTCTTTGGTCGGACGGAGTCGTGACAAAAGATGCAGTTACAAACACTTTCTTCACATTACGTGCAATGCTTTTATGGACTATCAATGATTTCCCTGCTCGTAGTAGCTTGTCTGGTTAGAGTGGGCAAGGTTACTTTGCATGCCCAACATGTAAGGAAGACACTCCATCTGTTCATGTATTGGGAAAAACTGCTTATGTTGGACATAGAAGATGGTTACCAACAAATCATAAATGGAGGAAGGACAAGTCATTCAATGGTCAGAACGAGACTAGACGTCCTCCTAACAGGAAAACTAATGATCAGATTTTGGAACAACTTAATAAATTGCCGCCCCGTATTTCTGGGAAACATGTTCAGTTTGGTGGTAAGAAGAGAAAACGTGATTCCGATGTTGAATTGAATTGGACCAAGCGTTCTATTTTCTTCGAGCTTGAATATTGGTCTTCAATTCAACTAAAACATAATTTGGATGTCATGCATATCGAAAAGAATGTGTGCGAGAGTTTGTTGAATACGTTGATGATGAACAAGGAAAAATCCAAAGACACTAATAAGGCAAGAATGGTGTTAGAACAATGGAACATTCGACGTGACTTGTGGCTTGTAGATAACGGTCGTGGTAAGCTCTCAAAGCCTCATCCCAAGTTCTCTTTCTCAAACGCCGAAAGGAGTCTTTTTTGTCAATTCATTAAGGAAGTAAAACTACCTGATGGTTTTGGCTCTAACTTTAAACATAAGGTAACCGATAATGATACCCAAATAACGGGGATGAAATCACATGATCATCATATAATGATGCAACGGTTGCTTCCGATTGGTGCTCAAGCGTACTTGGATAAAAATATTTCAACACCAATAATTGAGATGTGCTTATTCTTTAAGCAACTTTGTGCTCGGAACTTGATGTCATCTGACATGCAAGATGCTGAGGAGAAGTGATTAAAATTTTGTGTTCTTTCGAGCAAATATTTCCTCCGTCATTTTTTGACATAATGATTCATTTGGTTATGCATTTACCTGAGGAGGCCATTCAAGGTGGGCTAGTTTATATGAGGTGGATGTATCCATTTGAAAGATACATGAAAAAGCTGAAAAATTATGTTAGAAATAAGGCTAGGCCCGAAGGTTCCATTGCGGAGGGGTATGTCGCAGATGAAGCCTTAACTTTCTGTTCAAGGTATCTTGACGGTGTACCGACGAGATTTAATCGGCCGGACAGAAACGAAGATGCCCCAGTTCCCACACGTGAGTTTTATGTCTTCCAATCGCTATGCACACCATCAGAGGGGTTGATAAAAAAATGGATGGTGTGCTTTGGGCAAATCTAAATGGTTTGTCCTTAACAACAGCTCTGAGATCGAAGAATACAAAGAGTAAGTATTTTCTATTTCGGGTTGTGTTTTCGTAAGTTATCTTTATAGTGATTATTATTAACGCAAGTAACATTATTTATAGTGAATTTATTACTCAAATGCCGCATGGAACTGACTTGGAAGCAAATTTTCCTAACTAGTTTAAACAGAAGGTAAACACATTTGTGTATAAAACCGATTATACAAACCGATCATACAAATTTTCCTAATTTTCTCTTATTTCAAATAGATCAACCGTCGGCGAGTAAATGATGAATCTAGTGTTAGTCCTTAGTTATTTGCTTTAGCAAATGGACCACGACATGCAAACTCTTACACCGCTTGTATAGTTAACGGTGTGAGATTTGCAGTTCATAGCCGAGACGTACGCCGTACAACTCAAAATAGCGGCATCTCAACAACTGGTCAAGATGGAACAAAGTATTACGGTTTGTTGGAAGAGATTCTGGAGCTAGGCTATCTAGACCGTTGTAAGGTTGTGTTGTTTCGATGTAAATGGTTTAAAACTAATAACAACAAACTTTGTGTCATTAAGAATAACATAACCAGTATTTCTACCCAAACTGAATGGTTTACAATGATCAATACATTCTTGCAACACAAGCAGAGCAAGTTTTTTATCTTGACGAACCGTCTAAAGCCAGTCACAGAGTTCAATCAATCAGACATTGGAAGGTCGTCCAAGAGGTGAATCATCGGAAGATTTGGGACCGAGATATTATAATGGAAAATAATGAAGCAGATTTAATTCATGGCAACACTTCATCTGAGCTTTTGTTGTCTGCTGACTTAGATAATTTAACTTATGATGGTCTGAGTAGAGATGAAGCTACAGAAGTCGATGTTTCACTTGAGCATGTCAATGTAGAGGATGAGACATATGAAGATACGGATGAGGGTGAAGACGACGATGCAGACCAAGTTGTTGACGTTTCTGATAATTCAGATGATGAATCAGACGAATTTAATAATGATTGTGGAGAAGATTCTTATCACACCGATGAATCCGATTGATTGTAATTTTTAATTTAACCGAATCATTTATTATGTTTGATCTATTATGTTATTGATTAATTTTTTTTCAATTATGTGTTTAGCTAGTGATTCAATTACGGTATATTTGTATACTTATATAATCTTTTTTTACAGATGGCAGACGTGGCCCGAGGTCACGGTGGGGATACCTAGGTCGTGGTTCCACCTGGTGGTGGTCCTCCCGATGATGATCGATCGTGGCAGCCGCCACGACAGTGCGAGGTCAGTGATGACTCCGGCAGCGGCAGCGGACGAGGTATGACCAATTTTTATACTATTATCTTTTAAAATGAAATATATATTTACATTGAATTTTATACTATATCAATTTGCAGGACAAGGCCAAGCGTGGAAAGACCACACTTCAAGGTATACGAAAGAGAAATCCACAAGGAAATTTGCTCACAATTGAATTTGAGCAAGGTACGCATGACACCTACAAACCTGTGGGTGTCAATCAGGCGACCTTTGCTTCACTGGTTGGCACAATCGTTGACGGATTTCCTCAAAACTACAAGAGCTGGAGAAGATACCTGCGGATTTGAAGGCGACTATCTGGGCTGACTTACAGGTTAAGTTTTTGATAATTAAATTCAGTGATTAAATATATATACACTAAGCTATTTGTTTTCATAATTTGCAGATGTATTTTGATATGACTCCCCACGAAGGCCTGAGGGCGGGCATTGAGAAATATGCTGCAAACCGGTATAAAGATCACAAATACCGGTTCAAGCAAAAGCATTTTAGCAAAATAGCGGGGAGGACAGAGTTGATATTTCTGATGTTGTGCCACCTGATATGCAAGAATCTGAATGGAAAGGCTATGTGGATTACTACACTTCTCCTGAGTCAAGGCTCGGTCTGCAACCACAAGTCCAACAAAGGGAAGCAGACGATCAAGGGACATGGCGGGGCCGACATCTTTAGCCCATGGCGTTATATGTTTGTAAGTTATTTTAATCTAATGTGTTTATAACTTGTTTTATGTGTTTGTAAGTTACTTTTATTATTATATAACTATAAAATGTGTTTACAGCGGGAAGATGTTTCTGATGAATCTGGGAGTGCCATATTAGCATATCGTCGCTTCTATACCGATTCAAGCGGTAATTTCTATCAACCTGAACCCGCTGCATACTATGTAAGTAATGTACACGTCTTACAATTTTATAAAAATAAAGTAATATATAAAATCACCATATATATAAACATTGTTTTTTTTTTTGTAAACTATAAAGGAGCAAATGGTCGCAGCTTCAACAACAACATCAGAAATGTCAGAGAAACAGATCATGCGCCAGGTGTGTAATGGATGTATCTGTTCCCAATTCTTATTGTTATACAAATATCTTTCTGGATATATAAAATGGATTAATATGTAATATCTGTGCATATGTATATGGGTGGATGATATGAATATGTATGTGTATATATTGAAATGTGTATATGTGTGATGAATGTATATGGGTATTGAGATAAAATGAATATATATTTGTGTATGAATGTATATGGGTATTGAGATTAAATGGATTTATATGTATATTTGTGTTGAATGTATATGGGTATTTGTGTATGAATGTGTATGTGTATATATTAGAATTATGTTAATGTTGTATGGATGTATATGTATTATGTATGGATATATATGTGCATGGTGTATGGATGTATATATGTATTTATGTATGGATGTATATGTATATGTGTATGGATGTATATGTATATATGTATAGATGTATATGTGTATTGTGTAGGGATGTATGTGTATTGTGTATGGATGTATGATGTAAATAGATGTATATGCGTATTTGTGTACAGTGTTGGGGGAGCGGCCGGGTGGGAACGTGGCATCGGTCCAATACCGAGCGTGCCTTCACAACCCCCACCGCCACCTCATAGAACAATCAGCGGATGTTCTCACAATCTGAGGTTGAGGAGATAGAGCAGCGAGACTGCCAGAGAGCAAGAACAGATGAGCTAATATGATGGCACAAATGCAAAGTCAAATCCAAAGCCAAGTCCAGAGCGCGTTGAGGAGAAGTGGTCATTCTCAAGAAGATGAAAAAGATGAAGAGAAGGTGGTGTCGTCATAGGATGGTTTGATGGTTTGATGGTTTTTAGTGATTGTAATGACTATTTTAAACATTTTGCGACCACTTTTTTTACGGCGACTGATTTGCGACGACATTTTCGTCGCAATAATATTTTGCGACGAAATTATAGTTTTTTGCGACGATATTTATCGCCGTAAAAAAGTCTTTTTCTTGTAGGATTAAACAATCAAAATTAGTGTCACAAATAAATATATACTTTCCAACCCAGTATGCAACTTGGGGTTGCATCATTGGCCTTATTTTACATATGCGTACCGTGAATAATACACACAAGACTCGTGAGTCGAAAAATATTACGACATGAATAGTTGTTGCGGTTGTTATTCTTTGTTGCAGGGCTTACAAAACAAATAATGTTTTTTGGTGCTAGCTAGCTGGAGATTGATTCCATTGTTGAGCATATAAATTTATGAGAGAGAGAAAGAATTATGAGAGTTTTGGATATAAATAAAAGTGTGGTTGATAATACAGTACAATTGCTAGTTTTTGACCTAGGTTAGAAATTAACCTTTGCATTAGTGGTGTTCTAGTAATTCAGGGTATTATATAGGAATCAGTGGGTTGATGTTATATCGCTTATAAGTGGAAAGGTGAATAAAAACATTTTTAGTCGTATGAGGTTATATACATTTCCTATCAAATACGTTTTAAAACAATGATGGGCAGACTCATGACGGTGTGCCAACTTCCAAAGCGAACAACGTGATACGATGCTTGGGTTATTATAAACGATATTAGAGTCACGGTGGGGCTATGTGCCAATGAGAATGTTGAGCTACTAGTAGCTAGGGGAGTATCATGTTTACATCCCATATTATAGAAGAATGAAACAAAAGCTTCCTTACATGGGACTATATATCTTCCCGTCAGACATGATTTAAAAGTGTGAGGAGCGGAAGCATGAGGACTTGTCGGCTGCCAAAACGGATGATATCTAGTATAGTGATTGGTGTGTTACATTTAGGAGGAAAATGGTATTCTCAATCGGGAATCGATCATTTTATACAATCCTCTGATCCCCATCCGAGCACCCTAGTCAACATACTATTTAATTACCAAATAGCGGAGATCTCAAGTGTTTTAGATTATAACACATCAACCAAGCGCTATATAAGTAGTTTTGGAATTAAAATTAATAAAACATTTCTTTATCCGTGTTGGACAATGATACCCAAGTTCCCAAATCAACTATTGACAATCATTATAGTTATGGAATGTCATAATTTCTTTATCATATACATAATACATAAAAGATAATCAAAGTAACGAGATAAAGAAAGAAAGACGGTCATGTATTCATCTTATGTACATCATTCAAACCATTACATAAGATGTATCATGTGATTCCTGTAATTCTTAATATACTTTAAATCTAAAATAAACGTTAACAAAAACATACATACAAGGTGTGTAAGACAAAAGAGGATGATATAAGCACAAAGAAATTGCTCTAAGAGCCAGGACGGCTCATTTTATTTGAAACCTAAAATCAATTTTAAACAAAGACTCTTGATCCTTAATTAAAATCAATTGCATATATATATCCTTATAAACGTTCCTTTAAATGCATATACCCAAATAAAACTTTAATTACATATATACCTAATTTATTATTATGACCATATTACCCTTTCAAACAAAATTAATAAAAACTTACACATGGATATATATGCCATTAAAGAGTTTTAGATGGGAAAATATGGTTTTTTTTAATCTTTTGTCATTTATAAGGTAGTAAGGAAAATTGGCTAATTATGAAGTTTTAATAAAAATAAGAGCAAATTAGTCATTATATAAACCACTTCAATAAAATAGATAAATTTTTTTTATGATTTTTTATAAGGGATATATGCATTTAAATTTTTGCTTAGGTATATATGCAACTAGCCTAACGTCTCGTGTGTTACCGGATTGAAAAACTAAAATAACAAATATTACAATTAGAAATTAGGAACTAATATTAATATTTTCTAATATATAAGAATAATATATAAAAATGATACAAGGATGCGAATTTAAGGGATGCAAATTTTTTATTAAAACAATTTTTTCGCTATATGAATACACGTGCCAATAACTTTATTGAGAGTGTGCCATGTGACAACATATAACTTAAAAGTCAATAATTTATTAAAATAAAATTGATAAATGTTATAACAAACTTAGCTGCAAATGTGAAGAAACATGCCAACTTAAGCTGTATGTGATTGTATATAAAATTTAATTATGAAAACCTAATCTCTTAACATTATGTTTGACAAATTTAGTTTCTGTTTACCATAATTTTGGTTTTAAAAATCATTGTACACTATATTACAAAATGGCTTTTTATTTTCTCAAAATAAATTATGAGGAATACAAATAATGGTTTTCATTTTAATATTTATATTTGAATATCAAATAAAATGATATTAATTCAAACTTTAGAAACTTTTATTTTAGGGAAACAAATTAAGAGAAATTTTGGAGTTTAAATAAGTGTTTAATATGATGACAAGTGTGTAATATTTGTTTAAGAATTTGACATGTGTCAATGGTTTTAATATGATGATAAGTGGCAAAACCATTTTTCTTTTATATATATAAGATTAAAAGTTTTAGAGCAAGAATATACTATTAGCAATGATTTCGAACCGGACCGGACCGGCCGTCCGACCCTGTTCGAGACCGGGAACCGGGATGAAGCCGGTTCGGTTCGGTGCTTTTGGACCGTTTTCCCGGTTAACCGGGTCCGTTCGCGGTCGACCGGTCCGACCAAACCGGCGAAACGGGTTGAAACCGGTTTTCGGAATTTTTTTTTTAATTTTAATAGAAAATATATTTGATATGGATTAAGGAACACGGTTCGTTATTTGGACTATATTTACTTGAATGATATGTATTTTGGATGTTGTTTGGATTAAGGAACACCGTTTAAACATGATATATTGTTTAAATTGTTATTTTGGTATGTATATGATATATTGTGTTAATTTGGACTATGTTACTTGAATGATATGTGTTGTTGTAGTTTTATAAATATTTAGAATTTTTTTATATTTTTTTAATATTTATGACGTCATCCGGTTCGTAACCGGTCCGAGCCTGTCCGACCAGTGACCTCTAGCCGTCCGGTTTCGTTTTCCGGTCCGGTTTTTGAAAACATTGCTATTGACCCATAAAAAAACACTATTTTGCTTTAATCTTAAACATGGCTATAAATTGGTGATTGGATTTCAAAGAGAATCTATAAGTTTCCCATTTTTAGTCTTATAAAATTGAATTTAGGTGATATGGGCCCCACCATCCAAACACTTTTTCACTATAAACTTGTTCCCCAACCGTAACCCTTTCTTCATCCCTTTCTTCTTCTCCCCAAACAAACCTACTTTATCACTCTCATAAAACTAGGGTTCTCTGCCTCTTAACCAATTATCATATGACACTCATCACTTCTTCATACCAATCGTTTGTTTCTTTACATCGAATGTCATTGCTTACTGGTGCGGCATCTTCAAGATTCACATGCTGTTCAACTCTCTTGTTGATGGGTAATGAGAATCTTGATGATGCTGCATCGGAAATCAATTGACTACATTAAAATCTGATGCATAGATCGAGCATGATTTCGGTGGATCTCATACAAGAAAAAGGTAATCTTGATTAACAATTTTCATGAATCTATGTGTCTTATCATCAAATCCCCTTTTCATGTGTGATTTTTCATGTTTTTGAGCATAAAATCGTACAGCTGCTCTTATTGCTCATGTCTATATGACTGTTCAGTTGACATGTGTGAGAAAAGTTAGATCTTAAGTTTACGGTTTTGTCAAAAGATAAAGAAACAGTATTATAGCACATACTCATCATTTTGTAGTTGATTCATTGAGACCACACGATGAATATCTCTTTTCTAAATATGAAGATAACAACACCAATCAATCACAAGATTGATCTGCTAAAAGAAATTAGTTTGAAGATATCAAATTCAGTCCACCATGAGAGTCTTTATGCAACAACCGTATCTGTGTTCGTTTTAAACTAACCACTTTTGTACTTATGTTGATTATGAAGTTAGCATTGAGTGCTACTTGATAGTATTGGCTTAATAGCTTTTTGTTAAAATTTTGTGCCTGCAGATCTTCTCGTTTTTCTTAAACACAAGAAATAAACATCACCAATCTTTTGAATTAAATCAATACTAAATTTGTTGAATCTTGGAATCTTGTTTTGTCTTCTTAATTAGGGTATACATAACCCATCTAATAATTTATTATATAGATACATACATCCATCATGTGTATACATGAATTGTACCTGTCTATATAACAGACATAGTTATTAGTAGTGAGTTATCTACACCAACTAATTCTGAATATGATTTCATAAACTCGAAGCTCTAGTTTGGTTCGATTGGATTGTTGATTCACCTGGATTTGCTACAATTAAGTAGATTATATTGAAGAACAATAAATAATATGGATTATAGAATAGGACTATATATTCTTGAAAATATTAATGATCAAGAAACACATTTTGTGCAACTAGATTGCTATTATAATTAACCTGTGCTCTATGTATTGAGGAGAACTCATCAGAAATGTTATCTTGTGATGGAAAATGCTGGCAAATGACTGCATTCATTGGATGGAAGAACATGTGTTGTGGTATGATTTTTTCTTCTAAATTATTGAGCTCTGGTACAAAATGATGGTGATAGCTCCTTGTTTTAAAACTCCAACTAGCTTCTTAGATATTATTTTCAAGATCTTTTTTAATGAAAATGAAAATGTATTGACATATACTTGATGATGCAATTCATGTGCAAACAAACTGACATCATTTGAGCCTCTGGTTTAATAGAATTCAAAATGTTAAGGTTTTTGTGTGATGTCTAGTTAATTTGTAAATATGTAACTTACTAATTTTACGCTAGCTGGCATAGGTTAATAATTTGTGGTTTAATTGGAAGTTTCTTTTACTTAGACCAAGATTTAGAGTTTATTTTAATTATATAGCTTATTGCTTAATTGTCATTTATCTTTTACATTATATGTAGCAAGTAATCATAAACGCTTATTTTCCTTTTTCTAACATTTAGGGTATGTTTGAGCTTCAACAAAACTTTTTTACTTTTTTTTAACGATGAAAACATATACTCTGTTAATCATTATACACACACTTGATCTACCTATAAAATCATCACTCCTACACCTTTAAAAGTAAACTCATAATCTAAATTCAAAAAACATCAGCTTATACCATCATGCTATCCCGTTGAAGATTAAGATTAATTTTACTAGGTTTTAAAAAGCTTCAAAGTTTCCGGTTTGATTAAAAAAATTCCCTAGGTAAACTTACTTTTAAAATCCAATAACCTAAAAAGATTATCACTTGAATATGGCATTGATTAATAACGTTAATCTAGCTCCAAATGTTTCATTTCATACGTGATTTCAATTTCAATCCAAAAGCTTCATTAGTTTTAAAACTTTAGAATAAATTGATGTTTATAATATTTTGAAGAAAAATTATTATTTTTATCAATATCAGGAAATAAACCGAACTTACCTCTAATATATATGAATAAGAAGGTTCATCATACCTTATTAATGGCACTAGTTTCTCCCCCGCGCTTCGCGGCGGGTTGAACCTATACCTGGGTAAGTCGGGAAAAGGCTCGGAAATGCCTATTTGTTGTGGCTGCAAACTAACCGTTTACCGTGCCATAACAACAATGTCTAAGGCCATTTTTTATCGTCATCGCCTATCATCCATATTTATAGAAGAGAGGCTGCAAACAGAATCATTACAAAACCAAAGACTGTCCATCATTGCATAATCAACCGAATATACCGATACCAGTAAGACATAATCGTGACCATCATCATGCTATTCCGCCTCAGATGAAGCCGTCTCTATCATCATCGATGTTAGATGTAACACTCAGAATAAAGAACATGTTGTGGCTGCATTCGCAACGAATGCCATGCACGCCACATGACAAGCATTATTTTCGACATCACATGTCATTGCTACCGCACACATCACACCTACCAAAACCTAGGTTCACAACAGAGCAGTAACCAATACCCAGAAACCAAAAGACTACCTATTCCATCTCAGATGTGTTATAATCATCATCATCAACCCCACTGTCCATATACCCCCAACAATCACTCAAGCCAACAAAACAACCAAGAACAGGAGTACACATTTACAACCACCTTTTTGCACATCTCAGATGAGCATGCGCTCAACATCATGCACCCGAATGCAGGCCTCAAATGAACAACAGTTCAACATTATCGACCACTTATAACAATAATCGACATAGCAATCGTAAACAATGAGTAGCAATCAGGGATAAATTAGGGTCTGACCTCATCAAAATCATAAAACAAACCCAAAAGATCCATCTCAATGAATAGGTACTCATCGTCATCAAGTAACCCACATAAGAAAATCAACATAACCTGAAAACCATTTGATTGAAATAAAACCCAAAAACATTTGTCAACAACAGCAAAGAACCCAGATCTATCACCAACAACAGGTGCTCATAACCACATGACTACGTGTTACATGGGGAAGATTATCCCCCTGTCATCAACAACGTTACAGCCGAAGTAGAAGCCGCGTAGGGCAAAGGTGGGCGACGGCGTACAACACCACCATCTCAACCTTCAATGTAGAGAGAATGCACAGGTACATCTCCAGACCAGCAAGTGAGCCACCACGCACAACGGTATACGCATTGGTGGGCGGCTACACCACCAGATCCAGGAGCAGACAATAATGTCGAAGATGGTCGGTCGCACCGCCTGCCCAGAACCCCACAGCCTTAGCCGTCGGTATGCAACGGCCGAGATGACGGAGGTAGCAAGGGGCGAAACAACAGCCATAGAGCACACTGCCACCGCCAGCGCCACATCGACGAATGGCAACAGAGATGACAGGATGAAACCGCGACCGCCATCGACACCTCCACCAAAACCTAGAAAACCCACTTGAAACACAACAAACCCCTTTTCTCTCCATATAAACACACTTCGGAGGGGGCAAAGTGAAATTCCGGTGAAAACCGTCATGATGCAAGCGGTGGTGGTGTAGGCGGTGGTAGTGCCGATGGTCAAGCGATCATCGTAGGCGAGACCCCAAAACGGGAACGCAACCGGCCATCGCCTGCCGTCATCGAGAAACACCAACCAAGCCAAGCGAGACATCAACCCGCCTTCGCCAGAAACGGGCCACAACCGGCCTTCGCCGGAACCGGGACACCCTCTCCGGGGGCAAGAGATGAGCAGCAGAAGAAGGGAAAAGCCATCGAATGTGGCTTTAAACACACACACACACGTGAAAGTCACGTGCCAAAACACCAATACCCACCGACCAATGTCTTTATTAAGAATAGTAATAACGTTATAAAATATTAGTGTCAGGCCATAATCATATTATGATCAAGTTTTGACCGAAGGAAAAACACATGGGTTTTTAGCATTTTATATGTAGATCAGAACTACATTGATATATGTATATTTAAAGTTGTCTCTAAGGAGAATAATTTCTCAGTTTTGTCTGATGAGTTTGTTTGTTTTCACACTTTGTTTATAAAGAACCAAATTAGTCAAGTCACACATACACTAAGTGTATGACAGAAAGAGATTGTGATCGTGTAGCTAGTTGCTTAATCATCTTATATATCAAAAACAAAACAAGTTATGTACTATATCGCAATTTTTCTAAATCTATTCATACACACGCGCGCCCACAATATATATGAACTTTTTTTTATTGTGTTGTGATAATTTATAATGGTGCCCTACTCAAGATTTTCATGATCTTTGTCAAAAGAAACCAAATTGTGAGTGGCTTTTGTGCCATGTACTCGTCCTTTAGGGCCACAGCAATAATGGCCTCCGTCCTCATTTCTTATTACAATGTACCTATTGTGCTGGTTACAAACTGGATACTATAATTGTTACATAAAACAATAAAAAAAAAACTTATAAAAGTGGTAGTTAGTTTTCAACTAAACTAAAAAGTATACTATGGTGTTGGTTTGCACGAAAATCTCACATGAAATGAATACAACAGTTGTCTAAAAATGGAATATACCAGCAAATGTGTCCTGCATATTTTAGCTAGCCTCTCCGTATAGCATTCTTTTTTCATTATTTAAGACAATGAAATCAAACCGGAACAATTACTGAGATTTTATGTATTATTGATCAATTATGTATATAAGTATAATATAAAAACAAGAACTCTAGTGAACTTCAATCCATTTATATTATCGGTTGATACATCTATACGTTTATACAAAACTTCTACCATGAGCTTGTTCATTTGGAATTTGATTTCTTTCACTTTATTTTTATTTACGTACTTTATTTTTATTTACTTACTTTATTGATATGTACGTATACATTAAATATGAATATTTTCCCTCTCCTTTCTAGCTAGCAAGTATAAGAAATTTAAGTATTTTAACAGGTCAATGCTCAAAAATAGATCAAAAAGTTTATTGATCGCGTACGTGAAGGAAAAAAAAGGCATCTAGGTACATACAATTCACTTTGAAGCGACCATACTCATGTGTTCCATAGCCCTAGGCTATTTACATCCATCCAATTAAGAATTCTACCTAAATAAACACGACATTAATCGATCATTTGATTTTCACTCACGTCGGTTGCATATTTCTCTACAGGCATAGCAAAAAAGGAGAGTTAAGTGTACAATAGACCCTAAATGTCTATTTTTTTCGAATAGTCTTCTTCATTTGGAGTGCAAGAGATGGAATTCTAATTTCTACAACCGGAGATAAAGAAAATAATAAAAAATATTTTGTTTATTTTATAATGGAACAAAGGCAATGGAGATATCATTGGCGATAACACGAGCTATAAGTACGATGACAGGAGCTTAGTATTATGATAATTACCAGGTCAAGAGAATCATTGGTATATAGACCAAGTTAGCGTGTTGTTTGATTGAACACTTAAACAACTAACTCCAAAAGCACTTAGTTTTACAAGTGGAGACAGTTAGAAACCATCAAAGAAAAGAAAAGGTACAAGTTGTAACTGTAATGGTAGACCAACTTAACTGTTGTGGGCCGACTTATTTGCTAGCATCCATTATTTCCTCAAGTTCACTTCTCTGCTCAAAGTGCTTATCTATTCGGCACAAGAATTAGGCATCCTTACAGCTTTTCAATCCTCTTACTTCTTGTTCTATACGTATTTTGTACGCGTATGGTGTAATGGTTGTTTATGTTGTTTTTCCACTGTTATTCTACGTTTATGAGTTCATGTTCATACATAAAAAGTAATTAATGATTTTTATATAGATGTGTCTACAAAGTTTTTTGTTATCATTATCGTATTCTTTATCCACCTTTAAAATGTTAAAGCTATGGGGAAAGAGAGTTTCGCAATCTTACTCGACTCTTTTTGCAATCAACTCATCATGACTATCTTTCTTGTTGAATTCTCACAAATGTGATCAACAAATATGACAAGGCAAGTCAACTCACATGCATACATCAAAAACATTCATTTCTCACACAATTAAACATTCTTCCATTCTATGTCATTGATTAATTATCACATTTTATAGATGCAAACTATTTAAGCTGAAAATTTTGCAAACACTAAAAGTGAACAATTTAAGAGTAAAGTAAAAGCACCACCCTTCACCATGGATGCCCATGGCTGACGTCAGCGTACGTGACAAACACTGTGTGGCCATGATATGAGTCGTTTTGCCACATGCATCTTGAAAGTTGTTCTGCGATGAATGGATAGTTTACTTCACTAGCGAAACCAGTGTTATCGGATAAGTATCATACCTAGAAAGGGTAAAATGTTATATAGGATTGTTAATAAAATCACTAATTATTGAACCCCAAACATCATATCTTAAGACTAATTTTGCACATAACGAGTTTCCGATTTAATTATATGTTTTTATGTTTACTTATTTCTCAAAAGACATTGAAATAACATAGTAACTACAGATGAGTATGGAGATAATACTGACATATTCTACGGAGTGTAGTTTGATAAAATTACTAAACCCTAAAAAAAGTGTTTTACAATCCAAAACATTACAAGTTGCATTTTCAAATTTGAGTAACAAACAGACGGCAGCCCAAACTATGTACTGGGCCCTGCGCCCCGGTATAGTATTGGGCCCATAACGATTTGTCAAGCACTTCATCTAAATTATTAATCTTGTTCATTTTTTTTTCCTACATGAAAATACTGAAAAATATGTGACAAAAAAACACACGCCATTGCAATTTGACTTTGATCACATATTCAACAAACAACTAATGCACAGCACAAATTTAATTTAAATATTACTAATTATTAACTTGTAGAGGTATTAGTTGTTGTATCATGTGCATAAAAAGTTATACATATTTTTTTCTTGCCTTTTAATTTTTCGTTTTAATCTCAATACTTTTATATATTTCACAATTTATCCCCTATAGTTTTTCACTTTCAACTTTAATTCCCAATACTTTTTATTTTTTACAAACTATTTGATTTACGATCTAAATTTAGAGAGTTAACACGCCATAACGTATACGTGTGATTCATATTGTTACGCTTGTTTTTTCCCATTAACCATCTCCGTTGTAACGTGCGAGTAATAGATCGACTTAGTTATTGTTTTTAATGTTTTAGGTTTCACGTGCGTGTTTCAACGTTTTTTGTTTACTTTGTGTTTGGTTTTATTTTTCCGTTTTTGATGATCGCTGACGGTGGTGAGACATTGGTGCTACTTGGTATGGTTTTACATTCTCACCATTGCGCAATAACGCGCGGGGCTTAATCCTTGTTTTATATTAATCCTCAATACCAGGACTTAGTGATTAATGAACATGACGTTGCTTATTCCTATTTGCTTTATTTTATACTTCAGTCACTTGTGATGAGATTAATGTGATACGTAATTTTTTTTTTAACAGCAGAGAACTCCGAAACCTAACGATCTATCGGGACTGGTTACTCTGGACCTAGCCGTCAGTCGTAAGCCATACCCCCCAGATAATGTGATACGTGCATGGCATGCAATATTATTGAAATCATGCACATTTAATGTTTCAGTTCAGATGGTCACACAAGTAAATAATACACACACTCACGTATTACTGTATGAGTAAAAATTATAATTAATAGTATAACGATATCATTTTTTTAACTTTTGTTCATAAACATTATGGTTGTTTTAAAAAAAACATATTGTTTCAAGACAAACAAAAAGATGTCAATTTTAAAAATTTTCTTATTATAACTCCGGATTTTAATTATTTTAATTTGCTTTATATAGACTTTATTTTTAAAAAATATCAATTTTAAAATGTTTCGTTTTCTTTTGGAAAAGTTTGATGTTTTAGTAAAGTCTCTTATGTTGTGAAAATTTGTTCTTTTGATTATACTGTAACAATTCAATTAACTAAGTCAATGAATTTGATACATGTACAGAACACAAGATTTTGTGGTATAATAATAACAAAATGCTAATTCTTTTGGTGAGTGTTATTAATTTAAATTGATTTGTTGTATTTCCATTCGACATGCTAACATGAACTTATCAAGTATGGTCCAGGCCCTACGATTAGTTTTTGTTTCCACTCTTAAATGATTAATTTCCGAAATTAATAAGAAAAGCATTTGCCCATAATTTACACATGCATATAATTGGATGCATTTAAGAGCCTACCATATGAAGAAATAATATTATTAAAAAGTAATATGTTAGATAATGGTAAAAAATATATAGTTGTCATTTAAATGCTTTTATGGATTAATACTTGATATTATTATTATTCATTTTACCTGCTCGTTTAAGATCGAAGTATCTACGACCTGTAAATTTTAATAATATTTTTAAAAAGGTCAAATAAACTTATTTCATTGAATGGAAAACTTTTACGATTGAAATATTAAAATAAAAAATGCAATTAGCCTGTTGGCACTTTGAATCTAGCTGTTAAAAACTAAATACTTATTTTTATAATAATTGGTCAGTTTTACCAGCCTGCATCTTACTTGCTTTTCTTGGTACCACAAGAGAGTGGTCGTGTTCCGCCAGCATTGTAAGGTCCGAGGCGGAATTTTTTCCCACTCCCTTCTCGGGCCTCTGTACCTGAGTCCCTGTGACCGAATATCCGCGGGACCCAAATAATCATGGGGCCCGAATATCCGCGGAGCCCGGTACCTAGGACCCTATGACCGAATATCCGCAGGGCCCGGTACTTGGGACCCTGTGACCTAATATCCACGGGCCCATGTTTATATGTTAGTCAATTATTAACTACACGTAAAGGTTGTGCAATACCGGCCCCACGGTCTCCTTCCAAATCAGTAAATCACTTTCACTTGTTAGTCACAATCTTGTGTCGTGTGCGTGATGGAGACCCGACCCGAACGCTGTGGTATGGTATATATCTTGTCCACGTCATTATATATTAAATGCAGCTTATTTACATTAAACAAAAACACAAATTAATAAAAAACTTTAAGATAATATATATTTATATATGTAGGGGATGGCAACTATACAAAGTGTTTTTTTCGTGCGAAGCGTACCAAGTTTTGGGTGGAATTATCACGCAATAACAAAGTGATAATTACGCAAGACAAATTACACTCGCATGGAATTATCACGCATAGATGGAATTATCACGCAAGAATACCTTCTTGCGCAATAATTTCACATTTGCGTGATAATTCCATCTTTGCGTGATTAATTATTACCCTTGTGTTTTTATTCGACCCGCAACGTCCATTTTGCATGATAACTTCGTACGCTTCGCACGAAAAAAACACTTTGTACCGTAACATTTTTCTATATATGTATATGTTTAACTTTTCATAAATAATAAATTATATAATTTTTATATTCTTTTCCTCCCAGATATCCTTGTAACAGACAAAATAATAATACAGCATATTAATATTTTAAAATCAATGCGTTAGTTTATAATTGTTTTCATCTCGAAAACATCTTGACGATTGGATGAGCGGTGCCATTTTCTTATGTCATTGATCCATAGTATTGCAACGGCATGATTGTATGGGAAAAAAAATTAAGATATTCAATACTGTTGCGATTTTATTTTATAAAAGAGTTAATTACATAAAATATTCGTTTGCTTAGACATGTTTTCACTTTCGGTCCCCAGGTTTGAAAAATTAAAAGGTCGGTTCAAAGGTTTATTAAAACATAACACAAAAAGTCCCCGACATGGATGGCTATTATCTTTTTCCGTTAATTTTTTAAAAATGACTAAAATGCCCTTTGTGAGAATATAAGTGGGTGTTTGAGATTGCTTCTTCAAAACTCCTTTTGACTTTTAAGAAGAAAATAAGCTAAAAGGAGATGAAATTATGTTTGGATGAAGATAAAATTATGTTTGAATGAAGATAAAATTATGAGGAGAAGAAGAAGATTTTGAGAAGTTAAAAATCAAAACTCCTTTTAGAAGTCAATAAGAAGATCTTACCGGAATCCCAAACACCCCCTAAAAATATTCTAAAGAGTAAATTACCATTTGCGTCCCTGACTTTTGTTCATTTTGACTATTTGCATCCCTATAGTTTCAAAACCTTGAATCGACCCCTAAACTTTGATTTTTTTCCTTGTTTGCATCCCTGTGGCTGACGCCGTTAATATGGACTGTTAAATGTCCATATTTTTCTCTCTCCTGCAGGGATATTTTCGTCATTTCCTCTTTCAGCCTTCAGCTCACACACTCTTTCTCGTCAAAACTCCACAAATTCTTCAACTGCTTCAAGGCTTATAAATGGCGGAACCACTAATCTCCCATCGCCTTTAAGCATCCCCAGGTTATCTTCTTCATGGACAAACTCCAATTTCTCCGATTTTCAACCCACCGAAGAACACCACCTGAATTCCTCAGCTCCGCCGTTCTACGGCGGAGCAACTGAGCCTGATCTGATTGATGAGCTACAAATTCAAGATCACCTCTCTTTCCTCAACGACGTTCTCCGGCTCTCGCCCCTAAACCCACCGATTTCATCTACCCCGATTTGGTCTCCCCCAACGGCACCGGTGACATGTTTTCGCCGTGGGGCGGTGGTACTCCTCACCGCCGGAGCTCCTCCGTCAACGATATTTGCTTAGGAGCCGCCGGAGAAGACCCAAATGGGTGGAAACCCTGCTTGTACTTCGCTAGAGGCTTCTGTAAAAACGGAGCTAGCTGCCGGTTCACCCACGGCGGCGGCGGCGGCGGTGGTGGTGATGGTGATATCGCCGCCGTGCCGGTGGGTTCTTTGAGCAAAATCGACGTCATGGAACAGTGCCACGAGCTTCTCCGATCTAAATCCGCCCACCAGCAACGGCTGCTGATGGCCGCCGCCGGCGGTGGTGGCAGTGGTTCTCCGAACTTCCCTTTTCCGAACAGCCCAAAATCCATGAATCTTCTTCTTCAACAACAATCCGACAGCCCAAGGTAAACAAACATTTATTCATCACTGTGTTTGAACAATCTTTTTAACTTCAATCTTGGGTGGTTTTGTTTTCAGGATGGCAGCAGCTGCATTGATGATGGGGGAAGAGATGAACAAATTCAGCCGCTCAAGAAACGATTTCTCCATGGGTATGCTTAACCCTGGTTCACGCCAAATCTACTTAACTTTTCCGGCGGATAGCACATTTAGAGAAGAAGATGTATCCAACTACTTTAGGTTCGATCTCATATCCCATTACGTCGATTTTTATTGTCGAATTCGTCAATGATGGTCATGAGTTCTTACACACTGTTTTTGTGTGCATAGCATGTACGGCCCTGTTCAGGATGTTCGGATCCCATACCAGCAGAAACGTATGTTTGGATTCGTGACGTTCGTGTATGCGGAAGCAACTGCTGCAGCCGCTGGATAGTCCCACAGGGTTCGATTCTCGTGATCCTTTTGATCTGCAGGGTTCTTGGATAGTCCCACAGGGTAATGACGAAAATATCCCTGCAGGAGAGAGAAAAATATGGACATTTAACGGTCCATATTAACGGCGTCAGCCACAGGGATGCAAACAAGGAAAAAAATCAAAGTTTAGGGGTCGATTCAAGGTTTTGAAACTATAGGGATGCAAACAGTCAAAATGAACAAAAGTCAGGGACGCAAATGGTAATTTACTCTATTCTAAAACTCACCCCCCAACCCCAACCTCTACCCACATCAACCCCCATCGCACTCCACCCACCCGAAAATTCTTCTTCTTCCTCCTCAAATTCAACTTCAAAGAACAAACACAACTCCGGCGAAAACTCCGGTAACAACTCCAGTGACAACCCCATCAGAAATCAGAACACCACCACCAGTCTGCAACCACCATCTCCAACACCACGGGTCGCCACCTCAAATCGAATCAAGGTTAGGGTTGTGATTGTTGTGCGGGGTGATGCTTTTGTTACCACAAATCTTCCCGCTGAAGCTTTTGTGGTGTTTCGATGAGTAAAAAATGATGGTGGTGGGTTACAGTGGTGGGCTGTAGTGGTGGGTTGAAGACGAGGATGAAGGGATGGGAGGGGATTACGGTGGTGAGGGGGAGAGAAAGTTGGGCTAAGGTGGTGGGCTGCAATTGGGGGCGATAGTGTGGGCGGCGATGGGGTCTGTAGGATGGTGGAGGTGGCGGTGGTGGTTTGGTCAGAGTTTTAAAGTTGAAAATGAAGTTTTAGGTCTCATTTTTCATAAAGATTGATCTTTTGATAATCATGGGTATTTTGGTCGTTTACTAGGATTTAACCGGAAAAAATAACGTTTATCCATGTGGATATTTTTTTAAATTTAAGGATCAAAAGTGAAAACAGACTTAAACACATAAACTTTTATATAATTAACTCATTATAAAAAGATAATAACACTCAATTTCTTAATATTGTGTTTGTAGGATAAAAATTTGATACACACGTTACCAAAATGTGTGTTATCAAAAAAATGCTCTCTTTCTATGTAAATCATTTCCAAAGACCCTTTGTTGTAGCGCAACATCCTAGGGCGTTATAGCCTATGTGACTTATTAAGAGCGTGGAAGCTTTAACGAGCGTGAAAATGTGTCATTGGGGAGATGGTTTTTTGCGCAACTAAAAAAATGATTTTTTCAACTATAAACACTAAAATACTTTTATAATTTTTTTCATACAATCAACTTTCACTAAAATACTTTTATAAGCATAGTCAAATTTATATATATATATACCCACAAGCAACCACGAACTCAAAGTCTCAAACAACCCATTCAATTTTTCGGGTTCAGCCAACCTTTCGGTCAAGTTCATAATGTTTTTTGGTCACCTCCAAACACTTCATTCAGTAATACTTTTACATTTTTATAAATAGAATTTATGCATTGTTACAGTTTAAAAGAAAAAATTACACCCCATAGCCTAATCTGTGATATTAAAATTAAATCTTAATAGCATATCCTCATTACAGGTTACTCACATAAACCGTACATATCTTTTAATTTCTTTGATGATTTGAGATTTGACACAATCAGTGAGGTTTGATTTATTTCAATTTCAAAAACTTAAGTTGAGCAGAGGCGAAGCTTTATAGGGCCAGGGGGGGCCCCCGCCCCCCTCTTTTTTTTCGTCAGTAGTGTAAATTTTCGGTTCGATAGTGTAAATTTTCGGTCCGATAGTGGAATTTTTTTAAAAATATAGAGTCCGCCCCCCCTAAAATACTTTACTTTCGCCCCCGCCCCCCCTATTCTTTCGATCAAGCTCCGCCGCTGAAGTTGAGGAACATAATAAGACATAATTGCATGAAAGATTTAGAGCTTTTATATATTTTTATACTCAATCTATAAGTTTCCGTTTAAGATTATCATATCCATCATATTGTAATTTAAAACATATGAAAATGAAAACCGATGAGGTATATTATTGCTTTATTTCACTCGAGAAACTTGTCTCACAATATCATTTACACGTGGTATCATCTTTCCTTACTCCTTTGTTGTACGTATTGCCGATTTTATTTTCTAGACCAAAAGTTTTATCGAACTAGTTGTCTTCATATAAGATCACATGATACTCAATATCATATCTCATATTTAACCATTATAACCATCAAGTTCAACAAAAAGTAGGTTTTAGGGTTTATTTATAACAAAGTTCCAATTACTAGGTATACAACAAATAATGCATGTGAAAACCATCGAGGGTATTTATAGTATTATCATGGCGGATTAGACGAATACTCGTTAGTGAACTTTGCAGACAATGAAGACTCTAAAGTCTAACACGAAATCTTGTGAAAATGTTATCTTAAGTATTTCCTACTGAAAACACTGTCATATATACATTCTTACTCACAACAACCGAAAATATTTGGGTTAATTTTTTTCCGAAATCCTTATGCTTATTTTGTTTGAGTTTTAATATTCAGTATCGTGTGCTTTTGACGGCCTGGGTTTGAGGCTACGCCCACCCCAATTTTTTGTGTGTATTTTGTTCTTTTGGGTTTTTTTAAGAGTGCAAGCGTCGTTGTGAACTGAGTTTGCAAACAGGTTTCTTGATCTCTTAGAGTTTACGTTGAGATGACCGTTGTTGCGACGTGTTTTGATGCCTGTGTTTTAATATTTTTGATCGTGACGAGATTTCCTGTCGCAACGCGCAAAAAGGAAAACCCTGTTAAACTAAAAACTCATTTTTTTCCATCTTATTTTCCATCACTTAATTTACGTTAACTTTTTAGTTTGGATGTTTATTGAATGAACTTACACAACAATTGTGTTGATATGTTTTTTGCTTTACGTTTATTGTTTGTAACTTGTAATTAATTAATTATATAATAACCCAATTAGAAGTGCATGTGTGTGATTTTTTCTTTTATATTTTTACGTAATTTGGTAGTTTATAAATAGTTTTAGACTTGGCTTCTTAAGACAAGATAGGCTACTGCCCGGCCTGGTGGTAGCACGTTTTGCCTTCACCAGGGTTCGACTCTAAGCCCTAACCTCTAACGCGTTCTTTTTTTTTTTTTTTTTTTTTTTTTTTTTTTTTTGCCTTTTCTTGTTTTGTTTTCATTTTTTTTCTGTTCGTCTCTTTTGCTTTTCCTAAAAGATTTTATAAATAATTAATTGAACTTTACAAGCAAGAGATTATGAAAAAATAAACTAAATCATTGTTATATCCTTTCCTAAAATGTATATGTTTAAAGTTGGTACTAACATGAGAGTATAATTGATGTAGAAATGATGGCATGTGAAGTGGAGAATCGATCCCGACAGCGAATATTAAAAAAAAAAAACGATTTTCAAGAATGTGATATATAACACATTATCTGTCTCCCTCATTTTTATTCTGTTTATTTTTGTCTCCACATGATTGTTGTCTACTCGAATACATTGCATATGACGAAACATAACAAACACCATTCTAAACGTATTTGTTTTTTTAGTTAATGGAGATGTGAGGATTATTAACCCATTGTTTTTTAGTACTGTGTATAAACGTCTGGTATCGTGTAACATTTGTAGTTGCGTCTTTCATTCAAATGACACAACATGTTTTCAGAAAAGAACAAGGTACATGCTTAAACGTAACACGCTAAGCCTAAAAGGAAGGTAATGGGGATTTTAGCATAAGTTAAACAACACCTTGTTTGTGTGATTACCATTGTGTTTATTTTGTTATCCAGGAGTGTACATTATTCTAGGAATCTTGGTTAGTTTTTGTGACCCAATCCGGTAAAACGTTTTTTCTGGATTTTGAAGACCAAAGTATGAAGGCACCGATAAGAGCATCTCTAATGCACGCTCTCATATACTAATCTCACTACAAGGAAGAAGACCATTAGCGGCGACATTTGTCGCCGCTAATACCCGAACTTGTCGCCGCTAATAGTAATAGCGGCGACCGGTCGCCGCTAATAGTAATAGCGGCGAACGGTCGCCGCTAATAAGTCGCCACTAAAAGTTCGTCGCTATTAACAAATAAATCGCCGCTAAAGGTCGCCGCTATAAGCGTCGCCGCTAATAAACACGGAACCGCCGCTAATAATAGTCGTCAATTAATGGTATTTTGTAACTATTAGCGGCGACATATGTCGCCGCTAATGGTCTTTTTAATTTTTTTTTTGAAATCCTGTTTTTCAACCAAAATAAACCTAGGTTTTTCAAATCTAGATTACACTACATAATATCATAAAATTATACATAAACTACAATCTAGATTATGAAATATCATCCAATCATACATAGATAATTTAGTCATGTTTAAAAGCTTAAAATCTAGATTAAGCAATGTCATACAATCATAAAATATGCTATTCATCCCCCTCGTCTGAATCCTCTTCTTCGACTTGATTTGGAGCCTTTTGCGAAGCAATTAATTACGTAATTTGTGACATAAATTGCGCATTTTAAAATAGACTTGAAATTTGCTCCTGCAAAAATAAAATATACATTTATATCTTGACTAAGTATATAAAGTGTCAATTAATCATGTTAAACAAACACACTTATGGCTAAGTATATGAAGTGTCAATTACTATAACAATTAAATGAAATGTGACAATGTTTAAACAAATTGAAACATTATTGTAATTGTTTTAAAAAATGTCACGTTTCGTTTGATTTTTTAGTGATTTTTTATTGTTTTTCATTACTATAAAAACAAATATGATCATAACCTAAATTGTGTTTTTATAGTAATGAAAAACAATAAGAAATCACTAAAAAATCAAACAACTAAACAATGATCATTTGTGTTTATAAATAACACAACTTGTCATTTTATAGTGATCATTGTTTTGTCTATACACAAATTACTAAACAATAATTTTCAAATAACACAACTTGTTACACGACTATCATAACCTAAATAATCTAATTATTAAGCATTATTAACATAATAATTTTCAACCAACAAAACACCTAAACTAACATCTAATTAATAAATAGAGAAAATTACTATTTTGGTCCCTATGGTTTGGCCATTTTAACCATTTGAGTCCAAAAACGAATTATCTAACAAATCAAGCCCTATGGTTTGTATTCTATAACTATTTCAGTCCAATACATTAACAGAGTTAGATTTTTCAGTTATTTTTTAATAAAATGACCAAACTGCCCTTGGACTGAAATGGTTATTTTTTAATAACCTCAGGGACCAAAAATGTAATTTACTCTCTCTTACAAACATATTATATATATATATTATATAAAAATATATATTATATATATATTATATTACTATTTATTTTGTATTATATATATATTATTATATATATATATATTATATTATATAAAAATATATTATATTATTTATTTTGTATTATATATTATATTATATTATATTATATATATATATATAGATGCACGAAATGTTTTTATTTTTACTTTTTAAAGTTTTTTAAATATTAAGCTTAATTTTAAATCGCTCGGTTATAAAGTCGTATTTAAACATTCATCTTATCTAACGGAAAATTTAAAAGCGTTTGGCTTATTATACTTTTATTTGAACGGTTAAACTTATTTAAACATCCTTGATCCTTTTAATCTTTTTGATTTATTTAAACCACAAAGTCTTTTTAACTGTTATTTTATTTAATATTTTTTAATCGTTCAATTCTATAAGCTTCTTTTTAAATTTTTTTGTATTTATACATATTTTTAATTATTTGGCTCGTTTAAACGTAATTTATCGCTCTTTTATTTGAACGTATTTTTACTATTTGTTTGTTAAAAAGCTTTCTTTTTCAAACCAACCTGTTAAAATTATTTAACTATTTGAATAATATATGTGTGTATATGTTAAAATATTTTTATTTTTTATTTTTTAAAGTTTTAAAAATATATTTTTAAACCGTTTGGATTTTAAACTGATAATTTAATTACTAAAAAACATTTTTTAAGTGTTTGTAAACCATTTGGTTTTCAAACATCACTCTTTATACGATTGGTTTTTAATGTTTAAAAGGTTGGTTTTTTAAACAATTTTTAAAATCACTAATCTTCAAATTGTTAGGCTTTAAAATCTTTCGGCTTTTTAAACATATTTTTATAATCATTCGGCTTTTTAAATTTATTTTTTAATCGTTCATCTTACTTAAATGTCTTTTAAAATCTTTTCGCTTTTCAAATGTTTTATTTAAATAGCTTTTTAAACCGTTCAACAAATTAAACTTCGTTCTAAACTTGTTTGCCTTATTTGAACGTCTTTCAAATCGATTGTTATTCAAACGCAACGATTAACTTAAAAAGTCTAAATAAACTAAACACATATAATTTTAATATCGTAAAAGCCCTAATTGTAATAATCAAAACTCAAGTTAATCCTTAAAATAATACAAACGACATAAATTTATGACAAAGAATCAAAAAGAGAAAAAAGATGTTTTAATAAAATGAATTGTTGAAAAAGAAAGCATTTTAATAAACGAATAGTAAAGAACATGATAAAATTACGTTTAAACTAGCCGAATAATGAAAAACATGTATAAATACAAAAAAATTTAAAAAGAAGCGTAATAGATTTGAGCGATTAAAAAACACGTTTAAATAAAATAACAATTAGAAAATAATTTGCGGTTTAAATAAAACAAATAGATTAAAAGGACATTTAAGTAGCTTAACAGTTTAAATAAAAAGTATAATAAGCCAAACGATTTTAATTTTTCTGTTAGATAAAATGAATGGTTTAAATACGACGTTTAAAACCGAGCGATTTAAAATTAAAATGTAAAAAAATTTGAAAAATAAAAATAAAAAAATTCCGTGTATATAACATATATATATATAATATGTTTGTGTGTGAGAGTAAATTTCATTTTTGGTCCCTGAGGTTATTAAAAATAACCATTTCAGTCCAAGGGTATTTGGTCATTTTATTAAAAACTAACTGAAAAATCTAACTCTGTTAGTGTATTGGGCTGAAATAGTTATAGAATACAAACCATAGGGCTTGATTTGTTAGAAAATTCATTTTTGGACTTAAACGGTTAAAATGACCAAACCACAGGGATCAAAATAGTAATTTACTCTAATAAATATTATAAACAAATAATTTAACAAATAACTTGTATAACTAAATTAAAGATTCACACAACTAACATAACCTAAAAATTCGTCTAATAACACAACTAAATCAAAAATTCTACCTAAATAATGTTTCAACACAACTAAAATCAAAATACATACTAAATCCCAAATTTATACCTAAATAATTCACCTAATAACACAACTAAATCAAAATTCATATCTAAATAATGCTTTACCACAACTAAATCAAAATTCATACAAAATCAAAATTTATACCTAAAATCAGTGGTGGTGGTGGTGGGTTGCAGCAACGGTGGTGGTGCTGGTGGGTTGCAGCAGCGGTTGCAGTGGTAGATCGGGTGGTGCTAGGCGGCAAGAGGAGGAGAAAGGGGAAGGGGTCGGGTGGTGACCAGAGGGTGGTGCTCGGTGGGTGGTGCTCGGCGGCAAGAAGAGGAGAAAGGGGGCGGTGACCGAAGGTTGGTGCTCGGTGGGGGTGGTGCTCGGCGGCAAGAGGAGGAGAAACAGGGAAGGGGTCGCGATCGGGTGGTGGCCGGAGGGTGGTGGTCGAAGGGTGGTGGCCGGAGGGTGGTGGCCGGAGGGTGGTGTTGGAGGGTGGTGGTCGGCGGCGGCAGCAGGGAGATGGAGGGAAAGTTAGCAGGGAGATGGAGGGAATGAAAATGTGGAAGGAAGTCGCGTAATTCCTGGGTATATTTTTAACCAATAGCGGCGACTAGTCGCCGCTAATAGTGTCGCCGCTATTGGTTAAGTACGATCAATCCCTGTCCGTTAGATCTGTTGCACGATCAACGGTCAGATCTGTTGGAAAAAATTGGAAACGGATTGACGAGCAATAGCGGCGACATATCGCCGCTAATAGTGTCGCCGCTAATAGTGTCGCCGCTATTGCTGTCGT
Organism: Flaveria linearis; assembly: GCA_024085815.1. Lineage (NCBI taxonomy): Eukaryota > Viridiplantae > Streptophyta > Magnoliopsida > Asterales > Asteraceae > Flaveria > Flaveria linearis. Next base: position 86,340,957 of record CM044006.1, read on the forward strand.
CGCTAATGAGCGTGTCGCCGCTAATACCGGCGCCGCTATTACTGACATTTCTTGTAGTGTCTACATCATACTTTCCTGAGCTTTGTTCTTTCACTGCCCAAAACGGTGTAAAAAACGCTCAACTCTCTCCTCCCCTTCTCATAAAGGTTCACCAGCAAAATATTTCTCTTCTCTCTCCTTCACATGAGCTTAAAAACGAGTATCGGAAGTGCTCTAAAAAGTTATCTAGGTACGCCTTTATGTAGCCTATTTTTTGAGCAAGTTTAATAAATAAGAACGTCAGGTTTCTGCTTTTGAAATCACTCGGCTATTTTATTTGCTAAGATTTTTATATAATTATTTAATCTGACATAATTTTAGCTCATGTTAACGAAATAATTGAATGCAGCGAGTTTAGAAAATTTATTATTTATTAAGCATTGCGTTTTACCAAACAATGTTAGAGAAGATCACGTTACAACTTTATACTAAGGTCACTGATAACGGTATCGTTTTCTCATTTTTTTCCTCGTGTGAAAAATAAGTGTCACATTTGTTGTTCTTAATTTCTCAAGTATTTTTCATTTTACATTGTGTCACCCTAGTTTTTTTCTCGTTTTCCCATTACTCATTATTTTATTTAAAAAAATTGGTGGTATACTGGTGAATCCTGGTGAATCCTGGTGAAAATTCACCGGGTTGGAGTATCTCAAAACCGAGGGCGCGGTGTTCCCAGCCAGCCCCGGTTTTTTCCGTGCATTCACCACACTAACCCCGATGCCACTCCGTATGGCCTAACAAAAATAGATTAAATCCATTTAGGAATACGAACCCTTCCCTTCTCTCCTTTGTTGTAGGCCATTTTTAATGAGCTTAATAAATAAGTACATTAGGTCCTACATTTATATCACTTAGTTAATTGGCTTGCTAATATTTAATATATAATTATTTTGATCCGACATGTTTTTAGTAGGGATGGCAATGGGTCGGGTATGGGTCGGGTATTGGTATTCCCAACCCCATACCCGATTGTTAAACCCTGTCTCATACCCGGCCCAATACCCATCGGGTATCTATCGGGTATTACCCGTCGGGTATCGGGCATTCCCGCGGGTTTCGGGTATACCCGTTGGGATTTAAAAAATAAAAAAAATATAATTCTTCTCTTTTTATATAGATCAACTTTATATATATATTAACATCAAGATACATGAACCCAAAAACGTTTTTGGTACATGTTCAAAATATAAGTTACCAAAATACATCTCCAACAATTCCATGAAGAAGCCACTACCCAAAATATAAGGTACCAAAATATACAGCCCTGTCCAAAATATACATCTAGTAATTTGATGATGCGACTGAATTGTTTCTTTCATGTCTCATGGAAGCTTTACCATCTCATTCCATAAGCTACTAAAATATATACCTAGCAAAAAATTATGTTCCTATTCCATAAAGCTACTGGCTGCACATTGCTTTCATTTCCCATATAGAAGTTATGCCATATTATTCCTTGAAATCTCTAACCTACAATTAAGAAATAAAAGAATAACATCTTCAGATAAGTTATCACTAAAATAACATAAATACAACAAATTTGGAACTTGAAATATATATACTTACACCGTCACCATCATCATAGTCATACTCAATTGTTTGACAATATGCTTCGGTTTCTTTTGAACAAGTTGCTATGCATAACAAAAAATGCAACACAATTAATATATATATATATATATATATATATATATATAATTATTTTATAAATGTAATCAAATGATATTACCTCTTATTTCATTTAATAACCAGCTTTGAGCACACATCAACGCTTCTAATGTGCTTTGAAGGAATATTGAGATATATAAAAAATATTATTAAATATAATTTCGGGTATATTATAGGGTAAACGGGTATATGTTTTTCGGGTAAATGGGACGGGTAAACGGGTATATGTTTCGGGTAATTGGGTCGGGTAAACGGGTATATCACCTAATCCCATACCCGTCCCATACCCATGAAAATTTTTAAAATTAATCCCATACCCGTCCCATACCCGTCGGGTTTCGGGTATACCCGTCCCGTGTGTTTCGGGTTTCGGGTATCCCCGTCGGGTTCGGGTTTTTTTGCCATCCCTAGTTTTTAGCTCATGTTGATGAAAGTAATAGAATTAGTCGGATTTAAAAAACTCATGTATGTTTTGAATTTGTTATCAGATAGAATGTTTTACCTAACAACATTAAAGATGATCATATTAGAACTTTTTACTAAAAGATAAATAGATCACTTATGAATACAATATTATTAGTGGGTCATCAAAACTTAAAATACTCGTCTAAAAAACATGTGGGATTAACTAACAATATCTAAATATAATAGGAACTTATACATACATAATACATTCTTAAATTGTATGTATGTCTTTTAGAAAATCTCTCAATTTTATCATACAATTTAAGAGGTTAAAAATTAATGATACCTTTTAACCATTCAATATTAGGATTATCTCTTAACTATTAAAAAGTTATAAATGATTAAAATATAGCCTCTTAATGATCATTAAAATAGGGTCCCTTTATTTAGACACCCCTTAATTTTAAATCAACACCCCTGTTCCCTATACGCCGCGTATGGGTCCATACGCGGCGTATAGGGTACATTGTTGATTTAACGTTTTATACCCTATACGGCGCGTATGGGTCCATACGCGGCGTATAGGGTATGTTGTTGATTTGACGTTTTATACCCTATACTCAGCGTATGGGACCATACGTGGCGTATAGGGTTTGACATTTTATACCCATACGTGACTTATGACCCATACGTGGAAGAGCTATACGCCGCGTATGGAACCATACGCGGCGTATAGCTTATATATTTATTTTTTTTTAATTTTTTGAGTTTTTATTTTAATATATACAATATGAATACAATAATAAAATTAAAATTAAAATATATAATTCGCATATTACAAATTATAAATTAAAATAAATTTATATAAGCCGGGGGTTCTCGGTTATTCTCTATTATTGCGTTGTATTCCGAGATACGAATCCTATACATAATCTCCCATTCTGCAGCACGTACGCTTCGGTTAAGAATCCAAAGATTACTTAATGTTGGCATCGGATAATCTCCTTCTAACTTAACGTGGACGAAATGATTGTTGTTGACATGAACAATCGACACGACATGATGAGGCATGACAGTTTTCGGATCAGCCCATAATGGGAAAAATGTTTGACAGCCATTATTGCTTAGTAAATGAAGAATAACCCCAAACTTTTGAGCAACCACTAATCCCGTATACGGCATTATCATCCAATGTTCTTCTGGTGCAGGTTCCACACTTTGCCAATCGATGGTGTGACGTAATTCGTTATACTGTCCGGGGTACAAAGTATCGAAAACTTCTCTGTACTCCAATTCATGTCTGTCCAACTCTTCTAAAAGCTGTGTCCGCACATTCATCCACTTATTTTCGTCAAACCCTAAGCCTAAAGCTATTGATCGAAAACCACAATTCCCATCGGGTCGGACATCTCGTATACGTGAAATATACTGATGAAAGATTGACGGAATCCAATTTTTTAACCAGTTTATATTGTTTAATTGGTTATCTCCGACAATCGAAGAAAACTCATTAGTACCCCGTGATACTTTAGATGAGGTTGAACGACTACGTTGCATGGCAGGCTTCTGGGGCTTTACAGCTGAACTTGTTCTTCCGGAAATGTGAGACGCAATAAACGAGCTATGTCTCGGCATGTCGCACGTACTTTGTTGAGTGTCGTACTTTTGTTGTTGAACCTTTAACGTTGGACGACCGCGAATATCTGTTTGAACAACAGGCGCTTTTTTGTTACTTTTCCATGGATACACAATTTTTTTTATTTTTTCCACCAAACTAAATTTTACAGCTGCGGGTTGTGTCATTATTTGTTGTTTCACCCGTTCCATTTCTTCTTCAACATCAACTTTTTCATCCACCGTATATGATGGCTTAATGTTATCAAGCTTCGTCCAAAATACGTCAATTGCATCTAATGGAATTTTAGTGCCTGCATTATAAAGTATAAATTAATACATAATTTGTCACTTTAATAGAAAAATGATAATGATGGAGCGACTATTACCAGAATGTTCATATTTTTCCAGCCGACAAGCACATGGCAAGCCACAACTAGTGAAAAGATGACAACCACATGTTGCATTTGCAGAGCGCATCACATGCAATTTAGTGTTTTCGGCAACTAATAAATCAAGAGCTATGTGTGAAACCTTGCCTCTTAAGTAATCAAATAGCGGAAGTTTATGATGATTCATGGTTTTAATTTTGCTTGTCTCAAAGCTTTCTTTTAAATTTACCTCTTGTGCGTTCACCAATTGATCTACAAACTCCACAAGTCTATCCAGTGAGCTATTTGTTGATTTAAGATATCTTTTTAAATTTGCATGTTGACTCTCCACCCTATTTGTTGTGCGTTGGCCAAAATTGCGGTTCAAGTTAGTCCAGGCTGATACAAACATTTCTTTGTAACTCTCTAACCAGTTTCTGTTTATATATGACAATACCTCTGAAAATATAATAAATCACGCTTAAATTATATATTGAAAATATAATAAAACATAATTAAAATATAATAAAAACTTACTTTCTCGATTCGCTTCAACTAATCGTTCGTAAAGAAGGTTATAGTTATACTCGTAAATCTCCGCCGTGGGAGACTCACACAAACGTGCCCATGCATATTTAAACTTTCTCCAGTCATCTTTCGTAAAACTTGCTTTACAGTGTTTCGCGATATTTTCATCAATATGCCACCTGCATAAACACTTTGAAGCATTCGGAAACACTTTAACACATGCGTTCATTAAAGCGAGATCTCTGTCTGTTATTATGACGCGCGGCTCCATACACTTGCTTAACGTATCTTTCAATCTATTAAGCACCCATTCAAAATTATCTTCCCGTTCTTTGCTAATAAACGCATGAGCAACACAAAATGTCTTGTGTGTGGAGGTCACACCAACAATCTGAACAAACGGAAGCTTGTACATGTTTGTTTTATATGTAGCGTCTATCATCAGCACGTGCGGAAATGCACGCCAAGTGTCGTATGATTTAGGATGACAAAAAAATATATCTTCTACGACATTAGTATCGGGATCTTCTCGGGTGTAATAAACATACCTTTTAATTGAAAAAGGAAGGAAAATTGATGTTGTTAAGTGAGGATACAAATACAAGTTAGGCTTCATTTTAATTAAGTCTATTGAAAAAAAAAACCTCGGGTGTAATAAACGTACCTTTTAATAGATAAAAGGTTTTCTAAGACTTGCATTGGTGTTTCACCGACTTTTCTTTCACTTCTTATCTTATATTGAGCGTTGTATACGTCTCTGGTTATTGATGCGTTATTAGGATTTTGCTTTTTAATAGCTGATAAGATGCTACGAGGCTCCATGTTCTGATCAGTAAGCTGCTCCACCAAATTGTATTCGTTTTGAGAAAACCTTCTTACAAAAGGATGCCCCTCCATATGTTGAGCAGGATCATGGTTATGTTCGTCACTTCGCACCTCTAATTTCCACGAACGACGTTTGTTGTCGTATATCCCTACCAATTTAAAAGGACATCCGATTTTTTTGCTACCAGATCGTCTAACTGTCGCTTTACTTTTGTGTTCGCCCGCACGATCACAGATAAGCCATACCTTTACGACCTGACCTTCTTTTTTCTTTGATCTTCGTGTAATAATAACGTAACCATTATCACGTCCTCTATTAACAGCCCAACAGACTAGCTCATCGAGAGATAAAAAATTTTGAGATGTTTCAAACGATACTTTTGTCGTTTGTTTTTCATCACTCGAGAGTATATTATTTTGTTGCGTGTCGTAAGTTGACTCTCGGCAAAACTCAACTTCATCATCGGGAACATACGATTGGTTTAAATCTGGCAGTCCTGTCTCGTAAGCAGATTGAACGTACGCATCATCTTGATTACTATCCACCACGAACGAATATTCATTTGAATATTCATTTGAATATTCACCAAACAAATAGTTACCGTCCCAAAACGACATACCGAACGAATAAAAAGTGTGATATTTTGAGAGAGAAATACGTTTGGGATTTACAGGAATCGAAAGCATATCGAAAGTGTTATCGAAATCGTTGTTATATAGGTGAAAACGAATCTTGGGTCATGTCATATCGAAATAATTTATACGTGGCGTATGGGTCCATACGCCACGTATAGGATCCTATACGACGCGTATGGGCCTATACGCTACGTATAGGCTTGCCACGTCTTCCACGTATAGGATCCTATACGCAGCGTATGTACCATGTAATCGTACATGGTACAAAAAGTACATCTGACACCACCAATTATTTTGTACTATACGTGGCGAATGGATCCATACGCCACGTATAGTGCAAAATAATTGGTCGCAGGAGGACTGTAGTGGTCGCATGAGCACCAATTATTTTGTACCATACGTGGCGTATGGGGCCATACGCCACGTATAGTACAAAATAATTGGTCGCAAGAGCACTGTACGTGGTCGCAAGAGGGCTGTAGTGGAGGAGCTATACGCCGCGTATGGATCTATACGCGGCGTATAGTTTATATATGTATATGTTTTTTTAATTTTTTGAGTTTTAATATATATATAATTTGAATTAAAATTATTTATGTATGTATGTGTGTATGTCTGTATGTATGTGTGTATGTATGTATTTGTGTATGTATGTATGTATGTATGTCTGTATGTATGTATTTGTGTATGTATGTATGTATGTCTGTCTGTATGTATGTATGTATGTCTGTCTGTCTATCTGTATGTATGTATGTATGTATGTATGTATGTATGTATGTATGTATGTATGTCTGTCTGTCTGTCTGTCTGTATGTATGTATGTATGTATGTATGTATGTATGTATGTATGTATGTCTGTATGTATGTATGTATGTATGTATGTATGTATGTATGTATGTCTGTCTGTCTGTCTGTCTGTATGTATGTATGTATGTATGTATGTATGTATGTATGTATGTCTGTATGTATGTATGTATGTATGTATGTATGTATGTCTGTCTGTCTGTCTGTATGTATGTATGTATGTATGTATGTCTGTATGTCTGTATGTCTGTATGTATCTATGTATGTATGTATGTATGTATGTATGTATGTATGTATGTATGTATGTATGTATGTATGTATGTATGTCTGTATGTATGTATGTATGTATGTATGTATGTATGTATGTATGTATGTCTGTATGTATGTATGTATGTATGTATGTATGTATGTCTGTATGTATGTATGTATGTATGTATGTATGTATGTATGTATGTATGTATGTATGTATGTATGTATGTATGTATGTCTGTATGTATGTATGTATGTATGTATGTATGTATGTATGTATGTATGTCTGTATGTATGTATGTATGTATGTATGTATGTATGTCTGTATGTATGTATGTCTGTATGTCTGTATATATTTACAAAGATAAACATAAACTGATAATAAACATAAAAGATGAACATAAACTGATAATATATTTACAAAGTTTTAAATTACATAACAAAATAAAAATTACAATACAAAACTACGAGGAGTCAGGGTAATCTCGAGGCGGTGGCAACGGCGGAGGATCAGTACCAGAACGCCGCGCCATCTCTGACTGAACCTGCCACTCCATCAGATCCTCAACGCGATCGAGCCGTCGACTCTGCTGCCGTAAGCTCCTAGACATATCCTGCAACAATGTCTCCACACGTGCAGGCAGCCTCACCTCTCTATAAATATGTCGTGGGATCTGAGGCTGAGGAGGCGGCTGATGTGGCTGAGGAGGCGGCTGATCATGTGGCTGCTCGTCGGGTGGTGGCTGATCATGCGGCTGCCCGTGCTGCTGCAGTGGATCGACGGGCCGAGCTGCTGAACTGGTGCCGGCTGCCAGATCTCCCCGGGTCGAAGAGAGAATCGTATGCCAACCGGAAACTGGCGTATAATACGCATGCCGAATAGCGTACGACGATCTAATCTCACCGGCTCGATCGGCGGAGACACGTCACCAAGATGCCGAGGAAGATAACCTAAAGATCGGGAAATCAACGTGATGTACGCGCCGCCGTACACCGCTCCTCGCTCCTGCCTATGATAATACGAAGCAAAATACTCCGCCAAACACCTCGCCAGGTTACACCTGGTCCCCGTAATCAAACAGTATAAGTAAAATAAGTCGGGAATGGTACACCACTCCCGACTCTTGCCACGTCCCGTGATGGACGTGGCGATCATCCGATGCAGATAACGGATGAAAGGATCTCGAATGCCGGTGACCCTGCCCTTAGTCCTCTGAAACGGACCTCCGGCAATCTCAGGCCACCACTCTCTCAATGTGCCCTCCTCCATCTCAGTAATACCCTCAGTGAACAGAGGGGTAACAGTCTCCGGCTCATAATAAAGCCCAGAGACAACTGCAAACTGCTCAATGGACATCTGATGTGCATGTCCACAAAGCGTAAAAGATATCTCCGATCGCTCATCGTCCTCCACCATCTCATCTGGACGAATATATGTAAATGTGGATAAAAACTCCACTACCAGCTCACGGTGGGACGGTAAGAATGCGATCTCAAAAAGACGTCTCCACGGCGTATCGTCTCCGATAATAGCAGCAAGACGATCGCGCTCTCCCAACTCAGCCATCACCTCCCAATCTACGGCCTTTTGATGACCGATCTTCATCCGAATAAATTTTGAGCACTTAGCGTGCTCAACGGAACCGGCATCAAACTGCAGCCAAGGATGCTCGGCAATATGGTCAACAACGTCAGCCTCAATCTCAGAATCGGAAGACATATCTGCACAGGTGAACAAATAGGTCAAAAACAACGTATACGTATCTATATATATATATACACATACACATATACATATATATATGTATATGTATATGTATACGTATACGTATACGTATACGTATACGTATACTTATACGTATACGTATACGTATACGTATACGTATACTTATACGTATACGTATACGTATACGTATACGTATACGTATACTTATACGTATACGTATACATGTTATATGTATATATGTACATATACATATATGTATATGTATATGTGTATATACATATATATGTATATGTATATGTATATGTATATGTATATGTATATGTATATGTATATGTATATGTATATGTATATGTATATGTATATGTATATGTATATGTATATGTATATGTATATGTATATGTATATGTATATGTATATGTATATGTATATGCGTATATACATATATATGTATTTGTATATATATATTTACCCTATACGCCGCGTATAGGGCTATACGCCGCGTATAGGGTAGCAGCGTATGGGTCACAGGGCAACGTATAGGTCGAATCCGACCCTATACGCCGCGTATAGGACTATACGCAGCGTATAGGGGACCCACGTATGGCCCCCAAGTCGCGTATTGCAATACCCTATACGCCGCGTATATATCTATACGCCGCGTATAGGGTACACACCAATGTGTCTTCGTCCCCAACCAAAGAACTATACGCTGCGTATAGCCCTATACGCGGGGCTGTACCGGCGTATAGTTCTTTAATCCAGTTTTTAAATCACGGATTTTGGGGCATAAAACACTACTTTAACGTTTAAATCAATGAACGATTAACATAATAATGATGTATGAACAATAATACGTACCTGGATGTTGAAAAATCGAAGATCAATACGTGTAGTATAGTGCTATACGAGAGTGTTTTTTTTTTGAAGTGTGTGTAAAAAATAGAAAATTTGGAAGATAGAGGATCTATACGCCGCGTATGGCACCATACGCGGCGTATAGCTTATATTCTTTTTAAAATCGACACCGACCTATACGTGGCGTATGGAGCTATACGCCCCGTATAGGTGAAGTGATGTGACGTCGGTTGTCAGTCATTAATGTCGCATTAATGGTCGTACCCTATACGCGGGGTATGGGCCGCGTATGGACCCATACGCGGCGTATAGAGGGTGTCGATTTAAAAAAACGGGTGTCTATTTATTAGGACCCTTAAAATATTACCAAACTTAGTTTGATTACATAGTTAAAATTAAATAATAACGCCATTCACAATAACACCTCCCTATCTTCTCGCTCCCTTCTCCTCTCTTAGATTCTCGCTCTTATACGCCCTCTCAAACGGATTTCACTCACCAGTGAGTCTATTCCTCGCCATGTAGACGAGAGACCCATCCTTCCCTCCCTCTTCTACGTCAGCCACAAACGTCTTCCACCTCACATCATCGACGAGGTATAACATATTAGCGGTTTATCTGTTTTCACATAGAATAACTATGCATACATTCATTAGGTCTTTGAAACGAGTGGAATGAAATGACATTTTAGAAGTAGTCATAATGATTATTAAGGATTATAACATTAAACTTGGCTATTAAAGATATCAAATTATTTGCTGTATTTAGATGTCTCGAAATCCGGTAATTTTAGATATAAAATACAAAACAGGGTTGGAAAATTTCTATTTGTAGATCAGAATAATCATTTTATATATCTTGCCGTTACATATTTACATCAACCCTCAATTTTTATAACATATTTTAAACAATGAAATAAGCTTGTAACATGGCCACTCACTAAACAATGAAATTGTGCATCTTGTCTTCTTCTCCATGAGCTTCAATGGCATGAGAGATAACCCACAACTCTCTGTATCTATGTGTATGTGCATGTGTGTATGTGAAAAAGAGATGTTTGAGGGGCAACAATGGCGGTGACACTATATATAGCAGGCAGATTTAGTAGATATGAAGAAACAGAGCACTCAGTTCTTCATATCTTTTCACTGGCTTTGAAGCTCTGTTTCTCTACTTCATCTTGTAAACAACAATGGCTCTGTTTTTCCATATATAGATTCATTTATTTTAGTTTATTTCGTTGAATTGAAGGTTGTGAAGCTTAAAACTCGATTCTTTTTTCAATTTTGATTCATAATTTGCGGAGTCAATACTTGAATTCTTGATTTCCCGGAAAAATTTGTGTACTAATTTTATTAATTTGATTGAAATTCGACTTCATTTTGCATAATCACGCACAATTTTCTGCAGACCCATGTTTGAATTGCTTAATTTAGAGATTTATCTTACGCAATTTATTAACTTTTGTTGTTTTTGAAGCTTAGGAGATCTGAGCAGAGCACCACGAAGTTTCAGAGAAAATGAAGAATTCAGAATCCGATCAAGCGTTCTACATTGAGAGTGATGAAGATGATGATAAAGATTCCATTAGAGGAGAAGATGATGGAAATGAATCAGAATTCTCAAATGATTCCAATGATAACCCTCAACACCAGAGGAAACCGAGTTCCTTAAACCCATCTTGGCCTCAAAGTTACAGGTATGAGTTATGCAATTCAACACTGAATCTTGATTTACCCCTTTATATTTCAAGATTCAAAATCTGTGTGCATTCTGCAATTGTTACATGATTGTTACAATCTCTGTTGTGTGATGTTCAGGCAATCGATCGATTTATACAGTAGTGTACCATCACCAAGCTTGAACTTTTTGGGGACTCCTACGCTATCGCGATTAGGAAGTTCATTCCTTTCATCATCACTGACAAGAAGACACACTCCTGAAATACTCCCAAGCTTGAGCAAACCTTTCTTACCACCAGCGACCAACATCCAGCAGCCACAAGACCGACGCAGTTCTCATTCTCTTCTTCCTCCTCGCGGATCATCTGCTAGAAGATTGTCATCTTATCACAAGTCTTCTAAGGCTTCACATGAACTTCCTCTGTCTAGGCACAGTTCATATGGTCAATCTGTGGTTAATGGTATGCAACATGAATAATATTTTGTTTTCTATGTGTTAACATGTGATTGTGCATAGATCATAATGTAGTTTGATGATGATTTTGTGTAGGGATTAATGTTCTTTGTGGAGTAGGAATTCTTTCAATTCCTTATGCAGTTAAAGAAGGAGGATGGGTTGGATTGTTACTGTTGTTTCTGTTTGGTGTCCTTTCATTCTACACGGGCATACTCCTTCGATATTGTTTGGATAGTCAGCCTGGGCTAGAGACCTATCCAGATATCGGCCAGGCTGCTTTTGGCACCACAGGACGTCTAATTGTTTCTGTAAGTTCACAAAGCGAATATGCATACACAAACACATACACGCGCGTGTATATATATATATATGAATATATGTGTTTAACATTTCTAAAAAGTGCATTATGACTGGTTTCTGTCTCTGATAAACTGATCCATTTTTCTTGTTTTCTGTCGCGATGCAGATAATTTTGTATATGGAGTTATATGTAAGTACATCTGATGCAAAGTTCCATTCTTTCCATCTGAGAAGATTTGTTTAAATTTGTACATTTAAGTTAATTACATAGATATTTGAACATTCGGCCCCCGTGTAGATAATAAACTTCTGTTAATTTGCTGCAGTCGTGTTGCGTGGGATATATAATCTTGGAGAGTGATAATCTATCATCATTGTTTCCAAATGCACATTTAAATCTGGGGGGGTTAACACTTGATGCACATTATATATTTGCAATTATGATCACACTCGCGGTGCTTCCTACAGTTTGGCTTCGCGACATGAGTGTTCTTAGTTACATATCTGGTAAGCAATATGAATATTATCTTTATAACTTTTAATTTTGTATTAAAAATTAATCATTTAACTTTTTGTCATTTCTTTTTGTTCAGCTGGGGGAGTTATCGCTTCCATTCTAGTAGCCTTTTGCTTGTTTTGGGTTGGCTTGGTGGATAATATTGGCTTTCAAACTGAAACCACAAAGACCTTAAATCTTTCTAGTTTCCCTGTGGCTATAGGGCTTTATGGCTACTGTTATTCAGGACACGCGGTCTTTCCTAACATCTATTCATCGATGACAAAAAAGAGTCAATATCCTATGGTCCTTTTAACCAGGTAAAGTACCAATGATGCACTATCTGTGCAAATGAAAAGGTAACAACAAATATTTTGTGTTACTGACATAGGTTAATTTTCTATGCAGCTTCGGTATATGTGGTTTTCTTTATGGTGCAGTCGCTGTAGTGGGATACTTGATGTTTGGGGAAGCAACAGAATCACAGTTCACGCTTAATCTGCCAACGAATTTGGTTGCCTCCAAAATTGCTGTGTGGACTACAGTAAGTTAACTAGCAAATTATGCAGTTTATTTCAAAATATTTTGTATACTAATGTCCTCCATTTGTTCTTTTGCAGGTAGTCAATCCATTTACCAAATATCCTTTTGATTGATCTTCTATGTTTAGAACCAATTTATTCACGTATTAAGAATATTAAGAACTAAAACAGTTAGATGGCTGTATTTCCTTAACTAGAACCACATATGCTTTGACAATGTCTCCTGTCGCGATGAGTCTTGAGGAGTTGATACCATCAAATCGTATGAAGTCTAATATGTATTCGATCCTCATTCGAACGGGTTTAACGCTCTCTACTTTGGTTGTAGCCCTGTCCATCCCCTTCTTTGGTAAGTTCCCCATGATGTATTCATCCATGCCCACAAATCATTTTTTATTTCTTTTATAAACTAGCGATTTTTGTTCATTTTTCTTCTTAACAGGTCTTGTGTTTTCACTCATTGGATCTTTAATGACCATGCTAGTGGTATATTCTGGTTCACATATTCATGTTTTACACTTATCTTTATCTAGAATCAAACAATATCGTATATTAATTGATATGATCATCATTGTTACAGACTTTGATACTTCCTTGTGTTTGCTATATGAGCATTCTAAAGGGGAAGATAACGCGCTTTCAGGTATAAACATATAACAAATAGACTCAAATGTTTGCTAAATGCCATGTAATGTGTTCACTTATTAAGCCATGGTGTTTTTGGTTTGATTGATAGGGATCATTGTGCGTGGTGATCGTTGTGGTTGGGATTGTGTCATCGGTTATTGGAACCTATACATCGCTATCGGAAATCATCCAACAGTTGTTATGATCATGTTTTGATAGTGGTATTAGAAATATCAATTTATATTCACTATTTAGTATATATTAAGAGTGTCAACTTGTATCCATGTTAAATGTTTTAGTTCGTGAAATAATTGTATACTACTAATTAATTTATATGAATTTTCAAGCTTAATAATATAATTTTCTTTTAAACATTTTCCATCCATCGATTTTAATTTTTTGTTGTACATAGAAAGCCAAATATATATTGAAACTCTTCAAATGAAATATCTTTTTGTCTTTTTTATATGTTTTTCCTTCTCAGCATTTGTATTATATTTTTATTATAATTTATACAATTATCAAAAATATTTAGGGGGCTAAAGTCATCACTTTAATTGGTAAAAAATGATAGTCGTTTTCAAAATAATAATAATAAATAAAGAGTATCAAACTCCCCTTCAAAGAAATGCAAGATTTTTTTTCCGGCAATGTGAATAACCACGACCTTTTCTTTTGGTGAAATTCTAACACCATTTACTTATTTGCTCATTAACATCTATTTCCTTGGTTTTGAAACAAAAATAAAAATATTTGCATTTGATTTTGGGATGGATTTTAATCTGTTCAACTAAATATCCTTATTAAATTACGCGTAAAATTAAATTGTTTTACAAAAGAGAAAGTATATTTTACTTGTTCAAAAGATTGTGACTTTTATTCTATTTGCCACTTATATTTTAGGTCCTAATAAACTTTCTATAACTTTTTTTTATATTCGTAAGCGCGCTTTAATATTATTTTCATATCTCAGCTTCAATTTAAAAATCTCATTAACTTTTTTTACGTATGTATTTCTTCTTGGGAAAAAAAAGAACCCTACATAATAATTAATTAAAAAATCTATTACATTTTGGTGACATATAAACTCTTTAAACAAATACCTTATAATATTCATGAAAATAAAAACAGAGCATACCCTCGTAGCTCCCATGCACGTAAACCTATAAACAAAATCAATCAACAAAATCATTACGATTTTGAATCAAAATCAACAAACCCCTTCATCAATTCATTCTTCACAGATGTTCGCACCTTCATCTCTAACAAAACTTCGAAAAATCTCCACCTCGTTCGCCATTTTCATTTCACATTCTTAATTTTACCATTTATTCCTCAAACTCCTTCCTAGATTTGTGAATCTCAAACCAACATCTGATTCACGTGAGATTTAACGACGCTGATTCATCGCTTTACTCCAACAATAACCCAACTGTAAGTTTGATTACACCCCCCTTCCGAAATCTATTCGAAACCCTAGATTGAGGGTCGTTTATTGATTGAATAATTGATCGGTGAATGAATTTGGGTCTTTTTGATTCAGATTTAGGGGAAAGACTCGATCTTTATGTGTGTATGTTGAAATGCGCGTGAGAAATTAGGGTTTTTGAACAGGGTAATTGATTGAAGAATAATATGGAAGGAGGTATGATGAAAGGGTTAACAAGGGATTCAGATAATAGTTTAGAAAATGAGCTTGAACTAATACTTAATCAAAGGGAAAGTAGGGTGTTTGGTGATCAAGAAAGAGATCGGAATACACATAGAAGTGGTAGTGCACCACCAACTGTTGAGGGGTCGTTAAGCGCCGTTGGAAGTTTGTATAGAAACCATAATCTTGATCAGATTGATAACAGAAATAGTGTTAGTGCGAACGAGATGTTAACCGAAGAAGAACTTCGATCTCATCCCATGTATTTGTCGTATTATTATGCACATGGGAACTTCAATCCTAGGCTTCCCCCACCCTTACTGTCAAAAGAGGATTGGCGAGTTGCACAGCGGTTTCAGGTGGGTGGATCGTCTTCTGAAGGGACAAGAGATTGGTGGAAGAAGAAGAATGTGGGAAGTGATGGTGATGGTGGTAATAGTTCTTCATTGTTTTCGATGCAGCCTGGATTATGTATACCTAAAAATGCAGAATCTGAGATGATTGATATGAGGAAGGCGCGAAAAAACTCTTCTGAATGGGTCAGTAAACCTGATGGTTTGATTGGTTTATCGACTTCTGGAATGGGATGTAGAAGAAAAAGCTTTGCAGACATTCTTCAGGTGAATATATTGGTTATCTTTAGTATATTTTGTTTAATAGCATTTGTATATGACTTGATTAGTCAATTAGTTGATTCTGACTGCAGATATCTTAAGTTTTGTTGTGAATTATTTTGTGCAGGAAGGACTTGAACAGCCTGCATATTCATCTAATCGAATTTCTCGCCCTGCAAGCCAGAATGCAATTATTTCTAACTCTCATTCATCAAGTTTAATTAATGAAAATGAAACTTTCACACATTCTTTTACACCAATTGTGGGTTCGGCGGTATCAAGGAGAGCCCCAAGTCCTGGTCTTCCACCTGTGAGTAGCATGGTTCGCCCTGCTGACGTAGCGTCTTCCTTATCTAGCTTAAGTCTCTCAAAGAGCCATCTTCCGCCTCCTGATGGAGATAATTACTCACAATCCAATAATCTGGATGCTATAAATGATCAGAGGTTAAGTTTTCAACATCAGTTTGTTGATGATCCAAGAAAAAATAATCTTGGACCGGTGAATTTTCATAGAAGAGCAGCTTCTTCTGCTGACTTGAACTCTAACCAAAACATGTTTGACTTTTCAAACTTAGGAGGGTCATGTAGTCAAGTCAATAATATCCCCGGGATGGATTTATCCGGTCGGATGCCAACTAGATACTCTGCAGCAAATAATCACCTTTCTTCAGGTACACAATATAATCTTGATGTTCTTGCAAATACACACTAATTAAATGGTTTTAAAGTGTTCATTGATCTGTATTTTCAGCTTCATATTTGAATACTGCTGGAAAGGGACAATTTCTGAGAAGATGTAACTATGCGCCACCTGGCGTGGATCCTCAACATGGTAATTTTCCTCATGGAGGAAATAATTATATTGTTTCACATGGTCATGAAGATATGCACGCTCTTCAAAAACTGTACATGGATGCACTGGTCGCTCGACAGAACCAACAATATGGTTCACCACATTTTGGTAGATCGGGCAGTTTAAACCATATACATGAGAATCCCACATACAGTCATATCATGCCATATCAAGGAAACTTGGTGGAAAAATCTCGACCATTGTTACAGCCAGAACGAACCATGCAATATGCTCCTGCTTTAAGAAATACAGTCGGTGAAATTAATTTTGATCGAAGATATGTTTCAACAGTGTTAGATGAGCTCAAGAACAATAAAACCAAATCTTTTGAGCTCTCTGATGTTGTTGGTCATGTCATTGAGTTCAGGTATGCCAAAGTGTTCTTTTTTTTTTCTTTAACTTTTTATATTTTACCACTTTCTTTATCTTTTCGTAAAGGCTTATTACTGTGTCTTTTATTTTATTCCTTTTATTGTGTAGTACGGATCAGTATGGAAGCCGGTTCATTCAGCAGAAGCTTGAAACAGCAACAGTTGAGGAAAAGAACTTAATATTCCCTGAGATCATTCCTCGTGCTCGTAGTTTGATGACTGATGTCTTTGGCAACTATGTCATACAGAAGGTGTGTTTACTAGTTATCATCCGCTTATTCAAAATGCTTGTGTAGCATTTTAAGTTTATGTCATAAATAAATGTGCAGTTTTTTGAGCATGGCACTGAAAGTCAAAGGAAAGAATTAACCGATCAACTTAACGGTCATGTTTTGCCTCTTAGTCTTCAAATGTATGGTTGCAGAGTCATCCAGAAGGTGATTATCTTACCAAAACCTACAAATTCTTTAGTAAAGATCATATCTTGATAACAAATTTTTGGGTTCTTTTTGGAAGTTTTTAATAATTCATACAAACATCATTGCTAAATGCTAATCAGGCATTGGAGGTGGTTGATGTTGATCAGCAGAGCCAGATGGTTAGTGAGCTCAATGGTTCAGTAATGAAATGCGTTCGTGATCAGAATGGTAATCATGTTATTCAAAAATGTATTGAATGTGTGCCTCAAGATCGGATCCAGTTTATAGTTTCATCTTTCTTCGGGCAAGTTGTTGCTCTCTCATCACATCCTTATGGCTGTCGGGTCACACAGGTAAAAGAAACTATCCAATATTTATTTACATTTGATACTGCTGTAAAATACTAATCATATTTGATATCAACAGAGGGTTTTGGAGCATTGTGATGATCCAAATACACAAGTTGTAATGGATGAAATCATGAACTCAGTTTGTACTCTAGCACAAGACCAATATGGTAATTATGTTATTCAGGTACAAACTAAATTACAACTTCTGAGTTCTGACTATAGTTTAATGCAACTGTTTGACTGTCAAATTTCTAAAATACCCTTGAATACATTCGACTTTTTGTTTGATTAGCATGTACTACAACATGGTAAACCACACGAGCGATCCGCTATCATCAGCAGGCTTTCAGGACAAATAGTAACAATGAGTCTTCAGAAATTCGCTTCTAACGTTGTTGAGAAATGTTTGACTTATGGAAGTCCAGAGGAACGCCAACTTCTTGTGAAGGAGATACTTGGTTCCACTGATGAAAATGAACCATTACAAGTGAGAAACTTTTCTTATGGTTTCCCATAATGCCATTTTGACAAGTTTATTATCATTTAGTAAACTTTCTTTTTATGGTCAATATCAGGCAATGATGAAAGACCCTTTTGGGAATTATGTGGTGCAGAAGGTTCTGGAAACCTGTGATGATCAGAGCCGCGAATTTATTCTCTCACGCATAAAGGTCCACTTGGTTGCTTTGAAACGATACACGTATGGTAAACATATTGTTTCTCGTGTGGAAAAGCTCATCACTTCAGGAGGTGAGAAACTTGTTTTGAACACATTGTCAAAATCATGATTTTCTTGATTTATTTCATGAAATTTTCCGGTACTTGTATTTGCAGAAAGGCATGTTGCTACATCAACTTCTTCTAGGTCTTGAGGTATCCTGCTTTTGATAAGGAACTAACTAATAAGATGGTGTCATGTCACCATAATTCATAAACTCTGATGGTATGATCTATATGTGCATATGAGCTTTGAATTTGTGATCAAATGGTGAAAGAGGGAAGGGAGTGTCGATTTTGATGGTTATAATCATGGTTTTCAAATCTTGTAAAGAGACGACTGTAAATGATCGATGATTGTTTTTGGTAGATAAGTTAAGGGAGCATAATTTTTATGTAAATACGCTGGTTTTTTTATTCTAGAAAGATTTGTTATATGAATTCATGGTTTGTTTCATGATGGTTCTTGAACCTTGACACTGACAATGTGACAATAATAGTAACATCTTAGACAAATTTCACACTATAGTTTATACTACAGTGATGATGATATTATATACCATTAACTCGTTTCGGGCGCATTGATTGTGAGATAGTGATTTGCTAGGACAACCTCTCGGAGGACAACAAAAACAAAACTGTTAAGGTTATTTTAAACTCATTACCAAAGTAAAAGTCATAAGAGAGCCCATCTTCGATATTTGCACAATGATCAAAGGTGTAATTGCCCAAACTTTATAATTACATAATTAACTAATTGTCCAGTTCATCTTCTTGTTGCTTCTTTTCATTTTCTTTTGCAGCGAATTCTTCTTCTTTTAACCTTGCTTTGGCCTCCTCATTCTCCCTCCTCTTTACATCAAAGAAGTCAATGAGGCCAGCAAGAGCAATGTCAGGGTCGTCATCTTTAAGAAGTTGTTCTGCTACTTCAGCTGGTGTAACATCCACCTCGCAGATCAAATCATCAATTTCTTCAAAAAGATTGTGTTCGGTAATGCTAAGGTAGTTGGATGCTAGCACTCGAAAGGCGCTCGGTGTGCAGTATGACATGTGGATGTGAACATCCATACGACCCGGACGAATAAGTGCAGGATCGAGTTTTTCCTTCCTATTTGTCGTGAATATTATGATTCTCTCGTCACCACAGCTTGACCATAACCCGTCGATGAAATTAAGAAACCCTGATAAGGTTACCTTATCAAAACAATAGATGTTAGATATGATTCATAAGGAATATTATGATTCGATCTCGCGTAACATTTTCTAACAACACCTCTTTGTGTTGTTCCTAAAACAATTCTAAAAGTCTAGTTTGTAAAAAGGATTTATAATAAATCAAAAAGTTATCATCAGAAAGAAAGAAAAAAGGGTTTACAGTTTACTAACCTTGAGTTGTTCTTCCTGATCGAAGCCTCGCCGTTGACTTTTCCGAGCTGCAGCCTTCGCCGCTTCCACCTGCACCCGATCATGCAACTCCACCGAACAATCGATATCCTCCACCACCAGTATCGACCGATTCGCCGTCGCCACCAGCAACCTCCGGAGCTCAGAGTTCGACGTGATGTCAGTCAACTCCAAATCATATATGTCAAAATTCAAGTAATTCGCCATTGCTGCAATCAAGCTCGATTTCCCCGTCCCCGGAGGTCCGTACAACAGGTATCCCCTTTTCCAAGCTTTCCCAACCTTCCGATAATACTCTCTCCTCTGCAAAAACATATCCAGATCCTTCATCACCTTCTCCTTCGCACCGGAATCCATCGCCACCGTCGCAAACGTCGCCGGATGGTCCAGATTCACCGACGTCCACGTCGTAGGGTATCGCGAATAGCTCATCCGTCGATCGACTGTAAACAGCTTCACCGTTTTCTCGATCTGATTCCGCTTTTTCGACTCGTTGACGATGAACGGTAGGTACGAATTCAACGCTAGATCCTTGTGTTTCCGGTGGAACGAGAGTTCGAGCGATCGGAGGTCAGATCTGGTAGATCGGCCGTTTTCGTCGTGCGTTTGATACTCTCTCGTCGGCTTCCTCTTCGCGACCAACGACCAATTGAACTTCACGCCGTGGTACACATCCGTATACTCCTCATTGATTTCCATCGCGAGGTGGAAGTGTTGTTCGTTAGGGTTTTTGGCCACCTTCATACGGCGTACGTCGGAGGAGATCCGGCTGGCCAGGTAGAGCTGTGTGGCGGTGTAGATTTCATTGTCGGAAAACCCTTCGAATTCGTAGATGACCATGGTGAACTGTGTGGAGAACTTGTTGAGGAAGTTACGGACGCTGAGATAAACGTAATCTCGGAATTCATGGGGGAGGTATTCGCGGGAGACGCTACGGACCACCATCGCCGCCGCCGCGACTGAGCCCACAGTGGAGATCACCGTTTTCACCATGGTGGTTGTGGATTCCGTCGACGACGAAGACATTTTTGAAAAGCTAACGTCGTTTGTAACAACGAAGACTCCAAGAGGACCAAGACTTTGTGTAGTGAGTTTGTGTAGTGAGTTTGTGTAGTGAGTTTGTGTAGTGAGTTTGTGTAGTGAGCTTATGGTTCATACATTACAGTATTACTGTGTGTATATATATATATTATATATATATTATATATATGTGTGTGATGTGACATGCTTGTGGTGTTATCATGCTGGAAGAATACAAATTATAAACGTCTTTGTTGAGATAATAGAATTTCTATAAATAAAAATAAATCTTCTTATTTTAATAAAAAGGTATATGGGATGACACTTGTCAACATCACAATCATTCTTATCAAAATTCTTCCGCCTCTCTCTCCTATTAAATAATTACCTTAATTACTAATAATACTATTTATCACTTTTTTAGATTTAATAAATTAATAAAGAGATCTATTTATTAATGTTATTTCTAAATAAATAATTTTTTTTATAAAATAATAAATTTATTTAAAGCATAAGACTTTTTTTAAAAATACAAAACATTTAAAATTGGTATTTTTAAAAAGTTATTTTTTAAAACCAAAAATAATTAAATTTAAGAGTTATAATAAGAAAATTTTTAAAAATGACATTTTTATACGGTTTGTTTTAGAACAAAACGTTTATTTATTTTTTTGAAAAAAAAAGTTTTAAAAAGTTGATATCACTATTTTATAACTTACAGTCATTTATAATACATAATTTCAGTGATATTATATCTTAAAATATTATTTTATAATTAATAAATTTTATTATATTAGTTTTTTATTTATTCAACACGTGTAACACACGGGTTACTATAGCTAGTCATTTATAAACGGTAACCATCGCACAAATTCTTAAGTTTTGACCTTCCTGGCTTGGATTTTATTATGTAATGTTGTTTAATGGAAAATTAAGGGAAACATCGTTATAATTAATATATCATATCGAATCGTAATTATCAGTAAATTAAAAGCCAAATCAAGTGATATTAAAAAAAACATTCTGTTTTTAATATCCGAATAAGAAATCAATTATTGGTGTAAGTAAGCTTGTTTGTCATTATATACTTGTTTCCATTAATGTAAGGTTGGTAAAATGTACATATTTGCTATGCTAGGAACCTCGGTATAACCATAGCTAAGTAAGAAATTATTAAATAACTAGCTATAGTAACCCGTGTGTTACACGGGTTGAATAAATAAAAAATTAATATAATAAAATTTATTAATTATAAAATAAAATTTTAAGATATAATATCATTAAAATTATGTATTAGAAATTACTGTAAACTATAAAATAGTGATATCAACTTTTTAAAACTTTATTTTTTTTCAAAAAAAACGTTTTGTTCTAAAACAAACCGTATAAAAATGTCATTTTTAAAAATTTTCTTATTATAACTCTTAAATTTTTTTTTTTGTTTTAAAAAATAACTTTTTAAAAATACCAATTTTAAATATTTAATATTTTTTAAAAAAGTCTTATGCTTTAAATAAATTTATTATTTTATAAAAAATTATTTATTTAGAAATAACATTAATAAATAGATCTCTTTATTAATTTATTAAAGGGGTCTGCTAAAGGGACGCCCTACAGGATATCTGTACGCCCTGCTTACGGGCCGTAAGGCCCTTCACGGGCCGTATGGTCTGTCGCAAGTCAAATCGGTCATTCAGAAACGTAATTCAAAAACGTAACGGCCCGTGAATACGATCACGGTCGTATGGATTTACGGCCCGTGAATTCCTTCACGGCCCGTATGGAAATCTTCTTACGGGCCGTGAACTTGCTTACGGGTCCTAGTTTCACTTTTAATAATTTGACGAGATATATTATTCCTCGTTTTTCGTGTAATTTTGTATTTATTACGTTATTTGATATGACGTAATATTCCTCGATAGTCGTGTAAATTTGTATTTATTACATTATTTGATATGACGTAATATTCCTCGATATTCGTGTTAATTATGTGACGATATGCAATATTCCATTTCAACTACTATATAAACGTTAGTTTATAAATTCATTTCATAATTCAACGATATAAATTCATTTAATTTCAACTACTACATAAACGCAATATTCCGTTTCAAGTACTATATAAACGTTAATATCTAACGTTACGATGTCTTTCTGGGATAGCAACTATTTATTCGGTTCGAAATCTAACTATTACCCTCAGGAGGGTTACGGTTATTACGATGAGGCTGCTTCAAACTATCTAGGACAGTTCGCGTCCAAATACGGCGGGAATGACGGCGGCGATGACGGGGGTGATAACGGTGGCGATAGCAGCGGGGATAATGACGGTTCTGGTTCCGGTAAAAAGGGTTTATACGACACGAATCAGGTTATAAGATATATCATATTTAATTTTACTTTCATTTTACTATCATTTAGTAATAACTTACTAAAAATATTAAATTGATTAGGTTTTCTCATCTCGTGAAGAATTAGTTGATTGGGCAACTAACGTGGGGCGAGATAATGGGTTCGTTATTGTCACCAAACGTTCAAAAAGAAATTCAAATGGTTTGGTGGTTAAAATTTGGTTGAAATGCGATTGGGGTGGTGTATATAAGGGAGCATCCACTCTAAGAAAAAGTGGCACGAAAAAAACAAACTGTCAATTTGAATTGCAGGGTAAGTACCAGATGCAGAGAGATGGGTGGATTATAGTTGTTGTGGATGATACTCATAACCATGAACCTGCTGAACACCTGGAAGGACATGCATACGCAATGAGGCTCACCGAAAATGAGCTTTCTACTGTAAAGAATCTGACCGAGCAAAATATTGACCCTCGAAACATTCTAGGCACGTTGAGGGAACAAAATCCCAATAACGTGTCTGGGTTACGAACCGTATATAATGCTCGGGCAAAAATAAAAAAGTCCACCAGAATTGGTGAAACCCCAATGCAGGTTTTTTTTTTATACTACAACAACATCAATATATTTACACCCCTCACATTGAGGAACCGACAAATACCGTCGACGGGGTTTTTTTATACATCCCACATCTCACACATTATGGCGTGCTTACCCACACGTGCTGATGATTGACACAACATACAAAACTAACTTGTATAAAATGCCTTTTGTTCAAATGCTTGGTGTGACATCCACCCTGAAATCTTTTTCTGTTGCTCACGCATTCATTGATTATGAGCGTGAAGCCAACTTCAGATGGGTGTTAGAGCAACTAAAAGCAACGCTGGAAGATAAGTGTATGGAGCCCCGTGTTATACTAACCGACCGAGACCTCGCTCTGATGAATGCGTCATAAGAAGTTTTTCCGAGTGCTGTTCGATTACTTTGCAGATGGCATATTTCAGAAATATTGCTAAACATTGTAAGGCGAGTTTTTCAAATGAAGAGTGGGGTGCTTTTCAGCATGTGTGGTCGGTACTTATTAACTCTGAAACGGAGGACATATACGCTTATAATTACGACCGGCTTTATCGCAGATTGGTGTCCAACCATTCAAGTAAGTTTTCTAGTGTTATTCTTAAAAATATATGTATATTTATATAAAAATAAGTGCATTTTTTTTAATAGGAGTGCTGATGTACCTAAAAAATAACTGGTTGGACCCCTACAAAGAGAGATTTGTGTCGGCGTGGATAAATAGAAGTTATAACTTCGGTCAGCACACAACGAATCGAGTTGAGAGCCAACATTCGTTGATGAAAAGTTACCTGAAAGCAACCAATAGCACCCTGGATAGATTTATTCCTTTCATTAATAATATCTTAGCTACCCAGGAAGTGCTTAAAAGAAAGTTTTACCAAAAGCAAAATCATGCTTATGGTGCAGCATAATCATGAAGTGCTTAAATTGCTGCGAGGTAACGTTTCTATTGCGGCTTTGGATATGTTAGTCGGTGAGATTAACAGGATAAATCATCTAATTATATTCAAAGAATCATGTGGCTGCCATCTTTTTACCAGCTTTGGTCTTCCGTGTGCTTGTAAATTAAACAATTACTTTCAAACAGGTGAATGTTCTTTTACGTTTTTTATTTTTTCATGAAAACTTTTATTATATTTTATTTAATATATTATTTTATAGGTCAATGTATCCCGCTCGATGCCATTGATGTTTTTTGGAGGAAGCTAGATTTTTCACCCGCGTATATTGTACGGGAGGTTCAAGTAGATGTACATAAAGAGATGGAGATGGTGACAAAACATTTACTTGTCCAACCCGAAAATGTGAAAAGATCTTTGATTAATATTTTCAAATCTTTCGTTACTCCTTCAAAAACGGATAAAAAACCTCCTAAAGTCCAAACAAATACACGGGGTCGTCCAAAAAAAGATAAGCAAAAAGAAACAATATTAGACGCCCCCAGACATAGTTCATATGTTCAACCGAGAGAAAATTTTGAAGGTCCGCCAACATATTCAAGTTCGGTGGTGAAGTCAAAACAAGGGCCTTTGCAGCGCAGTCAATCCATTTCTTCAAAATCAAGAGCCAAAGATGGATTATCTCAACAGAGTTCCAAGTTTTCATGTATTCAAGTTCGGTACTGATTTTATTATCCAAAAGGTTGATTTAATATTATTCGTACAAACCACTTCCTCCACAAGCACAACCAATTGTAAACATATAATTAAACATTTAAACGTCATCCAAAATAACTCATAATATAAACATAATTTTTCAATTTTTTTACATGAAAGGTAAATAAAATAATAAAATCCTACTATCTATGCGTCATGACCACCACCAGCATCACCAACACCAGCACCAGCATCCTCCGCATCACCACCCCCAGCAGCCTCCTCGTCATCACCCGCAGGTCGTCTGACAAACGGAGGCAACTCCGGCCGAGGGGGGAGGTCGATACCGCGCTAGCAGCAAATATGACGTACGCATCCGCCATCCATACTAGCAAGGCGTGGTCCTGGCGCTGCAAATGTAGTGACTCCGCCATAAACTCCCCGTCGGCGGAATCTGCCGAATGATGGTCCTGGGAACAGGCGGTGGCGGTGGGACGGGTGCTCTGACGTGTGGCTGGGGATGCGGCTGCTGCTGCTGCTGCCGGCTGCTCCTCCTCCTCAGCAACGTCCGGCACCGGCTGCCAGACGGTCCGACCACCGTCAGTGGACCATCGGAGGTCGTCGCCAAATTTGGCGGCAATCCCCATGGCCATGACGGTCTGTCGACCTAAAATCCGAGGCGGCGTGTCCGTCGTCTGCCTCTCAATTAGGGCGTCCGTAAACAACCCTAAGCGCGAGGCAATGACGGTGATGTACGAGCCGCAAACAATCGGGCTATCCATCTGCAAAACAATCAAATAATAGGCATAATTATGAATCGCATAATAGATAATACTTATTTATTAAGAATTAATATAAATATTTTTTTACCTTGCCCTGAATGACGCTCAAAAAATAGGCGGCCATGCAGTGAGCTAGATTCACCCGTCTAGGTGAAAGCAAGGCCCTCAGAAAAAATAAGTCAAGGAGCGACACCTGCTCCATGCTCTGGTCTCTGCCGGTAATGGTGCCGGCAATGCACCGGTGTAGGTACCGGTGCAAAGGATCCCTAATGGAGGTCGCCCTAATGGCGCCCTCCCACGGCTGGTCGGAAATGGTCGGCCACCATCCGACCAACGGAGCCGGCTCCGACTGGACCTCGTCAGAATAAAAACGAGGATCCTCCGTCTCCTCGTGGGTGTAAAACCCAAGAGTCACCGCCCACTGAGCGAGGGTGAACTCGTACCTACCGATCCCCAGCAAAAATCGAACCGCTATGTGCTCGTGGGGGTCCTGATCCTCAGAGGCGGGAGTGAACAGAAACGTAGACAGAAACTGCAACGTCAGCTCCCGGTAGCCCCTCCTCGAGCCCAAATCAAGCATCCGCCTCCACGGCGTCTCTCCGTCCAGCCCAATGATGTCACACCCCAACCTTGACGGCGGAAACGTCGAGGTGTGAGGATTAAGATTGTTCACAGCCACATAACGCTATGTTAAGTATAAAATGCCATTAACCAATTGTTTTCAATCACCACATACATCAATGTCTCAAAATAAATCAAACAAAAACAAGAATTCAATCGTCTTTATTAAGCCTAGGTCCATGATCTAGGTTTATGCATTCCTTCAATCATTGCTAAGCTTGCACATTACCTGAAACATGTTGAAAATAAAGTCAACTAACTAGTTGGTGAATTCTCATGGTTTTAAATACAATAAGTATACAAAATGTGGCAATTCTAGTCAATGGTCACAAGATAGCAAGTATATAGAACATGCATAGTTACAATCAAGCCTCGACTGAATAATATGAATAAGCATGATTAGCTAAGTGTATTTGGTTCCCTAGTGCACAAGCATACGGCTCCTAGGAGTCGGCAATACATCGACTTTAGCACCAAATAGGCTTGTCAGGCCCAAAGATCTAAGACTTCGCTAGGCTAGCAATAGTTAATGATTGCACACGTATGTCACATCTCATATAATACTTAACATATCCAAACAACCACGACTATGTAAAGAATTGCACGTGTGATCAAAGCGTGTATGTGTAAGTTTGTATAAGCAACATGTTTCACCCCGAAAGATGTGAAATAATCGTAAAGCGGGGCATAAGAACTCACATGTTTAATAAAGGAGACTTGTAGATGTAATAAGAATAACCACGAATAAGATTTCCAACACAAACGTTACAACGCACCTAAACGAAATAAAGTAGCGCGTTATAATTTGTTTGATGATTAATTGTAGGTCTAATAGGATTTAATAATTATTCGTATTTATTACATGTTAATAACGTGATCGGTTAAATGAAACGAATGGATTATACTTGGTATAATCACTTGTTAGCGCGTAAGAGAAATAATAAATAAAACTTGATTAAATTGTACGTTGAACCGATTTTTAAGGATTGTATATAATAATTATAATAAGTTATTTAACTATTATAAGGGACTATATACAAATATATATATTTATAGGTATAAGTAATCAAATAATTTAATTGTTTGAATATACATATAAATATATATACTAAACAATCAATATAAATGATTTAGCTATTAAAAGAACTATGTTTAATATATATATATATATATATATAAGTAACTAAACAATTAAATTGTTTAATTATATATATATAAATGTATATACTAAACAATTATAACATTGTATATAATAATCAATATAAATGATTTAGCTATTAAAAGAACTATGTATAAATATATATATATATATATATATATATATATATATATAATATATATAACTAAACAATTAAATTGCTTGAATATATATATGTATAAACATATATACTAAACAATTATAACATTGTATAATCATAATAAATGATTTAATTACTAAAAGATCAATATATAAATATATATATATATATATAGATATACATAACTAAACCATTTAATTACTTAAAAATATATATATATATATACAAGTATTATGTTTACTCATTTCTTTTGTATTTTTAACACTAAAATAATGTATTTATAAATACAAAAGTATTTTATAAAATTATTTTAGTCCCAATTATTTAAACAAAAGAAAGAAAATAATCTACATTTTATAAATTTAATTTTAGAAATTTTCAGAATTTAAAAAGGTTGAATAAAGAAAAAGAAATGAAGAAAAGAAAAAAAAATCAGAAAAAGAAAAGGAAAAAGGGGGGTTGCCCGGGGTCGAACCCGGGACCTCCCCGAATGTATGGGGCGCAGAGACCAGTGAACCAGGGCCAAGGCCTTGGTTCATTTTGGTTTGTATTAATTTTAAACCCTGCTTCTCTGGTTTCCCCAAATCGTATGAACCCTAGGTTCAACAGGGTCAAAATTGACCTCCGATTCGTTGTTAAACACCCGAATCATCATGGGGATTTTGATCCCTGGACCAAATCGAGTAGAAAACAGGTTTCAATTACCTGTTTTAATGGGGTTTCGAGTGATGTCGAGTTCGATATTTGATTCGGGTGTTCTTGGGTTGGGGTTTTATGATTGAGAGGTTTTCTTGTGCAATTGAGGGTTCAGAGAGTTTAGGAACTTCAAAATGAATCCGAACCCCTCAATTTGTAGCTTCGATTACACGGTTTCGGCCTAACCCGTTTGATTTTGAAACCGCGTCCGAATTTACCAAAATTGTGCGATTCGAGCTGTTATTTTGCGATGTTGATTGATTTATTAATTGATTAGGCCGCGTACTATGATTAAGGGTGATTAATTTGATTGAAATGCAGATTTAGGCAAGGTTTGATTGTGGTGTTTGACTCGGTTGGTTCGAGGTTCGATTTGGGAAAGGTTAACGAGCGGGATTTTCAAATTGGGTTGAGTATTGAGTTCGAAACATGGGGTCGAGCGGTTTGGGGGTTTAATTTGGGTCAAGTTGGTTCGAAATGGTGGTTTTTGAGCCTCGCCGGAGCTCGGCGGAGCTCGCCGGAGCTCCTCGCCGGGAAAACGGGGTAACATGGGGGGGTGGTTTGGGAATTTGCATAAATGGCCCCTGTACTTTAAATGTTATTATTTCATGCCATGAACTTTTATTTAAAGTTTACAAATGACAAAATGGCCCCCTGCACTTTAATTCATTATGATTATTATTATTATTATTTTATTATTATTATTATTATTATTATTATTATTATTATTATTTTTATTATTATTATTATTATTATTATTGTTATTATTATTATTATTATTATTATTATTATTATTATCTATTATTATTATTGTTAGTATTATTATATGTATAAAAAAAAGCGATTTACTAAAGATGCTACAAAATGGCATAATAAAATGAACACAAAAATACAGAATGTTACAGTCTCCCCAACTTAAAAGAATTTCGTCCCGAAATTAAGAATCAAAAAGGGTTACAAGAATAAGTAAGGGTAAGTCTTCTTCATATGTTCTTCACGCTCCCAAGTGAATTCCGCTCCTCGTTTGTTCTCCATCGAACCTTTACAATTGGGGTCGTAGAGGTCCTAGTCTTCTTCATAATGCGATCCATGATTTCGACGGGTTTTTCAACGAAGTGTAGTGACTCGTCGATCTGAATGTCTTCCAACGGCACATGCAAATTATCGTCGGCCAGACACTTTCTCAGGTTCGAGACGTGGAAGACAGGGTGAATTCCACTAAGGTCGGAGGGTAGTTCTAGTTTGTAGGCCACTTTCCCAATCCTTTTCAGGATCTTGAAAGGCCCTACAAACCTTGGAGCTAACTTGCCTTTCCTTCCAAAGCGAACCACACCCTTCCACGGTGAGACCTTGAGAAGGACCATCTCCCCAACTTGGAATTCCAGTGGCTTGCGACGTTTATCAGCGTAGCTTTTCTGTCGACTCCTTGCCACTTCCAGGTTCTTGCGGATGATAGCGACTTTATCGGTCGTCTCTTGTATGAGCTCGGGACCGGTAATAAGATTCTCGCCAACGTCGGTCCAGCGGATTGGTGAACGACACTTACGACCGTAAAGTGCTTCGAACGGTGCCATTTGGATGCTTGAGTGGTAACTGTTGTTGTAGGAGAATTCTGCGAGCGGTAGGTGCGTATCCCAGTCGCCCCCAAAATCAAGGACACAGAGACGTAACAGGTCTTCCAGGGTTTGGATCGTCCGCTCGGTTTGGCCATCGGTTTGGGGATGGTAAGCCGTGCTTAAATCCAATTGTGTACCCAGAAGTTCTTGCATAGTAGACCAAAAGTGAGAAGTGAATCGAGCGTCTCGGTCGGATATAATGTGAAGAGGCACTCCATGACGGCTTACGATCTCGTCGATGTAAATCCGGGCTAACCTTGATGTCTTATATGTGTCGCGTATGGGTATGAAATGTGCCGACTTAGTCAATCGGTCGACGATTACCCATATGCTATCGTGCCCGCGAGATGTCCGAGGTAACTTGGTTATGAAGTCCATGGATATATGTTCCCACTTCCACATGGGAATTTCGGGTTGTTCAAGTAATCCACTTGGACGTTGATGCTCCGCTTTAACCTTCGTGCATGTAAGGCACTTAGCAACATAGGTTGCTATGTCTCGTTTCATTCCGGGCCACCAATATTGACTCCGTAAGTCCATGTACATCTTATCGGAGCCCGGGTGAATAGAATAACGAGTCCGATGTGCTTCGTTCATGATAGAAGCCCGAAGGTTATTGCGTTTGGGAATCCAGATTCGGTTTGCGAAATACATTAACCCATTGGCTCTTGTTTCTAATTGGGCTAAGAGATTTGGCTCGAGCTCTTCCTTCATACTCCCTTCGGTTTGCACCGCTTGCTGTGCTTCTCGAATACTCGCCTCGATGTCACAATCGATCCTTAAGTTCTGCAATAACACCGTAGCATTGTTGACATCGAGTCGGACTTCAGTATCAAACTCTCCCAATGTATCGAACCATTGGCGTCGGTCGCGAATCTCTTGAACGGAAACCATCTTTTGATGCGTCTTTCGACTCAATGCATCGGCTACGACATTTGCCTTGCCGGGATGGTAGCGGATATCACAATCGTAGTCGCTAATTAGTTCCACCCAACGACGTTGCCTCATATTGAGGTCCTTCTGATTGAAAACGTGTTGGAGGCTCTTGTGGTCCGTGTAGACTATACATTGCGTGCCGTATAGATAGTGTCTCCAGATTTTTAAAGCAAAGACCACCGCTCCGAGCTCGAGATCGTGCGTCGTATAATTTACCTCGTGAACCTTCAATTGTCTCGAGGCATATGCAATGACCTTTCCCGTTGCATGAGAACACAACCAAGGCCTTGTTTCGACGCGTCGCAGTATACCGTGAAGTCATCATTTCCATCCGGTAGCGTCAGAATAGGGGCATTGCACAACTTGTGCTTCAATGTCTCAAACGCCTCTTCTTGCTCGGCTTTCCACTCGAAAGGCTTGTTCTTCTGAGTCAATGACGTGAGTGGCTTTGCGATTTTGAGAAGTTGGCAATAAATCGCCGGTAATACCCGGCTAGTCCAAGAAACAATCGAACTTCCGTGGGAGTTTTGGGAGCACTCCAATTCTTCACGGCTTCAACCTTCGCAGGGTCGACGTGAATTCCTTGACTATTCACAACGTGCCCTAAGAATTGTACTTCTTCAAGCCAAAACTCACATTTCGAAAATTTCGCATACAGTTGTTCCTTCTTCAACAGCTCGAGGATTTGACGGATATGAAGTTCGTGATCGGAGCGAGACTTGGAATAAATAAGAATGTCGTCAATGAAAACGATGACGAACTTGTCTAGGTATGGCTTGCACACCCGATTCATAAGATCCATGAAGACCGCTGGAGCATTGGTTAAGCCGAAAGGCATAACCATGAACTCGTAATGCCCATACCGAGTGCGGAATGCAGTCTTTGGGATATCGTCGTCGTGGACTCGCAGTTGGTGATAACCCGAACGCAAGTCGATTTTTGAAAAGATTGCAGCTCCTTGAAGTGGTCGAAAAGGTCGTCGATACGAGGAAGAGGGTACCGGTTCTTGATGGTCAACTTCTTGAGCTCCCGGTAATCGATGCACATGTGGAAAGACCCATCTTTCTTTTTCACAATAAGACAGGTGCACCCAAGGAGAAGAACTAGGGCGGATAAACCCCTTCTCGGATAATTCCTGGAGTTGGCTAGAGAGTTCTTGCATTTCCGATGGCGCGAGTCGGTAAGGTGATTTAGCCGCGGGCTTGCTCCGGAATCAAGTCGATTTTAAATTCTACTTCGCGTACGGGAGGTAACCCGCTAAGATCATCGGGAAAGATCTCAGGGAATTCTCGTACGACTGGAACATCTTTGAGTTCCTTCTCCTTGGTTTTGGTGTTGACTACATATGCCAAGAATGCCGGATAACTCTTACTTAGGCACTTCTGAGCCTTAGTACATGACATAAGCTTGAGTCCTTTGGAGGACCGTTCACCGAACACCTTCAACGTGTCCCCGGAGGGTAAGGGCATGCGAATGCACTTCTCGAAACAAATGATCTCGGCATGGTTCTTAGATAACCAATCCATGCCAATAATGACGTCGAAACTCCGAGCTTCATAGGAATAAGGTCGATAAGAAACTTATGGTCGTCGAGGCACAATAGACAATCGCGGATAACCACGTCGACGGTGATGGGTTCTCCATCAGCAACTTCGACGGTGAGAGGTCTCTCTAGATTTGAGCGAGGTTTAGAAAGTGTCGGCTCGAACTCTAAGGAAACGAAACTTCTATCGGCGCCCGAATCAAATAATACGTATGCATAGGTGTCATTAATAAGAAACATACCTGTATAGGTTTTAAAGGCACTTAAGGACACAAGTAAGGAATTTTAGGAGCAAATTCTATGGAGATATGGTTGCAAATTTTTTTTTTTTTTTTTTTTTACGTACCGTTCACCACCTCGTTGTTCGCTTGAGCTTGGTTCGCGTTGATGTTGAAAGCACGTCCACGAGCTTGTGGAACATTGCCCACAAGACGAGGGCACTGGGGTCGGTAGTGACCTGGTTCTCTACAGTTGTAGCAGACCCGATTTGGTTCCGTCACTGCGTTTCCCAATGCTCGGCGACACGTTGCCACAAGGTGCCCGTACTTGCCACATAGTGTGCAGATGCGACATGGAAGATTGCCCGGATGATGGTACCTACACGTGTTGCACATAGGTAGAGGGCCTGCATAAGCCCTTGCCACGGGCACTTGTGCGGCTGGAGTAGCCCCGGTAGTACACTGTCTTTGGGGCGGTTTAGGAGCAGCCACGGCGTAGTTCCGTGCCGGTACAAACTTCCGTTTCTTGTTATCAGGCTTGACCTCCTTGACCTCCTCGGGGTCGCCTTCTCAGTCTTTTTGGCACCCTTTGCAGACATAGTGCCTGCTCGGATGTGGTTCTCCGTCAATTGGGCAGTGATGGTGATAGCTTCTTCCAAGGTTGCGGGCCGACTACCCACAACGGCATCCTGAATCTGAGGCGGTACACCCTTAATAAATTTTTCCACGTTTCGGGAAACGGTATCCACCATGTGTGGCAGCAGTATGCTTAGTTCATGATGACGGGTAGAATATGCCAGATGGTTCCCACCATCCTGTTTCAAATTCCAGAATTCCTCCTCCAGTTTCTGGATTTCACTCCTCGGGCAAAACTTGGCTATGGCTATGTTTTTGAATTCCTCCCAAGTTAAAGCCAAGATTGCATCGGGGCCTCGGTTCCTCTTTTCACTGTTCCACCACGTTAAGGCCCGTTGCTGCAGCATACTGGTGGCATACCTTACTTTGAGTGCTTCGGGGCACTCATAGTTGACGAAGGTGTTCTCCATCCCTTCAAACCACTCTAAGAGACCGGTGGCACCTTCCTTGCCACTATAACTGGGAGGCTTGCATGAACTGAAATGCTTGAAGGTGCAAGACTGGGTGTTACGCCGTTGGTTTGCACTATTCTCCCCTTGACCATTGCTATTGTTCGTGACATTTGCGATCATAGTGCTGCTGAGTTCAGCCACCATGGTCGGGATGACCGCAGCCATTTGCCGGGCAATCATGGCAGCAAGCTTACGGCCGGATCTTCCTCGGTTTCCGTGGAAACGAGACATGCTGGAAAAATACAAATTGGGTTAGGATCGGTTAAAAGGATAATAAGGATGGGCAATTAAGGTAAGAATCATGAATTATACGGAATGATTCCATTTGGTGACGCATCACCATTTGGAAACGTTGACACGTCAAGATGAATTGACCCATTCACCTCAGAAACTCGTGTATGTTGGTCATAGTTTATCACTCATCCCGGAAATCCCCAGGTAGCGTAACGGTTCCCTCAATGAGATTTATACGTATACGCTTGCCTTAGCCCGAGGGCCTTTTGCCAGAAAATCCAGAATACAGGTGTCTATGTACCACACTAGTTCTTTGGTTTATGAAATCAAAAATCTTGATGGGATATTTACAAGATTAGACATAAAGTCTAAAGAATTCCTATCAATAGATTCTACTTGGAGACGAGAATAAGTTTAAGAAATAGTAACTGTCGGGGAGAATTAACGTTTAAGATAAGTCTAGGGGAGACGGGTAACAATATGTAATCATGTAGAAAGGCACCTATGCTAAGGCATCACATTGCACATAATAAGGCATAGCGTTAGGCAGCATGCAAACAATAAGTATGTATTCATAAGAATACTATTCTATAAGGATCATGCATAAAGTATAGCCTAGGTCACCATTTCTAATAACCTAAATCCCTATAGTTATGGGCTCTGATACCAATCTGTCACCCCCACCTTGACGGCGGAAACGTCGAGGTGTGAGGATTAAGATTGTTCACAGCCACATAACGCTATGTTAAAGTATAAAATGCCATTAATCAATTGTTTTCAATCACCACATACATCAATGTCTCAAATAAATCAAACAAAAACAAGAATTCAATCGTCTTTATTAAGCCTAGGTCCATGATCTAGGTTTATGCATTCCTTCAATCATTGCTAAGCTTGCACATTACCTGAAACATGTTGAAAATAAAGTCAACTAACTAGTTGGTGAATTCTCATGGTTTTAAATACAATAAGTATACAAAATGTGGCAATTCTAGTCAATGGTCACAAGATAGCAAGTATATAGAACATGCATAGTTACAATCAAGCCTCGACTGAATAATATGAATAAGCATGATTAGCTAAGTGTATTTGGTTCCCTAGTGCACAAGCATACGGCTCCTAGGAGTCGGCAATACATCGACTTTAGCACCAAATAGGCCTGTCAGGCCCAAATATCTAAGACTTCGCTAGGCTAGCAATAGTTAATGATTGCACACGTATGTCACATCTCATATAATACTTAACATATCCAAACAACACGACTATGTAAAGAATTGCACGTGTGTAATAAGTATCAAAGCGTGTATGTGTAAGTTTGTATAAGCAACATGTTTCACCCCGAAAGATGTGAAATAATCGTAAAGCGGGGCATAAGAACTCACATGTTTAATAAAGGAGACTTGTAGATGTAATAAGAATAACCACGAATAAGATTTCCAACACAAACGTCACAACGCACCTAAACGAAATAAAGTAGCGCGTTATAATTTGTTTGATGATTAATTGTAGGTCTAATAGGATTTAATAATTATTCGTATTTATTACATGTTAATAACGTGATCGGTTAAATGAAACGAATGGATTATACTTGGTATAATCACTTGTTAGCGCGTAAGAGAAATAATAAATAAAACTTGATTAAATTGTACGTTGAACCGATTTTTAAGGATTGTATATAATAATTATAATAAGTTATTTAACTATTATAAGGGACTATATACAATATATATATATTTATAGGTATAAGTAATCAAACAATTTAATTGTTTGAATATACATATAAATATATACTAAACAATCAATATATGATTTAGCTATTAAAAGAACTATGTTTAAATATATATATATATAATATATATATATATATATATAAGTACTAAACAATTAAATTGTTTAATTATATATATAATGATATACTAAACAATTATAACATTGTATATAATAATCAATATAAATGATTTAGCTATTAAAAGAACTATGTATAAATATATATATATATATATATATATATATATATATATAAACTAAACAATTAATTGCTTGAATATATATATGTATAAACATATATACTAAACAATTATAACATTGTATAATCATAATAAATGATTTAATTACTAAAAGATCAATATATAAACATATATATATATATATAGATATACATAACTAAACCATTTAATTACTTAAAATATATATATATATATACAAATTATGTTTACTCATTTCTTTTGTATTTTTAAAACTAAAATAATGTATTTATAAATACAAAGTATTTTATAAAATTTATTTTAGTCCCAAATTATTTAAACAAAAGAAAGAAAATAATCTACATTTATAAATTTAATTTTAGAAATTTTCAGAATTTAAAAAGGTTGAATAAAGAAAAAGAAATGAAGAAAAGAAAAAAAATCAGAAAAAGAAAAGGAAAAAGGGGGTTGCCCGGGGTCGAACCCGGGACCTCCCCGAATGTATGGGGCGCAGAGACCAGTGAACCAGGGCCAAGGCCTTGGTTCATTTTGGTTTGTATTAATTTTAAACCCTGTTTCTCTGGTTTCCCCAAATCGTATGAACCCTAGGTTCAACAGGGTCAAAATTGACCTCCGATTCGTTGTTAAACACCCGAATCATCATGGGGCTTTTGATCCCTGGACCAAATCGAGTAGAAAACAGGTTTCAATTACCTGTTTTGATGGGGTTTCGAGTGATGTCGAGTTCGATATTTGATTCGGGGTGCTTGGGTTGGGGTTTTATGATTGAGAGGTTTTCTTGTGCAATTGAGGGTTCAGAGAGTTTAGGAACTTCAAAATGAATCCGAACCCCTCAATTTGTAGCTTCGATTACACGGTTTCGGCCTAACCCGTTTGATTTTGAAACCGCGTCCGAATTTACCAAAATTGTGCGATTCGAGCTGTTATTTTGCGATGTTGATTGATTTATTAATTGATTAGGCCGCGTACTATGATTAAGGTGATTAATTTGATTGAAATGCAGATTTAGGCAAGTTTGATTGTGGTGTTTGACTCGGTTGGTTCGAGGTTCGATTTGGGAAAGGTTAACGAGCGGGATTTTCAAATTGGGTTGAGTATTGAGTTCGAAACATGGGGTCGAGCGGTTTGGGGGTTTAATTTGGGTCAAGTTGGTTCGAAATGGTGGCTTTTGAGCCTCGCCGGAGCTCGGCGGAGCTCGCCGGAGCTCCTCGCCGGGAAAACGGGGTAACAGGGGGGTGGTTTGGGAATTTGCTAAATGGCCCCTGTACTTTTAAATGTTATTATTTCATGCCATGAACTTTATTTAAAGTTTACAAAATGACAAAATGGCCCCCTGCACTTTAATTCATTATGATTATTATTATTATTATTTTTATATTATTATATTATTATTATTATTATTATTATTATTATTATTTTTTATTATTATATTATTATTATTATTATTATTATTATTATTATTATTATTGTATATTTTATATATTATATTATTATCTATTATTATTATTGTTAGTATTATTATATGTATAAAAAAAAAGCGATTTACTAAAGATGCTATAAAATGGCATAATAAATGAACCACAAAAATACAGAATGTTACAAATGATATCCTGGGCACGTGCTATGTCTCCGACCTCCTCTAGCACGTCCCAGTCGATGGTGCGTGTCCCCTTTAGGGGACGTCCAATCAGCTTCCACAGCTTCTGCCGTGGCTGTGTCTCCCTCGGAAAATGAAGGTCAGGGTGTGGGTCCAGAAAGGCACCCTGACCCTCGGGCTCGGTATCCGGACGTGCACGTTTGCGCGGCAGCATAATCTGCAAAAAAAAAAATAATAAATTCACCAGAAAACAAAAAGGGTTACGGCCCGTGATGCGCCCTCACGGCCCGTAACCTTTTGAATTTTCAAAGGGTTACGGCTCGTAAAGGGCGGTCACGGCCCGTAACCCTTTGAAAATTCAAAAGGTTACGGCCCGTGACTCCCCTTCACGGCCCGTAACCCCCAAAAATTTCAATTTTCCAGAATTTTAAAATATAATTTTAATATATTTAAACGAAAAATACACAAAAATAAAATACGAATTTGAATACGTACCGTAGTAAGGAGTCGGCGGTATGAAAATGATGAAAATACGGAGGTCGTGACGGAGTAAATCGTATGGGTGTTTTGGGGGCGTAAATGAACAAATGGGCCGTGAGGTCCTATATATTATCGGGCCTCACGGTCGTGACGGACCTCACGGCCCGTTACGTATTTCCCAACGGCCCGTGACCTCTTTCACGGGCCGTGATGCTTTGTAGTTTTTAAAAACAGACCGTTGACACTACACGGCCGTATGGGAACATAGTCACGGCCCGTAAGCCTCTCACGGCCGTATAAAACTTTTTTATGTCTATAAATTCAGCCGCTTCACACAAACAATTCACACAAATTTACTCAATACCCAAACATGAGTGCTACAAGTGATCAAAATCCGTGGACGGATGAAGAGGAGGTGACTTTAGTAAGATCTTGTATCGAAAATTCAGTACTATCCCGCCAAATTCAATATTTTGGAACCGGGTTTCAACTCGTTTTCATCAAATTCTCGAACGTGAAGAATATCGCACCACTCGTGAACTTAGCAACAAGTGGTCTGACTTGAGAAGGAAGGTCACGACATTTCACCAGCTCTACAAAGACGTTTACAACAATCGAAATATGTTATGGAATGAAACGGATATTATGACAAGAACTCAAGAAAGATATCGAGAGAAATTTGAATTTCTTTTAACCATTTTGCGGCTTGGATCTTTTATAAAGATCAAGAAGATTAAAAATTATGTGTTTTATTTTTGTGTGACAATAACGGTTTTATCGTTTTAAAAAGTGTACTAATAACGTTTATGTTTTAATAAAATATTTCATTACTGTTCTACATTACACGTCTAGAATACAGTTCGTCTGCCATAAATCTTCGGAATCTAAAGCAAGCATCCTGTAAGCTAACCTCTTGCCACTCTAAAGATCTATTTTGAACCAACCTACGCAATAACATACAAATTACAACTCCCGAATCTCGACCAATATGACCGGCGTTAGGGGGCCAAACGGTTTCACCCCGATACCTCCAGTTCTTCGATTTCTTCTTGTCCGGAGTGCTGCCAATATTGTATACGTGACAGAAGATGTAAAAAGTACGATTCGAATTGTACGAAAATCGTTCGCGCATTACGATGAATGCACCATGAATCATCACACGTATTTGGTCGGCATTCGTATGGAGAATTATACGAACTTGTAGTGAGTCCATAGAAATCTTAAAAAGATACCAATTTTCTTCGTCATCAGTCATTGGTACGTAAACCTATAAAATAATTTAATTCACGGTTATAAATTCATGATTTTTATTGTAAAACATTAAAAACAGTATTACCGTATCAACTTCCCATAACGCGGGATATAGACAGTCACTCCCGTCGCCATATTCGTTACCATTAACGGACCCCGAGTATATTAAGTTAAACCACTCAAATGGGAGAATCGTCCAACGATCACTACCCGGCAACTCTTCTGTTCTACGTATTTCTTCGTATCTCCATATTGTGAGTCTATTTTTCCACGCCCGAACATGCTATAAAACAATAACTTTTTAATTGTTAGAATTTTAAAATAAAATAAAATATATAAAAAAACTTTAAATCATACCTCTGTAGCTAAAGACACGTTTCCGAGTAATTCACGCCAAAATTGTAACGGAATATCGGAATGACCCATGTAATACACTCTACATGTTTGGGAGTCACCGTTACGTATAAAGTGAATAATATTCTGAGACCAGTTCCTTCCGTTCTGCCAATTATGGTTATCCATTGGATCAGGAATACTTTCCACAATATCTCGTGAGTTTGAAGATGACTCATTTTGACGTCTTCTCCTACCTCCACGAGAAGACATTTTAACTGTTTCGTTTGTCACTAACCATATAACAGTCATATATATAACGGTTTATATAGAATCTTAAATCGAATCAAGGAATAATACGTCGCGTCACATAATTATAAAATTTAAAAGTGCACGCAAAACGAGGAAAGTAAATTCTCAGAAGGACAATTACGGCCCGTGAAGGACCTCACGGGCCGTTATGTAGGTAGTTAACGGGCCGTGTGGGCGGTCGTTTACGGGCCGTTGTTCCTACACGGGCCGTGATTAAATGCAGTTGAGAGAATTAAAGTTCGAACCCGTCACGGCCCGTAAGGACCTTCACGGGCCGTGAAGAAAGTCAAAGGGCGTTTCTTTAACACCTGACAGGGTGTCTGATTAGTGAGGGCCTTTATTAAATCTAAAAAATGTTAAATAGTATTATTAGTAATTAAGGTAATTATTTAATAGGAGAGAGAGGCGGGAAAATTTTGGTGAGAATGATTGTGGTGTTGACACGTGTCATCCCAGATACCTTTTATTAGAGTTATAAAATGATATTTATTAATTATAATATGATATTTTAACATATAATAAAATAATAATATCCAAATAACATATTTATTTATTTAACACGTGTAATACACGGATTTACTAAAGAGAAAACTGTGTAAATGGTTCCTATCATTTAATCAAGTTACATGTTTTGTCCTTGGATTTTTAAATTTGCAAAGATAGTCCAAATTTTTGGGTTAGAGTAAGTTTGGTCCACATGGCTAAGTCGTGTTACTTTTTAGAGTTAAAGAGGGTATTATTGTCATTTTATATTTTTTATATTTATTTAATTGATTAAAAACCAATAAATAACTAGGTTTGTTCTATGGAATTTGAAGGGTTTGACCGATATGTTCAAAAACAATCTCGCACCGACGATTCATCTTGGGATTTATCATCAACTAAGGATTTACTATATTACATCTTAGATTTTAAGTTTTATTGCATAGCTTGAAACACAACTTCATCCGCGTTTTGAAATCGTCAGATTTAGTCGATGTAGACCTACACATTGTTATTTAAAAAGTTTAATTTGGAATGAAAAACAAATTTGCTAGTCGCAAAAACATTGTTTATAGTGGCTGCTCGGAAAACCCGATCTAGGCAATGAGAACCAAAAATAGTTGCAATGCCACCTGCAGATGAAAACAGGGAACATGAAGGAGCTTTATACGTTGGGTAGAGAATTAGGGTAGATCACCCAAATTGGTAAAATTTGTATGATTTTTTTAAAAAAAAATCTCAAAATGGAGATTGAGAATGGAGGAAGACAGTGTTGATAAAAACTCCCTATGGTTGGTTCGCATTTAGAAATTTCAAAAGTAACAAGTGGAGAAGTCATGTCAATCATCATCATCATGTTGCATAAAGAAAGTTTTTTTTAGGTTTTGAATTGAAAAGACAAAGTTATCCTCACATTAATCATACATTATACTTGTTATTATGTTAAAAACTAATAGCGTTTAACAGTGGTGATTAAACTCACAATTTTAACCTTAAAGTTTGAACTATCTTTGAAATCTTAAAAATGCAGGGACCAAATGTGTATTTTGATCATATGATAGGGACCAATTTTACAGTTTTCTAAATAATTTATAATAAAGTTTAAAGAAGTTAATATAATATATATATATATATATATATATAATATATATATATATATATATATATATATATATATATATATATATATATAATTAAAAAGGTAAATTTCTTAGTTGGATTTTTAGTAATCGGTAAACATGTAAACCATGAAAATTAAATTTTAAAAAACATCTATACATACATACATACATACATACATAAACAAACAAATAAACAAACATACCCCGTGTATCCCGCTGAAAAGCAGGGACTGGGAGGGGTATGTGGTGGCAAGTCTTTCCTCTATCCAGAAATATAAAGAGACCGCTTCTGAAGAGACCCCCGACTCGTTAACAAATGCAGAACCAATAACAATCATAATACATATCATACAACACATAGGTAAATATCACATGCAGAATTAGATAGTGCGCACATCATAAAAAGCGACGTGTGACACCCAAAAAGGGTAGATGACAAAAAACTACGCCTGACGCGGGAGGTCCCGCCACAAGTAACCGTAACCCGTCCCACCCACAAATCCCACTAAAAGTCCTTACTTTTTATTCGACTCCTCCACTCCCTCCTATCCTCGAACATGTGCTCAGAGAGGTACAAGTCTATCATATCTCGTCTAATAATCTCATCCCAAGTCAACCTA
This sequence comes from Flaveria linearis, assembly GCA_024085815.1. NCBI lineage: Eukaryota > Viridiplantae > Streptophyta > Magnoliopsida > Asterales > Asteraceae > Flaveria > Flaveria linearis. Next base: position 86,383,922 of record CM044006.1, read on the forward strand.
GGTCTACCTCTACTCCTCCTACCCTCTACGTTGATGTTCTCTACTGCTCTAACAGGTGCTGTCATCGTTCTCTTCTTCACGTGCCCAAACCATCTTAGTCTTTCCTGTAACATCTTGTAATTTTAATTAATTTAAAGTTAGTTTGCTAACAATAAATAATAAAATAATAATAATAATAATAATAATAATAATAATAATAATAATAATAATAATAATAATAATAATAATAATAATAGTAATAGTAACATCGATAACCATAAGTTCCTTATCGACCTCATTCCAATAAAGCTTGGAAGCTTCGACGTTATTATTGGCATGGATTGGTTATCCAAGAACCACGCCGAGATCATCTGCTTCGAGAAGTGTATTCGCATGCCCTTACCCTCCGGTGACACGATGAAGGTGTTCGGTGAACGGTCTTCCACAGGGCTCAAGCTTATGTCATGCACTAAGGCTCGGAAATGCCTAAGTAAGAGTTATCCGGCATTCTTGGCCTATGTAGTCAACACCAAAACCAAAGGGAAGGAACTCAAAGATGTTCCAGTTGTACGAGAATTCCCTGAGGTCTTTCCCGACGACCTTAGTAGGTTGCCTCCTATACGTGAAGTTGAATTCAAAATCGACTTGATTCCGGGAGCAGGCCCCGCGGCTAAATCACCTTACCGACTCGCACCATCTGAAATGCAAGAACTCTCTAGCCAACTCCAGGAATTATCCGAGAAGGGGTTTATCCGCCCTAGTTCTTCTCCTTGGGGTGCACCTGTCTTATTTGTGAAGAAGAAAGATGGGTCATTCCGCATGTATATCGATTACCGGGAGCTCAACAAGTTGACCATCAAGAAACGGTATCCTCTTCCTCGTATCGACGATCTCTTCGATCAACTCCAAGGAGCTGCAATCTTTTCAAAAATCGACTTGCGTTCGGGTTATCACCAACTGCGAGTCCACGACGACGATATCCCAAAGACTGCATTCCGCACTCGGTGTGGGCATTACGAGTTTATGGTTATGCCTTTCGGCTTAACCAATGCTCCTGCGGTCTTCATGGATCTTATGAATCGGGTGTGCAAGCCATACCTAGACAAGTTTGTCATCGTTTTCATTGACGACATTCTTATTTACTCCAAGTCTCGCTCCGATCATGAACTTCATCTCCGTCAAATCCTCGATCTATTGAAGAAGGAACAACTGTACGCGAAGTTCTCGAAATGTGAGTTTTGGCTTGAAGAAGTACAATCCTTAGGGCACGTTGTGAATAGTCAAGGAATTCACGTCGACCCTGTGAAGGTTGAAGCCGTGAAGAATTGGAGTGCTCCCACAACTCCGACGGAAGTTCGATCATTTCTTGGTCTAGCCGGGTATTATCGTGATTTATTGCTAACTTCTCGAAAATCACAAAGCTACTCACGTCCTTGACTCAGAAGAACAAGCCTTTCGAATGGAAAGCCGAGCAAGAAGAGGCGTTTGAGACATTGAAGCACAAGTTGTGCAATGCTCCTATTCTGACGCTACGGATGGAAATGACGACTTCACGGTATACTGCGACGCGTCGAAACAAGGCCTTGGTTGTGTTCTCATGTAACGGGGAAAGGTCATAGCGTATGCCTCGAGACAATTGAAGGTTCACGAGGTAAATTATACGACGCACGATCTCGAGCTCGGAGCAGTGGTCTTTGCTTTGAAAATCTGGAGACTATCTATACGGCACGCAATGCATAGTCTACACGGACCACAAGAGCCTCCAACACGTTTTCAATCAGAAGGACCTCAATATGAGGCAACGTCATTGGGTGGAACTAATTAGCGACTACGATTGCGATATCCGATACCATCCCGGCAAGGCAAATGTCGTAGCCGATGCATTGAGTCGAAAGACGCATCAAAAGATGGTCTCCGTTCAAGAGACTCGCGACCGACGTCAATGGTTCGACGCATTGGTAGAGTTTGACACTGAAATCCGACTCGATGTCAACAATGCAACGGTACTACTACAAAATTTGAAGATTGATTGCTACATCGAGTCAAGTATTCGAGAAGCCCAGCAAGCGGTGCAAACCGAAGGGAGTATGAAGGAAGAGCTCGAGCCAAATCTCTTAGCCTAATTGGAAACAAGAGCCAATGGGTTAATGTATTTCGCAAACCGAATCTGGATTCCCAAACGCAATAACCTTCGGGCTTCTATCATGAACGAAGCACATCGGACTCGTTATTCTATCCACCCGGGCTCCGATAAGATGTACATGGACTTACGGAGTCAATATCGGTGGCCCGGAATGAAACGAGACATAGCAACCTACGTTGCTAAATGCCTTACATGCACGAAAGTTAAAGCGGAACACCAACGTCCAAGTGGTTTACTCGAACAACCCAAAATTCCCATGTGGAAATGGGAACATATATCCATGGACTTCATAACCAAGCTGCCTCGGACATCTCGCGGGCACGATAGCATATGGGTAATCGTCGACCGATTGACCAAGTCGGCACATTTCATACCCATACGCGACACGTATAAGACATCAAGGTTAGCCCGGATTTACATCGACGAGATCGCAAGCCGTCATGGTGTGCCTCTTCATATTATATCCGACCGAGACGCTCGATTCACTTCTCACTTCTGGTCTACTATGCAAGAACTTCTAGGTACGCAATTGGATTTAAGCACGGCTTACCATCCCCAAACCGATGGCCAAACCGAGCGGATGATCCAAACCCTGGAACACCTGTTACGTCTCTGTGTCCTTGATTTTGGGGGCGACTGGGATACACACCTGCCGCTCGCAGAATTCTCCTACAACAACAGTTACCACTCAAGCATCCAAATGGCACCGTTTGAAGCACTTTACGGTCGTAAGTGTCGTTCACCAATCTGCTGGACCGACATTGGGGAGAATCTTATCACCGGTCCCGAGCTCATACAAGAGACGACCGATAAAGTCGCTATCATCCGCAAGAACCTAGAAGTGGCAAGGAGTCGACAGAAGAGCTACGCTGATAAACGTCGCAAGCCATTGGAATTCCAAGTTGGGGAGATGGCTCTTCTTAAGGTTTTACCGTGGAAGGGTGTTGTTCGCTTTGGAAGGAAGGGTAAACTGGCTCCAAGATTTGTAGGACCTTTCAAGATTCTGAAAAGGATTGGGAAAGTGGCTTACAAACTGGAATTACCTTCCGACCTTAGTGGAATTCATCCTGTGTTCCATGTCTCGAATTTGAGGAAGTGTCTGGCTGACGAAGGTCTGCATGTCCCGTTGGATGACATCCAGATCGACGAGTCATTACACTTTGTCGAGAAACCCGTTGAAGTTATGGATCGCATTATGAAGAAGACTAGAACCACCACAACCCCAATCGTCAAGGTTCGTTGGGAGAATAAGCGTGGCGCTGAATTTACTTAGGAACGTGAGGAGCACATGAAGAAGAAATACCCATATTTATTCGCATAGTTTCATTTTTAATTTCGGGACGAAATTCTTTTAAGTTGGGGAGACTGTAACATCTTGTAATTTTAATTAATTTAAAGTTAGTTTTGCTAATAATAAATAATAAAATAATAATAATAATAATAATAATAATAATAATAAAACTTAGAATTAAAGTGCAGGGGGTCGTTTTGTCATTTTGAAAACTTTAAATAAAGATTTATTACATAAAATAATGGAGTTTAAAAGTACAGGGACCATTTGTGTAATTTGTTAAAACACCCAAACCGCCCGTCCCTTTTCTCCCCGTTTTTCCGGCGAGGGACGCCGGCGAGCTCCGGCGACCCCAAAAACCCCACCATTTCCTCATTTTCGATCAAATTAACCGGCCCAACCCTCTCGACCCCATGATTCGAACCCGAGCCATAATTTAATTTGATTTTCCCGCGTGTTGACCTTCCTAATCGAGCCGAGGAGTAACCGTGGCGAAATCCGAATTCAAATCTTGACCAAATTCACAAATTTTACCAAATCAATCATGTCTAAAGATAATACGCGGACTAATCAATAAATCAATCAACCAATAACGCGGATTAACAGACCGAATCTCCCTAATTTGGTAAACTACGAACGCGTTTTCAAACCGAGAGTGAAAAGCTCGAACACATGAAATCAAGCCTATAAATTGTGGGCTTTCGGTTCATTTTGAAGTTCCTAAACTCCCCTAACCCTCAATTTCACCAGAAATCCTCTAGATCAAAAAAACCCCCAAATCAAGAACACCCGAAGCTAAATCGAACCCGAAACCCCTTCAATACCGCATCAATCAAGTAATTAAGACCTGCATCCGACTCGGTTTCGTTCAAGGATCAAAAGCCCTATGATGATTTAGGTGATTAACACCGAATCGAGGGTTGATTTTGGGTTTGAATGAAACTAGGGTTCATCCAAATTTGGGGTAAACCGGGGGACTAAGGTTAAAACAATTACCGAACCAATGAAAACCAAGGCCTTGGCCCTGGTTCACTGGTCCCTACGCCCTATTCTTCTGGGGAGGTCCCGGGTTCGACCCCGGGCAACCCCCCTTTTCCCTTTCTGATTTTTTTTCCTTTTTCTTTTCATTTCTTTTTATTTATTTAACCTTTTTAAATTCTGAAAATTTCTAAAAATATTTTATAAAATGCAGAATTTATCTAAAACTTTTATTTAACTATTTTTGTGACTAAATTAACTTTTATAAAAATACTTTTGTATTTATAAATACATTATTGTATTTCTAAAAGTACAATAGAAGTGCGTAAATATAATACTTGTATATATATATATATATATATATATATATATATATATTCAAACAATTAAGTTACTTAGTTACTTATACCTATATAAATGTATATAAATAAATATAGTTCATTTTAATAGTTAAATCATTTATTGTAATATACAATCTCTAAAAATCGGTTTAACGTACAATTAAATCAAACTTTTCTTATTTATATTATTCTTTCTCATACGCGCAAACAAGTAATTATTTCAAATATAAAAATCCATTCGTTCCATTAATCCGATCGCATTATTAACATGTAATAAATACGAATAAGAAATAAATCCTATTAGACCTACAACCCTAAAAACATAATTAATCATCAAACAAATTATAACGCGCTACTTTATTTCATTTAGGTGCCTTGTGACGTTGTGTTGGAAATCTTATTCGTGATTACTCTTATTTCATCTACGAGTCTTCTATTATTCAAATATGTGAGTTCTTATGCCCCGCTTTACGTTTATTTCACATCTTTCGGGGTGAAACATGTTGCTTATACAAACTTACTCATACACGCTTTGATACTTATTATATATGTGCAATTCTTTACATAGTCGTGGTTGTTTGAATATGTTAAGTATTATATGAGATGCGACATACGTGTGCAATCATTAACTATTGCTAGCCTGACGAAGTTTTAGATCTTTGGGCCTGACAAGCCTATTTGGTGCTAAAGTCGAGGGATTGCCGGCTCCTAGGAGCCGTATGCTTGTGCACTAGTGAACCAAATACACTTAGCTAATCATGCTTATTCATATTGTTCAGTCGAGGTTTGATTGTAACTATGCATGTTCTATATACTTACTATCTTGGGACCATTGACTAGAATTGCCACATTTTGTATACTTATTGTATTTAAAACCATGAGAACTCACCAACTCGTTAGTTGACCTTATTTTCAACATGTTTCAGGTAATGTGCAAGCTTAGCGATGATTGAAGAAATGCTTAAACCTAGAACATGGACCTAGGCTTAATAAGGACAATTGGATGTCCTGTTTTTGTTTGATCTATTATGAGACTTTGATGTATGTGGTGTTTGAAACAATTGATTAATGACATTTTACATTATAATATAGCGTTATGTGGTTGTGAACAATCTTAACCCTCACACTTCGACGTTTCCGCCGTCAAGGTTGGGGTGTGACATTTCCTCTCGTATTTTATCTGTGATACATGCCACCTCTAGCCTCTGGCGAAAGACGTCGTTTCTGATCCTATCCAATCTTATGTGTCCACACATCCACCTCAGCATTCGCATTTCTGCGACCTCTATTTGTCTCTCTTGCGATTTCTTTAAGGCCCAACATTCTGTGCCGTATAGCATAGCTGGACGTACTGCCATTCTGTATAGTTTTCCCTTTAGTTTTGGTGGGAACCTCTTATCACACATAATCCCTGATGCTGCTTTCCACTTGCACCATCCTGATTGCACACGGTGGGCTACATCGCTGTGTATCTCTCCGTCTTCCTGTATATACGAGCCAAGGTATTTGAACCTACATGTCCGGGGGACCGCCATGCCCTGTATACTTATTTGGGTGTCCTCTTCGGCCTCACCACTAAAGTTACAATGCATGTATTCTGTCTTAGAGCGACTTATCCTTAAGCCCCTGCGTTCTAGTGCTGCTCTCCACTGTTCTAATCTCTCGTTCAGCACCGTCTTAGATTCTGATATTAAGACAATATCATCCGCAAACAGCATATATATATATATATATATATATATATATATAGGGAAGAGATCAAATGTTAACCCTTGTTTATTGCGATAACCCATTAATCCAACTAGTGGTCCACAGCAAGCCACGACACCATTATAACTTAGAGTTACAGTGGTAAAACTAGTGGTCCAAAACGAACGTTAATTTTTTTTTAAAAAAATATAGCAAGACTATACTCAAATTAAAGATATTAAAACGATCTATTTAACGGTGTAATTTGTTTAAAAAAATAACGTTATACAAAAAAGTTAAAAACGTTATAAAAATGGTGGAGTTTTTTAAAAATGGAGGGAAAATCGTTACATCAGTGGTGTAACGCGATGTAAATGTTAGTTACAGTGGTGTAAGTGTTCGCTACATTAGGGTTAACGTGTTATCACAACAAACAAGGGTTAACAAAGGAACCTTACCATATATATATATATATATATATATATATATATATAAAATACAAATAATAAGAAGTTAAATTAAGAGAAAGAAAGATATAAAACAAAAATGAATAACATACTAATACACTTGTACTCAAGTTGTTTGAGATGAAACCACTCTTATCAAAAGTAATATTATACAGTCTATACCAACCATAATGCATCTAGAAGGAACGTATTAAAATGAGACCATGTAAAACAAAAAAAATATATATAAAAAAATATTATGTTACGTTGATGTGACAACATGAGAAACCTGCCAATCTGAAAACCAGAGACGACTCCGCCTATGTAAGTGAGAGGATAGTTATTTGGTAAGTTTGTAGGTGAATTGTACTCTTAACTCCTACGCCCGATAGCCGGACCAAAATTTAGTTATTTCGTAGTTCGTTCGAGTAACTGAATAATGAATTGCAATTCGGATCCGAATGGCTTTTTATCGTAGATCAAGGACTACGGTGGTTTTTTTATGTTCAGAGCCCAACTTTCATTTAGGTGAACTACCCAGTTAGATGTGGGCTTTTGTGTGCACATTGGGTCAATTCTTAACTATTAAGATTTAAGAGTGAAGTATTTAAAATATATGAGTGTGTTTAAAATGTTATTGTTGATTAGTATATTGAAGTGATTGTGAGTGGTTATGAGGAGAGAGATAAAATGTTATTGTTGATTAGTATATTTGAAGAATCACTGTTTAATCCCTATAAATTTTTTAATATTTTTAAAAGTGGTTGTGAGTGGATGAGAAGAAAAATAAAAATATTATTTAATTAAAAATAAGAGAGAAAATATAATAATTTTTAATATAATTATATGAATAAAAATAAGAAATCTATTGTTAATGCATCAACGTTAAACTAACCAAACCACCGTTACTACCGTCAAACCCTAGGTAGCGTGAACGCTATCGCCACGTAAACTCCGTTAACGGTTCCGTTTACTCCTCCTTCTCCTCCTCGAATACTCATAATGGGTCCCACGGTAACTGATTTCAGGATTGCCGCCGATTGATGTGGATGGTTGCTCCGCCGCATTTATTTGTTTCACATCGACGTTCAACGGTGGCGCGTTCACACCACTCTCCAAAGGTATTTTATAGAGTTTCAATTGATCATATACCTTTATTCAAACATGAATCTGTATAGATATAGGTATAGATATAGATAGTTTAAAAGTCGATCGTATTTGGTTGAATGTTAGGTGTACTTGCTCCGCTTATTCTGTTGTTGAATTGAGTTAGGTTGTTTGGATTGAACCTTTTGGATTTTGTAGGAACCTTCGTGTTGAGCTTAGGGTTTTGATGTTTTTTTTGAATATATAAATAGATTTTTTCAATTAAAGCTGGCAGAATGATAGCTTGATAGATGATAATGATGATGATGATAGTTTTGATCGATGATATGAATCTGACCGCTTTGTGTTAATGTAAATCTTTAGATGAAGATGCCTGAACAGGAGCAGGATCCTGATATTGTTAGATGGGGTCTTCATCATCTGATTGAAGTTTGTTCGGTGAATAATGGTGGATCTCCTGCTGTTTTTACTCATTATGACAAGGATTTGTCTAGTGTTGAGTACGTGAGTGAAGGCTTTTGTGAATCGAACAGGGTGGGTGTTGAGAATGATGAGATGTTGAATATTGCTAGCATTGAGAATGATAGGGGGTCGTCTTACAGTAATGTTGAAAATGATGAGATGATTGCGCGTGCTTTTCAAGAAGAATTATCACGACTTGCAGTGGAGGAGAACCGTGGGTCAGTAGAAGAAAATTTTCAAAAGGAATCGGTGCTTGCTCAGGATTGGTGTGCTCCTTCAAAAAGACATGGTAATTTAGTACCTGGTGAAAGTAGAAAAAATAATATTTATGTAGCCCTTTTCTTTATGGAACTGGATTCTGATATATTGGTCATCAATTTAGAGCTTGAGAGCAAACAAGAACAAGATTTGGAAAGTGAAGAAAGATCTGGTGATGATGAGGATCAATCATATGCCCCTGAGATGGCAGATGAGTCTATTCTCGATGGTGAAGTAGGAAAAAGGATAAATCAAATGATGCCCATCCGTGTAAGTTCTTTTGAGTTTTGGGTCTAATCTATATCAGGTGTTCTTTAATTGTTTTTAGATTTTTGGTTGCGTATCCTGATAAAATTTCTTGCTTGGTCATTATGTCACTATACACCAAAAACTAATAAATGCACTTGCTTGGTAATGAATACACTCACACACATACTCAGAATCAGTTTGGCTTGATTTTGTATAACTTGAGATCTATCCATTCAATGTATGTGCATTAATAATTCTGTTGGTGGGAAATTTGTTCATATGTGGTGTAATGCAGCATGTCCCTAAGGTAAATGGAGAAATGCCCACTGATGACGAAGCAACATCTGATCATCAGAGGCTAATGGACAGGTTTTTTTTTGTATTCATACTGTGTCTTTACATTTTTTTATGATTGGTTATAATGCTTTTGATATTTAGTTGTTCTTTCCTTGTGTGCTTTCCAATTGATAGTGTTGATCTTTTCCAGATTGCAGATTTATGATCTAGTTGAACTTAAAGTTTCAGGGGATGGTAACTGCCAGGTTTGAACTCACACCATCACATTGTCTCTTAATTTTGATACGCTTTCATTACTTTGGATGTGTTTTGCTTATCAATCTTACATAAATTCATGATATTCTGAGATATTCTTTATCTAGTGCTTATTAAAGATACAAAAAATTTAATGAAAATCAGCACTCATTTGATTTTAACAATGTGCTAGTTCTTTGTGATTTTGTTATACTCCCATTTCTTTCATTCATCTTTTGTCCCTATAACAAGTCATGTATCTATATAATTGAAATATTCTTTAATCATTCATTCCCCTTTCTTGTTAGTTCCGCTCTTTGTCAGATCAAATATACCGCTCCAGTGAGCACCACAAGCTTGTGAGAGAACAAGTTGTTCATCAGGTAGGTTAAAGTAATATTAGTGTCAAGTCGGTATGTTCTTTTGAGAACATCCAGAGCTGGCTAAAGGAAATGGAACAATAAGATGGAGATAAAGTCATTATTATTCTAATTGGAAACAAGTGCAATTGACTGATTTGTAATTGGAACGCATGATAGCTACAAACTATCATGTATGGATTCAAAATTACGCTTGTTCCCATTCAACATAATCACTATCTTATCATGTTTCACTTCATTTAGCCAGCAGTTTGTTGCTGTTGCAGGAGGTGAGGTTTGATGATCTTTTTATGTTTCTGTGATCAGCTCAAGTTTCACCCAGAACTGTATGCTGCTTATGTTCCCATGCCTTATGATGAGTACTTGAAAAAAATCAGCACGTATGTTACATTTGTTTGATGTTCACAGCATCTTTCTTTCCATTTCTAACATTAACCAGAATCATTACAGGAATGGCGAATGGGGTGATCATGTCACATTGCAGGCTGCTGCTGATGCGGTATTAACAATCTTCTTCATCATAACTTTTAAATAAAAGTAACTTCCCTGTTTCTGTTAACTCAGCAACTGATCTCATGTTTCTGGTAATTGCAGTTTGGAGTCAAGATATTTGTCTTAACTTCATATAAGGATACATGCTACATCGAGATTCTACCATGTGTTCAAATGTCAAAGAGAAGTAAGTTCCTTTATGAACCCTGGTACTTTATTTTGACTTGTCAAACTATGTATAGATATCTTACCAGTATCCAAAAATAAAATTATTTGCTAGAATACACATGCATTTGGTATTTTGACATTGGTACTTGAGCTGCAACAACATCGTTTCATTAGTTATTAGTCATGCATTTATTCTTATAAATTAAACTAGTTTTGCTAAATGTCATGGCCTGAACCATCTGCAGTCATCTTCTTGAGCTTTTGGGCCGAGGTGCACTACAATTCAATTTATCCTGAAGGAGGTAAGTTTTCTGATCTAGTCTTACAATGCTACCTATTCACATGAAAAAAATCTAGGTTGCAAGCAAATAAATCACCTTAATTTTGGTGAGGTGACATCCTCCAGTATTTGAAGTTGTGGTGTCATATCGAGTTCCATTATCACCATGTTTTCTTACACAGAGTTGCCAGTAATGGAATCCAAAAAGAAGAAGAAATGGTGGATGCTTGGGAGTTGAATGGCCTTTGGACACAAACTATGTACATAAACTTAGAATGCATGAGAGTATTAGGTTGAATGTATAGATTTCATATTCTTTTTCATTAGTTTACCATTCTTTTAGATACTTCATGCCTTTTCTAACTTATTGAGCCACTTTGTAGAAATTACTACTATGATAGATTTTGCTGAACAAGAAGATTTTAGTTTCTTGAATAGTTATCATTATTGTTGTTATTTTTATTCAGCTGTCCTAAACTTGCAACAATCTAACCCTAGACTCATAAATTCACCCATTTGATGTTTTAAAACATTCTTGATCAGCTTGTCAATTCACACATTTGTGTTTTTACATCATCAAATATTTAAGAGAAAAAAAAGACCACTAGCGGTAACAACTTACAAACTTGAACAACCTGTCATTCAAATGATATTTTAAAACATACATTTTAAAAGTAAAAAACCCTTCAAAAACACACATTAAAATATCATTTGAAGACTTGCTGTACAGACACTATCCATATGCACCAATTCAGGCTTCCCTAACTAGTGCTCATAACTTTAGGACTCAAACAAAGGAACCATTTATTCTCTCCAACAACTGGATCCAGAAGTGTTTTCTTCAACTCCTCTTTTACTGACCTTTCAAAAACACCATTTTTGGGGGTCGATGCACTCTCAAAACATGGCGATCCTTCCTGCAAGCACTTGACACACTCATCTTCCACAATCGTGTTCAACATCTCCAACACTTGGCTCATTTTTGGTCTCATTCTTGGTTGCCTAAGCAAGCACTTGTTAGCCACAACTGCTAGCCTTTGAGCTGATTTGACTGAGTAATTCCCTGCAAGCTGAGGGTCTAGAATTTTCTGGAATTTCTTTGGGTCGTTGGAAAGGTGTCGTCTCACCCAATCCAATAGCTTTTGCTCGTTTTTTGGCTTGTTACGGTCAAACGGTCTTCGACCTGTGATAAGTTCATATAAAAAGATCCCAAAGCTCCAAACGTCACTTTTGTATGTTAGCCGCCCTGTTTGGACGTATTCTGGAGCTGCATATCCAACTGTTCCAACTACCTGTTAAGTATAATAAACATTTTAATTCGAGCTATAACAGGTTGGGTTGGTTTTTTTTTTTTTTTGGGTGTGTGTGTTATTTGTCCAACCAACCATACATTAATAGTTGAAAGATGGTTTTTACGTACTGCTGTTGATACATAGCTTAGATCATCTGATGGGCCGAGCCTGGCAAGACCAAAATCGGATAGCTTGGCATTCCATTTCTCGTCCAAGAGAATGTTTGAAGATTTGAAATCTCGAAAGATAATCTGCGTTAAACATAAATCAACGAATATGATATTGTCAAGAAGATGATCTATTATAAACGTCAACTAGGAGTTGCAAAATGGGTGGGTCACGCATGTTCAGGTAATCGTTAAAGATGGGCAAATTTTTATATGGGTCAAAACAGGTTTGGTCAACCTCCAAACACATTTTATGATTCTTTAAAAAGATTATAAATAGTTTATAGTTATCATGTCAATGAAATTATAATTACATAAACAACTTCAACTAAACAATTTAGAAGCATTTTGAATATGATTAGTTTTGGACAAGGGCTCAACCCAAATCAACCCATTTGTATATGAATGGGTCAATTTGTCACCGCTAACATCAACCTAACTAGTCTTTTTGTTGCCCGTCGACAATTCTGAATAGAAGCTATTAGTGACCAGGAACAGGATTCATAGTTCTCATAGCACCTTGAATTAAATTCATCAAAAAGAACACGTCAACTGTCAAAAATAACATCTTAAAAAAGGAAATATGGAAAAAAATACTTCGTGAAAATTTAACACTTTCTAGGTGGTCCATAAAAATTTGTAACATTTCAGTATTTGAGAGTTTTGAAGTGAAATGCCAATTAATGTCCACTTTAATTAGGCCAAACAGAATCAGTCAGAACATGTGACTTGTGGGCCAAGTAAGGCCTAGCAAGCCATAACTTTCCTAAAGGATTCAAATTGTAGATCCAAACCGACCCAATTCTTGGGTCCTTTCGGCTAATAACTGATCACATTGATACCTGAAAGTCCATTCCTTCATGTAGATAAGCTAAGCCTCGCGCAGCATCTTGAGCAATTTTGAGTCTGGTAGACCATGGAAGTGGCGTTCGAAACCTAGACAGATGATCTTGAACACTCCTGTTCGGCATGTACTCATACACAAGAAGACGTTGGATCCCTCTTTCATCGTCTTCGGAGCTATATCCCACAAGCTTGACCAGGTTTGGATGGTCAACATACCCAAGAACATTTACCTCTGTCACCCATTCTTTGTGGCCCTAAAAAATTAATCAAAATGAACTTCAACATCATGTTCCCTTATAAACCAATGTGCAGTTGCAGATATAAATAATACCCCATTTTGATGTCAAACATAGTACTTTTATAATTCATAAACAACCATGATATTAACTAAGAAAAGGTAGAAGATTTTGATTCTAATATAGTAACTCATGTGTTCATACTCTAACAAAAAAAAAAGTAAAAGGATCAAAAAGGTAAACCTGCAGACCCCTTCTGCTAAGTTGTTTGACAGCAACATCAATCTTCTGTCCAGAACCATCTGTTTTCCGTATCACAGCCCGATACACGCCTCCAAAACCGCCTTCCCCTATCATGAGAGCCCGGCTAAAATTCTTTGTGGCTGTTTTCAGCTCATCAATTGAAAACTCCCTGAGGTTATTGTTACTTTTGCCACTCGGGTTTTGAGTCAAACTTGTGAATGAAACCCTTCTTGTTGACTCTGTGCTAACATCAGACATATCCATCGACGTAAAGTCAGACCCCGATTTCCTCCCCTCTTGACCATTTAACATGGAGGACCGACCCGAAGTTGACTTTGGGGTCCTAGGTTCTCCAGTTTTATCACCATGAGAGAAGGAGAAACAATTCATAACCTTCATGGTTCAGAAAGATTTTGCAACCATACTCTCCTTTTTCACTATATAACAACACATACAACCAGTAATTTTATCAATAAATCAAGAAATGATTTTGCTTCTAAATCTTTCATCAAATCAAATAAAGCTAAAATCGAAAATTAACAATTCAAAATTACTGAGAATACACAATCAATTTCGAAATCAAGAAAATCCCAACTTGGGTTCTTTAAGTCGTAAGCTATAATCGAAAAACCCTTAAATGTTACCAATCATCAAGCTAAAATCAAAATTTTAATTCAAAATTACTGAGAAACACAATCAGTTTCCAGATCAAGAAAATCCCAAGTTGGGTCCTTTAAGCCATAAGCTATAATCGAAAATTGTCAAAACAATATCAACTGTTTGTGAAGATCACAACCAATTGTTAACACAATCAAGAAATACCCAACTTCTGAACAGCAAATTATGTGATTAATAAGTAGAAAACGAGATAATACCTTAGGCGATCTGCGCTGAATATGTGGTGGAATCAAGAACTACTGAAGTAGAAGGTTCCAGACCTTAATTTTGGGGATTTAAAGAAACTTTGAGGCAATCGATAAAGATATTGAAAGGATAGGCAGCTGGAATTTAGCTTACCAAACACATCTTATTATCAACCATTTAAAATTTCACAGAGAGATAGATGATGATGATGCTATATGGAGGGAAAAGCGGGGAGAATTGTGACATTTATATTTTTTAAAATTATTTACTAGGTATTTCCTTCCTTGGTGACCAGTGTATGTTTGATGACGAACATATTATGCATTTTAGCCGACCAAATATTTTTATCTTTAATAATGGTATTGTTGAAAATATAGGCATAAATAACTATTTTGTAATAGTATGTTCAAAATTTTAAAATTCATCACCCATGTTTGTTTTTATCTTTTTATAGAAGTTTTAGGTTGAATCAAAGAGTTAATTATACGATTGGTTCATATTTTTTATTCATATTGCAATATTAGTTTCAGTTTTTAAGAAATTACAGATTTGGTCCTTACTGTTTGCCAACTCGTAACATAATTGGTCTCTGACACTAACTTCTGTTAAGTTTTTCAGTTAAGTGGATGTAAAAATCTAAAATACCCCTTCATTAAAAGAAAAAATATTTATGGGTCCCACTCTACCCCACCGCTCGCGCACCCCCGTCGCCGCCCCACTGCTCGCGCACCCCCGTCGCCGCCCCACCGCTCGCGCACCCCCGTCGCCGCCCCACCGCTCGCGCACCCTCGTCGCCGCCCCACCGCCCGCGCACCCCTGTCGCCGCCCCATAGCCCGCGCACCCCCATCGTCTCCGTCTCCTAATCGGTATTGATGGTTGTTGTATGGTGGTCTGGCGATGGTTCTGATCGGCGATTCAGGATGTAGCCATAAAACGAAGATGGAGGGTAGGGGGAGGGGATGGTGGGATGGGGTAGAGTGGGAACCACACCAATTTAATTTATATTTTAAATACTTTTTCTTTCAGTGCAGTAATATTTTAAACTTTTCACATCTACTTAACTGAAAAAGTTAACAAAAGTTAGCGTTAGGGACCAATCGTGTTACGAGTTGGCAAACAGTAAGAACCAGACCTGTAATTCCTTAAAAGTTGGGACCAATATTATAATATGGGAAAACCAGATGGACCAATCGTATAATTAACCCTAAATCAAATGGATAGCAGTCTAGGCGAAAAATGCAATGTGGTAGTATTAATGCTAGAAAGAATAATCGATTGTTTTTTATAGTTTTGCACCGAACATTTTTTTTTAAAGTTCTAGTTTTGAAACACTCATGTTACATAGGAATTCTTTAGACGTATTTTGTACTTATACTTTATAAGAGTATGGCCATTTAGAAATCGCCTTAGAAGTGATTATTTTTTAACAACGTCTATATTGAGTCTTTTGAATGCTTAATGATGAGTATTGTTGATGTCAACTTAAATCATTTATCTTGCTTATTTAAAAAGATATAATTTTTTTACAATAAAGTTATCTCCTGATCATAAATGTTGAGATATTTGGTTTTTTTAGGTATGTTTGATTGGTGGTCATTTGTGTATCAAATGTATGTGTTTTGTTTGTTTAGATGAATTAAGTCCCGGATATTGGACGATTGATATATGGTCGCATCACGTAACAAGTAAAATTGCTTCTG
Source organism: Flaveria linearis (assembly GCA_024085815.1). NCBI lineage: Eukaryota > Viridiplantae > Streptophyta > Magnoliopsida > Asterales > Asteraceae > Flaveria > Flaveria linearis. The sequence continues at coordinate 86,400,065 of CM044006.1, forward strand.
GTTTGTTTATCGGCTTCTCGGCACATCCTCCCGTATGGTCTCTTTCTTTCGCATCAGTTTATGGGATTCCACGTTAAAAATAGACTAATTCACTAAAACAACACAAATATACGTAGAGTTCTTTATATATATGAATCATACGGTGCAAGACGCAAGAAGAAGCACAAGCAGAGCGGTCTGGCTAAATGTGCAATGCCCCACACACTTAATATACATGTTACAACATATATGTTTTTTTCTTACTTATATGTTTTTAAACGACAACTCACGCATTCATTTACTAATATTTTAAACAAGGGCAAATACCATAAAAAACCCAACATACTTTCAGTTTTTTCTCACAAAAGTCACTCTACAACGTTTTGCACGTAAAAAACATTATACTTTATGTTTTGTCTCATAAAAGTCCATCAACAATATCTGCACATAAAAACCTACATACTTTTTATTTTTTCGTATAAAAACCCTGAACTCATATAATTTGTTGCTTGTTTAAGTTATAGAATCAGCTATATTGAGAGATTTTTATGTGAAAAACAAAAAATATGTTGGTTTTTTATGTGTAAAAATTGTTGAGTGACTTTTATGAGATAATATATAAAATATGATTGTTTTTATGTGCAAAAAATTGTTGATGGACTTTTGTGAGAAAAGACTGAAAGTATATTAGTTTTTTTATGATATTTACCCTTTAAACAACATCAAATGTTAGTTTATCTCATGTAAGAGGTTGAACATGATGTTTTCCAAACGAGTACTCTTTGATCATTAACACCGATAAAACTACCAATCTTGATGACTTTAAAGCAAATAATTATATGTAACACAACTTGAAAATAAATAGTATATAAATATAAAATTATAAAATATAAATTAGTCAACTAATGGTTGCGTACGGGTTTAATTGATTGTTTTTTGATGCAATGTCAGATTTGACAAACAAAATGTAATTTGCTTTTATTAAGATTGTTAATTTTTCGTAGTAATTTATTACAAGATCATCTCAAATGCTATTGGTATTTGGTTTCAGACGTTCACAAACAGTATTGCTCGTAACTATATACAATTTAAGACAAATTTAAAGTTTTTATGATTCATTTACATTTAAGTTTTTTGGCCTTTTCAAATATACAATTTAAGACAAATTTAAAGTTTTTATGATTCATTTACATTTAAGTTTTTTGGCCTTTTCAAATGACTTAATGAGTATAAGATGCATAATGTTGACAGCGTATACGGTATTTGCACTCACGTTTTGCTTTCTACAATTGATGTGAATGTTAACATCTAACATAATAATATTATTATATATCCATAATTTCAACGAAATAATATTATACCTTCCATTCATTTTCATCTTCATCTGCTTCAGTCTGACTCGGGCAAAATTACTATTGGAAACTTCATTGTGATTTCTTATATTCTGTTATGAAGAAGTCAATTTGACAAACATTCAGTTGAAGTGTACACAATGTTTTAAGTATAAACTTTTAGTTATTAATGTCAGGAAATAGGAATATCATAAGCTATCCATGTTGTAACCGTAATTTAAAAATGATATTTAAATACATGTTGATCGTATAGTAATAATATATCCATTACCTGTGAACTGAATTAATTATAGAGATGATGTGTTTTAGTAGGTCATAGAACATAGTTACAAAAATATAATGTAATCGCTAATCATCATCATCATGTATAAACCATGATTAATGTCACACCTTAGATAGCCGTTGAGATTTTGTCTTGTTTGTGGGTAAAGCGCTATTGCGTATTTGTTAGAAAGAAATTTAGAGTAGATTTTAATTTTACTCCCTAAGTTTTGACTAAAGTTATAATTTTTTTTCAAAAAATTAAAAACATCAATTTACATTTAAAAGTTTCATATGTTATTTCAATTTCACTCCAAAAGTTTTATTATTTTAGGTAAATTTAAAACAATTAATGAAACTTTTGAAATGAAATTGAAACAACTTATGAAACTTTTGAAGATAAATTGATGTTTGATCTTTTTGAGGAAAAATAACTATTTTTAACAAACCTCAATGAGTAAAATCAAACTTAATTCAAAATTTATTTAATCATACAAAATATGTTTATAGGTATATTATATTATTAAAATAATAAAAATAGGACGAGTGTGTTACTATTAACGGAAAATGTTTCTACGTATGTGGGTAATATAACTAAACACGAATTAGTTATAAATGGGTTGCTACTACACGCATGCGATCCCCAGCATTGGTACGAGCGCTATAGTTGGCGAAGAGCGAGATATACGCCATGTATTTCCTCTGTCAATGGTATATGTTATCATATTAGTCACTTTTTGTGCCAGTCCGACATACCATATGACCCGTATGAGAATGTGTGAAGTACAGCACGACTTTGAAAGATGTAAGTGATAGTAGAGGGAAACGCTTACATAAGGTACATCATCATCACCTTCATCAAGTGTTTACGAGTAAAAGAAAAAGCAAATCAAGCCACTGGTGAAGGCCAGGCAAGATGACCACGACCTCTTTGTTTGTGAGGACGACATCTCTCCACGTGGTTCTTATAAGGTGTTCATGATGTATATATGTCATGCTAGTAGTATATATAGCAAATTAAAAAAAAATTATATAGTAAATTACAGATTTCGTCATTTAACTTTGATAATTATAATGTATGTTTTTTATTTAAAACTCTTGCATGTTTTCTGTCCTTTCAATTAACCAGTGTTAACCTTCGTGTTAACTTAAGGATTCAATTGACTATTTTGCCCAAATGACAAAATGTGAATATTAGTTGAATGACATAATTTGTATTTTTATTAAAAAACATTTTAATATATCACCATTTACACTTACAAAATTACATATTTTCTCAAATCATGTTTCAATATCATTGCATAAGCATTAAAAACTTATGTTTTAAAAAAAAAAGATGTAATTTTATAATTTTAAAAAAGGATATATGTAATTCCCGCTTTACTAAAAGTTTTTTTTTTCCTTCCTTTTTTCCCCTTTTTATTTTTAAATATGTTTTGAAAAATTAGTGAATCAACCTGTTTATACTACAAGGCTATAACTTTTATATAATTTATTTACTTTTTCTTGTTTGATTAAGCTATTCAATGTTCTCATTATATAACTATTAAATTATCTAATGTTTTATTTTTCATCTGTTTGACAAGTTTACTAAATCAACACGTGGAGCGCTTATTGAATCAAGCTATAAGGCAAATCTATATTGATCAATCCAGCCCTAAAGTTAGATGGACCAAACAACACAGATCATATGTAATTAAATTATACATTTAAATTCCAGTACAAATCACATACGTTAACCAATATTTGGAAAATTGAACAAGATATGACGAAAAATGTGCAAAATAAGTGTCACATGATGTTTGAGAGATGCATTCTGATCATGATCATGTTAATTGAATCATCAAAATGATCAATTGATTATGAGAGTTAACTACCTTCCGTCTATTATTGATGACTAATTAGTCGACGATCAAGGAAACTTATCAGGTATCGGGTTGATTTTTAGTATTCCTGGTGTGTAACCTTCGTGTTAACTTAAAGATTCAAGTGACTATTTTGCCCAAAGTACAAAATGTGAATATTAGTTAAATGACAAAATCTGTAGTCTTATTAAAGGTTTTTTTATTATCACTTTATTCTATAAACTGTTTTGAAAATTTATTTAATTAATTTGTTTATACTATAAAGCTATTTTTATATAGTTTATTTATGTTTGCTTGTTTGATTAAGCTATTTCATGTTATTTTATTACTATCATAATCTCTAATGTTTTATTTTTCGTTTGTTTGACAATATTACTTAATCAAACACGTGGAGTGCTTTATATATCAGGCTATAAGGTAAAATATGAATTGATCAATCAAGCTCTAAAGTTAGATGAACTAAAAACACAATGATTGAATGATATGTCGTTAAATTATACATTAAAATCCTAATATAAATCACATAATCAAGGGTTCAAGAAATGAACAAGATATGACGAAGAGTGTACAAAATAAGTGTGGGGTGAAGTTGAGACGCATATTCTAATCATAATCTTGTTATTTGAAGCATCAAATTGATTAATTGATTATGTAGCTTACCTAGCCTCGGTCTATTGTTGATGACTAATTAATCGACGACCAAGGAAACCCATCGGGTATCGGATCAGTTCTAGTATTTCTGGTCGGATCGATATTTCCAAATTGGACAACCTACTTGGCGACTCTCGGTGCTCCTAAAAATGATACAACAATGATGGTGTTTTCAGATTAAAAAATAAATCACACTTACGTTCTAAGGGGTGTTTTTAGATCATACAAACAAAAGAAAATATATTTAATAAAATAAATTATAATATAATTTAAAAGAATGTAAAAATAAGTATGATAAAAAAACGTAAGAAAAGCTTTGAGTAAATTACAAATCATATTCTTTAATTAATATTACACATTTTTTCCTTTGGACGAGTAGTTATTTTATCCTTAACTTAATATAAAAGTTAACATCTAGTTGAAAATATAGAAATCATGTAAAATTTAAAAATAAAACACACACTATAATTATTGAATCAAAAAACACGATCTATAATTTACCATATTGTTGAGGGACAATTTACTCTTCTAGTTACTTAAAAATCTGGTGTTAAATAAGAGCATTCACAGCGAAGCTTCTATTTTTATCTTTATAACTAAAAATCATGTTTATATTTAAATTTTATTCAACTCTTAAAAACATCTCATGTATTTTTTTTTAATTTGTATCTATATTTAATTAAATAATAATCATTTAATCAAGTTGTGCTATTATTTATTTATATTTCACTCATAAAAAAATTATAAGCGATGAACAGGGGACTGTTAAATATAACATCATTCAACCTTATATGTAAGTTCAAGTATCTAGGATCGTACGTGCAAGATGATGGAGGGATTGATGCTAATGGGACACGCCAAATTCAGACAAGATGGTGTAAGTGGGGGGCAGCCTTAGGTGTTTGTGTGATAAGAACCTCCCAATCAAGTTAAAAGATAAATTTTATAGAGTTGCAGCTGTCCGTCTATGCTATATGAAACAAAGTGTAGGGTAATCAAGAAGAACCAATAGAGCAAAATGGAAGTAGCAGATATAAGAATGAAGAGATGGATGTGTGGAAGCACAATGTTAGACTGGGTAAAGAATGAGGCTTTTAGATGTAACTCAGAAGTAGCTAATAAAGCATATAAGATTAGAGATGAGAGATTAAGATGATTTAAACATGTGAATAGGAGACAAATAACATAACCATTTGAGTAGCAGAGATCCTAAATGTTATGAAAAAAGAAGTAGAGGTAGGCCTAAAATAACATGGGAGGAGAAGATTAGACGGGATATGTTAGAGTGACACCTTTCGAAGGACATGGTCTAGAATAAGAGTACGTGGAGACGTATGACCAACATTAAAGACGCTTTAGGGGAGGGTTTAGAGGTATCAAATATGGTAGTAGGTTATTTATGAATTGATTATCGAACCTCGTATATTGTTGATCATTGTATGTGTTTGTCTTTTCTTATGATGATTGCTAGTGTGTGCCTCCTAATCGATTATTGCCAGTGCATCATGATCTTGTATATACGTATATTGACTACCTTGTTAAACACCGTGTACGCGTTTTGTGGGTCATTGGTGCCCTATTGTGAGTGTCGGAGGCGAGGGTGTCATAAAAAATAGCATCTCTATCATTTGGGAAAGAGGAAAGACTTGCTTACATCCCACCCTCTCCAGACTCAGTCAGTAGTTTTACTGTGAATGAGACGTATTATGTATGTTATGATTATTAATATGAACCTATATATATAAATTTTATAATTTATGACTAAAATTTTTATAAAAAATGCGATGATGTGCTTTTTTTAATATTATTATTATTATATTAAAAAAACATTATAAGAACTCTATATTGTGATTTGTGTGTGTCGTAAAACCATTTAATCGAAAAACCAGTCGGTAGTCGGTAGAAATGAATAAAACGAAGATTTACAAAATACCAAACTGGGAGGGCTTGGTTGCAACAAAATCAAAGATCATCGCCATTTATAAACGCTAATAAACTCTACTCACTCGCCTTTTGAACTCACTCCCCCCTTTCTAAAACCCTAATCTCCACCCCCAAATTCTGCAACACCGTAACCCTCAGATCAACCAACATGTCGATGTCGAAGGGCTCCAAAATGCTGCAGTACATAAACTATCGTATGCGAGTCACCATCCAAGACGGCCGTCAGCTCGTCGGAAAGTTCATGGCCTTCGATCGCCACATGAACCTCGTCATCGGCGACTGCGAGGAGTTTCGTAAACTCCCTCCGGCGAAAGGCGCGAAGAAGAATGAAGAACGTGAAGATCGTCGGACTCTTGGTCTTGTGTTATTGAGAGGCGAAGAGGTGATTTCTATGACGGTTGAAGGCCCTCCGCCACCGGATGAGAATAGAGCTAAAGCCGTCGGAGCGGCGGCGTTGGCTGGACCGGGTGTTGGTCGGGCCGCTGGTCGGGGGATACCTACTGCTCCTTTGGTTCAAGCGCAGCCCGGTTTAGCTGGACCGGTTAGGGGAATCGGTGGACCGGCGCCGGGGATGATGCAACCGCAGATTTCTCGACCTCCGGTGCCTAATATGTCGGCTCCGCCGATTAACTACCCGCCGGCGCCGGTGATTCGGCCGGGGCAGATGCCGTACCCTGGGCAGGGGCCTCCGCCGCAGATGCCACGCGGACCTCCGCCGCAGATGCCGCCTCAGTTTGCTCAGCGGCCTCCTGGGCAGTATCCGGTGCCTCCGCCGGGGCAGTATGGGCAGAGGCCGATGGCTCCTCCGCCGCAGATGATGAGGGGTCCGCCTCCGCCTGGTGGAGCTCCGCGCCCTGGGATGCCTGGACCGCCACCGCCGGTTCGGCCGGGGATGCCTCCGCCTGGTGGTCAGGTGCCTGTGTTTGGACCTCCTCGCCCGGGTATGCCGCCTCCACCGAACTCTCAGCAACAGCAGCAGCAGTGATCAGTACGTGTGCTGTTCTATAGTCCTATTTTGTATATGATAATGATGTTGAATATTGCGTTTGATGGTGCTATATCTGTGGTCCTATAGTTTGCATTAGTTTGTTTTATGTTTATCGATTTGCTTGTGGTTTCAGAGTTACGTGATTTGGTTAGTTTAGGGGGAGGCATTGGGGAAAGCCATGTATTAAACTGATTATTGAAGAGTTATGGGGCTGATTTTGTGTCGGATGAATCTTGATCAGTGTACCATGTTCTCTATATAGTGTAGTAGATAGCCAAGGCCGAAGATGAGACTTCTTGCTTTTAAAAAGGTAGAAGACATATTTCTCATGTTCACTTAAGAAGTTAAGGTATAGCTATTTTGGGAGCTTTAGGATGTGAATGCTAACCTTGACATAAGTTTGATCTAAGCATTATAGGACAGTACCATTAACTGTGTGTGCGGTTTACTGGTTTGACAAGCATTAGACATAAGTTAAGGTATAGCTACAGTACCAGCTTTAGGATGTGAATGCTAACCTTGACATAAGTTTGATCTAAGCATTATAGGACAGTACCATTAAATGTGTGTGGTTTGACAAGCATTGTACGTACTACATTTTTTAGATTTACGAATTAAACTGTTGAACCCAAGTTATTTACTTATTCGTTCAAGTAAGTTGATCTTGCTCTAAAGTTCATCAGGAGTGATATAAGTATATAACTGAAATTTATTTGGCATTTGGCAAAACTATCTCACAGCAGCATTTGGGAATGTATGTATTCTCACATAATCAGATCAGTTTTGGCAACCAAGTTTGTCTCTCTATAATCTATCCGTAATCATTCATGGGGGAGAATCTCATCATCATCAGCTTACCCTAGTTCATATCCTTTGGGTGCTTTGTCCTCTTTGACATTAGCAAATATGTTATTAGGAGAGAATCATAGTCTTTGGAGATATGAATCCTGTTTATTAGGGAAGAGCGTGAGAGATATGATCGTTTACTTCTACAATTCGTAAGAATGCAACTACTTCACTCCGTTTATTGACTTTTTGGGTTTCTTATAAAACATTGTCATCTCATATTTTGTGTTTCCGTTCATTATTGGACTTTTTGATGGCAACACCATATGGTATGCGTGACTGTGACGATAAAAATAATTAGGTGAAGAGTTATTGTTTTAGCTGGCCAACAGCAATATTTCATTCAGATCCACACTTAATTCATATTTTTTCAAAACTTGATGGACAAGTGGTTAATCAAACAATCCACTTAATTATGAAGCACCTTATTTGTTTGTCTTAGTGGGATTGGGGATGCTAAAGAATCTATAAAAGTTATACTAACAGTACCTGTAAACCAATTGTCATGAAAAAGCGCAAGGCATTTAAGTCCTTAAAGCTGAGGTGCAAGGTGAAACCTACACATACACGAGACACTTGGTATTTAATAAATGCAAATAAATTAATGATACATGACAATTGTTACATTGTTATACTGAAAACATAAACAAAACTTATCAATATACATGGAAGCAATTGAATAATAGTTTGTAATCTTAATCATAACCGATCACGGTCTCCCATCTTCCTCACCGTAGGTCACTCTAATATTTTTCTTTTATCTCATCCTCATCGTATTCAACATGACATGTTTCTTTCTTTTTTTCTTCTAGTAATTACTTTAGATTACTAGTTCTAGCAGTCATATGGAGCCCAACAAACTCTGAATCGAACTTTCTTAAACTCTCTGGTAAGTCAGCTGTTAAAACTTCTAAAGCTTATAAGAGGAGTGGGGTTAACAACTTAAATACTGACAGTTTGATTCCACAACTCTAACAAGTTTATGTTCTCATCAGGTTTAGTTTTTAGAATTTTGTTTCAAATCTATGATTGCTCAAGCTCTAGCAGTTTGTTGTCTTGTACAGTTGTACTTATTTTGTTATAAAAGTTTACAATATGACTTTTTAATTATCTTGTGGCCTGGTTTTTTAATCTAGTTCGTGTCTCCTCATAATTTATAACTACTGAAATAGTTTACCTTGTTGAATCCTCTAACACCTTTGACTGTTGTGGTTGCTTTCATAAGTCCATAAGAGGCTGGAATCTTATTTGTTATCGACAAGATTTCACACTAGACTTGACATGCAAACCACTCTACTTCTATTTTGATCGTTTAATATAGATTTACTAGTTATGTGTTAATCGCTTGTGTAGTGCTTAGGTTGCTTGAAGTAACAGGTGTTGGTATCCAGGTGTAGGTGTGGATGCTAGTTGCATTTAGGGTGACCTTTAGTCTTAGGTGTTGATGCAATGATGCTACATACTTCCTAGGCTGCATTTAGTTGAAGTTGGAAGTATTAGATACTTTCTAAGATTGCCTTTAAGATGGGCCTTTAGTGGTGGATTGTGCCTTTAGTCTTAGATGTGCTTTTAGTAATATACTATTACCTACTCTAGCCTTACGCTTCCTTCTGCCTTGCTTGCCTTATGCTACCAATAAATTTTATTATGATATTTGTTTGATATGATACTTTGACCTTTATTATGTTAGGATGTTTCATCCGTGTATGTTTCAGATACTAATGAAAATATTAAATACAAAAAATTATTGAGCGGGGGTCTCCCTGGGTGTAGTCTCTTTATCATATGAGACAAGGGTAAGGTTTGCTCTCATTTCACCCTCCCCGACACTATCGGGTATGTTTGTTTACTGGGTGGCATGATTGTTTGTTTAGTTATGTGTTAACTGTTAAGTCACTGGAAAACTTTTTTTATTTGACGAAGAATTTACATTTTCATCCTTATTCGAGTAACGTATGACTTATCTTCTTATAAAAGTTTGGATATTTGTTCATGTTGCGATTTTTATTGTTATTATTTTCTTGTTCTAATGTCAGCCACTTTTGTCTTCTGTGCCAGGGTGGCTTTTAAATCTGGCAATTCTGTGAAGATGTTCTACTAGGTTTCCATGCCTATAATCTGAAGTGAAGATCTTACCTTGAATTTTCAAATAGGGTTTGTATTAGGGAAGCATTACATTCTTGTCAGACTTTATTTGTTATGTTGGATTTGACGATGACTGTTGAATACTATTTTGCAGAAGAGTTTAAACTCAAATTTAACTGCCGGCGCCCTTGTGTGATCTTTATGATTATGCGCGTATTTCTTGTTTCCCTCAAATCTCTCTTTTTATGTCATGATTTGAATATTTGATTATTTGCATTGGCTAATCCTATCAGGGTATGATCAGATCAGTTCCTATCTCTGAAAAGACGTATGCTCTAGTTTCTTATATTTCTTTTGACGGTTTTAGTTTAATTTTGTCTTAGAATTGTCATAATGTTGGACGGAAATACCTGTCATATTTATTATCTGTGGGACCTGGTATGCCAGATGGACCATACAAGTTTTATACACGCCTAACACTTGTGGTATTTGAATGGAACGTGAAACAGGTATCTAGATGTTAGATGCCATCTTTATTGCACAGGTTGAGTCGTGTACAAGTGTACAACCTTGAATCCATGAGATGTGGAGATGCACTTGCCGTAACGAGAATAACATATGGAGAGTGAAATTTTTGTTAGTTTAAATAACTTGTAGCTTGAAATTTGCTTGAAAAACATAAAAAGAAAACGCAGCTCTAAATTAATCGTTTACCAACTGAGCAAGCTTGGCACGTTGTTTACAAACAAGCCATATATGATGATTGATAAAGAAAGAATCAAATAAGACTACATGCCTCAGATAGGCGGATGTTTTAAAGCATGAGACGGTCAAGGCGGTGCTAGAATATGCATTTTTAATGCATGAGACGGTCAAGGCGGTGGTAGAATCGCTTCACAGGAACGTAGCGTAAGCGTTCCTATCAAGCGGGCTGAAGGCAACCTCTTCATTGGAGGTGGCGTCTATATATAACTTATTTTCATATATTGAATATCAAATTCTCGTGTTGATGACCCCCACGTCAACTTAGCATCTTGACTTTTAAGATGTAAGGCTTGAATACGTAAATCTTGATAAAAGAAAAATAAATAAATGTTTAGTTTAGAATAATTATTAAGTTGTTAGAATAGATAATTATAAACTTTTATTTAACTTGTCATGTTGTAAATCAGGTTTAATAGATAAGATTATTTTAAAAGTTTATCGAGTCTTTTCGATGGAGTAGGTTACTTAGTTTTCAAGGATTGTTTAGTTATAAATAAAATAATTAGTTTTTTTTTTTGTATTTTTAAGAGCTTTATTGATGTATTAATAAAATAGTCGTGAAAGTGTTTTTACAGAATCGTCGAGTTTTTGATGTTGTGTTGATTTAATCGGCCGGTGTGGGACTTCTAGTAGTGTTTCAAATGGTTTGATCGCCAACAAGGCTTACCCTGGCACGCCTTGTGCTTCTTAAAACCAAGGAGGCAATCGTCCAAACAAGCCTAATTTATTATTTATTAACAATTTTTTAAAAAAATAAATATATTTCAAACCTCAAAACATTGCTGTCAAAAGAATAAAATTCATAAGTTTCTTTCTTTTGTTTTCTTTCGCACCTTTTCCCAATTCCAAACGAAATTACAAAGATGGAAGAACTTATTATTATAATAGTGTCCGGTTCAAATACAAAGTACAAATTATGTAAAAAGTGTGAGAAACAATCAGGGATTGACATGTGGCATATTTTTAAAAATAGAAGTAGGGGTATTTAGGAAGTGTAATTTATTAACAGAATTTTCAATACTTCAGCGATCGACCATTACACTGTACGATTGAGGTTTCCAACAGATTTTTCACTTTATCGTTGAAGATTCAAACAATCGAATCGTTGAAATTTTCAATTGATCAATCGTTGAAGATTCAAACAATCGAATTTTCAATTTCAATCGCTGAAGATTGCTTTACATCAATTACTTCAGCGATGTCGACGAGAGATGATCAATTTGGTACGTATGAGGACGATTATATACTGCAATTGAAATAGTATGTTAATTTTGGCACCGTAATTTTGTCGTTTTGATCATCGTTCTGTCTATACTGTATGATTTTTTGTGAATTTTGTTATTGATTGACATCATCATTGTGTCATAGGTATCATCATTGTGTCATAGGTATCATCATTGTGTCATAAGTATCATCATTGTGTGAATCATGACACAATGGATCCCAAATCATGACACAATCATGCTCTTTTGAAACCCCCCAAGCATGTTTTCATGACACAATGAATCCCCAAAGCATGACATAATGAATCTCTAATCATGACACAATGAACCTTCACAAAGACATTGTTAGCATGAATCATGACACAATGAATCCCCAAACCATGACACAATGAATCCGCAATCATGAAACAATGAGCTTTCACAAAGACATTATTAGCAGGAATCCCCAAAGCATGACACAATGAATCCCTAATCAGGACACAATGAATCCCTAATCATGACACAATGAACCTTCACAAAGACATTGTTAGCATGAATCATGACACAATGAATCCCCAAATCATGACACAATGAATCCCCAATCATGAAACAATGAGCTTTCACAAAGACATTATTAGCAGAAATCGTGACACAATGAATCCCCAAAAGCATGACACAATGAATCCCTAATCATGACACAATGAACTTTCACAAAGACATTATAGCAGGAATCATGACACAATGAATCCCCAATCATAAAACAATGAGCTTTCACAAAGACATTATTAGCAGGAATCATGACACAATGAATCCCCAAACCATGACACAATGAATCCCCAATCATGACACAATGAACTTTCACAAATACATTATTAGCAGAAATCGTGACACAATGAAACCCCAAACCATGACACAATGAACTTTCACAAAGACATTATTAGCAGGAATCGTGACACAATGAATCCCCAAACCATGACACAATGAATCCCCAATCATGAAACAATGAACTTTCACAAATACATTATTAGCAGAAATCGTGACACAATGAATCCCCAAAAGCATGACACAATGAATCCCTAATCATGACACAATGAACTTTCACAAAGACATTATTAGCAGGAATCATGACACAATGAATCCCCAATCATGAAACAATGAGCTTTCATAAAGACATTATTAGCAGGAATCATGACACAATGAATCCCCAAACCATGACACAATGAATCCCCAATCATGAAACAATGAACTTTCACAAAGACATTATTAGCAGAAATCGTGACACAATGAAACCCCAAACCATGACACAATGAACTTTCACAAAGACATTATTAGCAGGAATCGTGACACAATGAAACCCCAAACCATGACACAATGAACTTTCACAAAGACATTATTACCATGACACAATGAACATTCACAAAAGACACATTATAAGCAGATTTCATGACACAATGAATCCACAAACCATGACACAATGAAGCTTTGCAAAGACATGACACAATGATAGATTTTTGACACAATAACGCTCGGTTGAAATTTCACAATGAAACCCCTAAATCATGACACAATGCATAGTTATATTTGACACAATAATGCTTGATTAGGTTTTACCTGTTTGTTCTTGCTCTTCGATTGGACTTATTCGTAGTGTTTGAGTTTATGCTTGTGGTTCTGGAGGTTTCCGAATGTTCATTAGACACTGAAGACTTTTCGACTGTACGGGATCCATGTTTACGTTTGATGATTTCGTCGGAGATGGTTTTCGAGGAAAAGACGATGATGGAAGTTTTCGTCGAAGACGGTTTTGAATAGACTTTGAAAACGTTTTCGTCGGAGACGGTTTATTGTCAAATTACATTTTTACCCCTCCGCCTGTTAGCAGTTTTCCATTTATTTACAAGTTTGCCACCGCGTTTTTTTGAACCATTGATCTATTTTAAGTAGCTGATCCAACGGCCAGAACCACTTCTCACACTTTTTAGAAATTATAGGCTTTGTAGCATATCTCAACTCATTATAATATTTATGAGAATGATATTCACCTAGCTACGCGTATTCATTTTAAACTATAGTTTTTGACGTAGCATCGTTACATCCGCTTTAAGTGAGACGGTTCAATAACTAAATATATATTTTTGTAACTGATGAAAGTTGGCTTGGTAAAATGTTGAAATAACATGTGAATGGGTATTAATATAACTTTTACATCAAAGAAATACAACACCTAAAACAAAATTTGTGTCTGCATCTAACGACTCTGAAACTATTTATTAATATATCAAACCGTCAATTTTAACTCGTCACTATCATATTTTCTAATAGTATTTTAGATTGAATTCGTATACTTTTATATATATATATATATATATGTATGTATGTATATTTTGTTTCTTATAAGTTGTTGTACAAATTACAAATGCAAATTAAACCTATTAACTGATAATAGTTCGTATCGCTAATTTTACCAATTATATATTTACCTTTCGATTTAGTTGCTAAGAGCAATCTTAGTATCATAATCACTACAAGATTTACACTTTATATTTTTCAAATTTGCTCTTAATGATGATTTGAAACTAAATGAAAAACTGATAAACCAAATGTAGTGAAGGTTATATACAATTCAAGTGAAAAACTTACACATGATATATACTCGATTTTACATCACCCAAATTTTTAGCTTTAAAAGAAGATTTACTACTCTAAATTCAAAAATTCAATTAATATTTTTCATGAACTACCCAACACACGGTACACACCCTACAATTATATATACCATAATTATCAAATGTCATTTACAACTCTTTCGATGAATGACCCCCAAGTTTCCAGGTCAAATGTTTTTTTATTTTATTTTGAGTTATGTTTTTCATCTTTTTATTATACTAGCTTTTGTAACCAAGACGCGCGTTGCGCGTTCTAGATACAGTAAACCGGGGCTCAGACAAACGCACATGTTTATAATATTACTTTTTGATCATCATAGCCACAACACGTGATGCTTAAAAGGTGGCTCAGTACCGACGTCGGGTTACGGCTGCATACCAAAAAAGCTCGCAAGCCAGGCAACCAACGACAATATGTGGTATCATCATAACCAGTGAACAACTGAAAGAATGGTCTCAGATTGGAAAACCCTAATCAACATCAACAAATTGAACAACCAAACGACAACGTCTCAGATGAGGTACCACTCATCATCATCAACGTAACAGATTACCCAACAACATTGTCGCCGCCGATAAAGAAAGCCGTCAATGGCAACTCCGGGTAGCGACATCCATGATTTCAAAGAGTCTATCGCTCTAGATCTACATCCGAAACAGTGCAACACCAACCATCATCTCAAAAGAGCCATAGCTCAACATCATTGACGTGGGTTCAGAGCACCATGGCAGTGCAAACAGAAGATCTGAAAGTCGTAATACCATAACGAAACAGTGCAGAGAACCGAAGCATAAAGTCGGATCTGATATCAGCCCAACATCGATGAAAGAGAGAAGCCGGACATGCAACCAGCCACATCGCCGCCAACACCGACGCCATCTCCGACAACAGAAGAGAAGGGGGCGCTGGCAGCCAAGCCGCCTCCTACAGCTGAAAAACTTCGCTGGCAGCCAAGCCGTCACAAAGCCGCCCACGCAGTTTTTCCGGTCTCCCCTTTCTCAAGTCAGCCCCAACAACCGCCTCCACCACCAAGCGGTGATAGCGGAAGCGGTGGCGGTGCAGGCGATCGCGGCGCACGCGGTGGCGGTGGCGGTGGGCGGTCGCGGTGTAGGCGGCGGCGAGAGAGAAAGCAGGGGAAAAGTTCTTCTCTCTTTCCCTTTCCCTTTCCCTTTGGAGTTCTGATTTACAATCAATCTTCACACACCAAAATGTAGAAAGCTATTGAAAAAGCAAATGATGAGTCAATCAAATGGTGGAAACTACAACTTACAGAGTGAAACGTTGAGATTATTGAATCGGGAGAGAAGATGAATATGAGCAGCAGGAAGAGGGTAAATGAAACTTTTGAGGATGTGCAGATGTTTTCTAGAAGTCACTGTTGTGACTGTTCATCACTGCTACTATTCATCATGGCTACTATTCATCAGGGCTACTATTCATCAGGGTTGGTAATTTCATATTAGATAATAATTATTATTATAATTATTTTAGACGATATTTTATATTTTTGTTTACTTTTATAACTTTTAAAATATAATGTTTTTATAAAATTCTGAATATTCGTGCGGTGTACGTATTAAAGCTGCTTCAAGTTTCTTTTTCCAAAATCGATTATTTTTTTTATTATCATGGCACGCATTAAAGCTGCTTCAAGTTTCTTTTTTCAAAATCGATATTTTTTTTTATTATCATGACATTGTTTTGAAAACCGGACCGGTTGACAAGGGAACCGGACTCCAATCTGGTCCGGTACATGAACCCGTTCTGACATTGAACCGATGGCCGAACTGGTTGAACCAGCGGTCGAACCGATTGAACTGTTTTCTATAGATATATATTTTTTTTTCAGAAATTTTTACATATTTTTGTTCAAATAAATTATAAATTTATCCGGGCCAACCAGTCGAATTGGCCCGACCAGCGGACCGATAAGACGTTCGTTTCACTATCCGACCAGATTCTAATAACATAATCATAGGTTACAACGAGTGTAGCTATCATTTATCAAATCACCGCATAGCCCAAGAAAAAAGCAACCATACTTACCACGATATTAGAAACTAAACACCAAAACTGTTTGTCTCAACCGATAACCAATGCCATGTTTGGGATTGCTTATTTACACATCTTTTTGACTTCTCAAAAGAAGTTTTGAGAAGATAAAAATTTTAACTTCTTAAAAACTTCTTTTTCTCATCACACCTTCGTCTCCATCTAAAAATACTTTTACTTCTTTTTAACTTATCTTTTTTTTAAAAATTAAAAGAAATTTATAATAAGCAATCTCAAACGCACACCAAATAACACACGTTGAAATTATTCAAATCAAACAAGTGGTGATCTTGTATTTTGTAGCTTTGAACATGTCCAAAACACGCCCACACATTCGTCAAATCAGGGCTATTTCAATGCCGGCAAGTGGTTCGAACCCTAATAAATTAATCTACTTGATCCGTCAACTGTGTGCACGTTCCATCACGAACTGTGCTTGTTGGTTGCCGGAGAATGACCGGAGACAAACTTCTCACCGCCGTAGCTATCGCCGTCGTGGTGCAGCTGCTGCATTCGCCGGAGTGCGTACACTCTCAAGTCGTCGGCGACGAATTCGCCGGTCAGATCAACGACACCGCGTTTCTCCCGTTCATTACTCAGAGAGTGTACATCAGTCTCTCCAATCTCACTTCTACGGTTCTGGACAGTGATGTCGGAAATCGAGCTTCCTTCTGTGTGAAGGATCGGTAAGGAATTGAATGAAGTTGTGTGCATTTGATTTGAAACTGTATGATGATGATGATGATGTTAGAAGATTTGTTAATCGGAGTTTGTTTGAATTTGTTCTCTAATTGATTGAAATTGACGTGGTTACCGTCTAGTTTGAGATTGATAACCATATCGAGTTTTGTATGTTTCGAGTAAACAACTAAACATGATAATGCTGTAGATTTGTAACAAAGTTCTCTGTAGATTTTGCATTTGGAAATAGCTAGTTTGAATTTAGAGGTTAACGTGGATCTCAATTTGAACTGTAACGTCAATTTCAAGATATTAATTGGAATAAAGGGGGTGATGAACTGAATATTGATGTTTGCATATTGGGATGCATTTGATTGGAATCTCTGAACTCTTTATGCTTTTTAGGGAAGCCGAGTGGGATCGAGCCTTCAATTTTTCTTCTAATTTGGATTTCCTAACTTCTTGCATCCAGAAAACCAATGGTACGAGCTCTAGCCTTTTGGAGAATGTATGGAATAATTTGTATTAGCTTCATGTTCTCTTTCTTTTAATATATTTAGATAACAATTAACTTGTTGATATGTTCTATTCAGGAGATGTTACTCGGCGAGTGTGTAACTCAGCGGAGTTAAGATTCTACTTTGGAGGTTTCTTTTCAGATAGCAGTAATATGAAGCCTAACAGAAACTGCAATATAACGTCTAGGGTTTCTGGTTGTGAGCCGGGATGGGCATGTGCCACTTCACCTATTGATGATATTGACATGAGAGATTCGAAGAATATACCTGCCCGAACCGAGGACTGTCAGCCTTGTTGTGAGGGTTTCTTCTGCCCGAGCGGTCTTACTTGCATGATCCGTAAGTAGTTACAACTTCTTTGAATGACAGTCATCAAGGTCAATATGTTTATTAACATTTTTGGATATTGTTTTTGTTAGCTTGCCCATTGGGTGCACACTGCCCAACTGCAACCCTTGATAAAGCTAGTGGCATGTGTAAACCGTAAGTTTGAGTGCCTTCAGTAAAAGTTGTGTTTTCTCTGTTTTACATTCTACTTTTCTGTGAGCAACTTACTTATAGCTTACATCCAGATATTCTTACCAATTGCCTCCTGGAATGCCTAATCATACTTGTGGCGGAGCAAACATATGGGCAGATATTCGAACTAGTAGTGAGCTGTTTTGTTCATCAGGGTCATACTGTCCAACAACTACCCAACAATTAAATTGCAGCAAGGGGTATATATCTATGTTTTCACTATTTCTTATAGGCCTGCCAAATTTTACTTCAAATAATGATCTCCTTCTCTTGTGATTTTAGGAATTACTGTCAAAGGGGGTCTACATATGAGAAATGTAAGTGTGTTACATGGTTTCACAGTTAAACATAAGACTATGGTATTTCTAAAGCAATGAAAGAATGCATATGTTAATAATGGTGTCACTAGTTATCTGACCTTATATTCTTTACTTGCAGCATGCTTCAAGTTGACGTCATGTGATAGTGGAAGTTCAACTCAAAATATCCATGCATATGGAGCAATGCTTATAGTAAGCTTTTATCATAAGCTATTTAAACTATTATGATCCTAAGAATATGTGTATTTGTCCATTTTACTTATATTCATGTAATTTAACTAATTATAGATCCATAAACTCAATTACCGAATACGCATCTATCTGAATGATCAAACTTATGCCTATTTACTTTTTATGCACGTATCTGACCTTTCTTGAAATTCTATTAATTCTGTATCTAGGCTGCCATATTTACAATCCTGCTCATCATCTACAACTGTTCTGATCAAATAATCACAACTCGGGAAAGAAGGCATGCTAAATCTAGGGAAGCGGCTGCAAGACGTGCAAAAGAGAAAGTAAAAGCACATGAAAGGTGGAAAATGGCACGAGAAGCTGCTAAGAAACATGCAGCTCAAATATCTCGTACATTTTCTCGTAAAAAGGCGGTCCCACAAACTGAGGAGCTCTCAATCTTACACCAAAGTAGTGATGATGTGGATTTTAATGATCCAGTTACTACATCTGAAGAAAACAAATTGGAGCTAAGAAGTCAAACATTTAATTATAAAGATGAAGATCTTTATAGTTATGATCACATTGTGGAAAGTAAAGATGCAAAAGGTAAAAAGAAAACACAAAAAGAAAAGCCAATTCATACTCATAGCCAAATCTTTAACTACGCATATGGTCAGATTGAGAAAGAGAAAGCCATGCAAGAAAATCAAAACCTCACATTCTCAGGAGTAATCTCAATGGCTGTTAATACCGAAACCAGAAAAAGACCCAAATCGAGATATCTTTTCGAGATCTAACACTTACTTTAAAAGGAAAAGACAAACATCTTTTAAGATGTGTTACCGGGAAAATCATGCCAGGTCGTATAACAGCTGTCATGGGCCCATCTGGTGCAGGTAAGACAACGTTTCTTTCTGCCTTGGCAGGAAAAGCACACGGGTGTAGAATCACCGGTTCGATTCTTATAAACGGGAAACCTGACTCGATCCATTCATATAAGAAGATAATTGGTTTTGTGCCACAAGATGATATCGTATATGGTAATCTAACTGTGGAGGAGAATCTCTGGTTCAGTGCAAAATGCAGGTATATAATAATTCACTATACAATAAGTAAATAGTTTTGACAGGTTTCTTGACATTTAATATGAAAATATTATAGGTTACCGGCAAGCATGCTTAAACAAGACCGTGTTCTAGTTGTGGAGAGAGTTATAGAATCTTTGGGTTTACAAGCAGTTAGAAGTTCATTAGTTGGAACTGTTGAAAAACGTGGAATATCTGGTGGTCAAAGGAAACGGGTCAATGTTGGTTTGGAAATGGTTATGGAACCATCGTTATTGATCTTAGATGAACCAACATCAGGTTTAGATAGTTCATCTTCTCAGTTACTTCTTAGAGCACTTAGGCGGGAAACCTTAGAAGGGGTTAATGTTAGTATGGTGGTTCACCAACCAAGGTAACTAATATTATTTCACCCACATTTTTTTATGGTTTTCATGTACTTTAATTGATAAGTAAAATTTCTTTGCAGTTACTCTTTGTTTCAGATGTTTGATGATTTAATACTTTTAGCAAAAGGTGGACTTACGGTTTATCATGGATCAGTAAGGAAAGTTGAAGAATACTTTTCTGGGCTTGGTATTAATGTTCCAGAACGTGTTAATCCACCAGATTATTTTATAGATGTTTTGGAAGGTATGGTTAAACCAAACACAAGTTCGGGTGTAAACTATGAACAGCTTCCTGTCAGATGGATGCTTCATAAGGGTTATCCTGTGCCCCCTGATATGCGTAGAGATGCTGCTATGTTTCCAGAAGGTCAAGTTTTAGGTAATGAAATAAATGACAATGAGGGTGCAACAGAGGAATATTCCTTTGCTGGTGAAATTTGGCAGGATGTAAGGTCAAATGTTGAAGTAAGAAGAGATATGATTCGCCATAATTTCTTGAGAACAAAAGATTTGTCCAACCGTACGACTCCAGGAATTCTCATGCAATACAGATATTTCCTTGGAAGGTACTGTTTTATTAATACTAGAGGTGGCAAGATGGGGGCTGGTCAGGCGGAGTGGGTAATGGGTCAAAGTGGATACTTTTTCCTTTTAATATGAGTTTTGATGGATCATATAGTTTTGTGCTTCCTTTTTCTGATGTTGGCCATTTATCAGGATTGCTAAGCAGAGGTTAAGAGAATCTAAGCTACAATTAGTAGACTATCTCATCTTATTACTTGCTGGGGCATGTTTGGGATCCATTATTAAATCAAATGAAGAAACATTTGGGGCACCTGGCTACACTTATTCCATCATTGCAGTATGTAAGTAACTAAACAACTGCCTTTAAGCTATCAAAGATATGTTGGCAAAATATTTATTTGAATATTGTTAATATAGACAATAACATGCAATATACATTTATCTTTTCAGCTTTATTATGCAAAGTTGCAGCATTGAGAACATTCTCTTTAGACAAATTACAATATTGGAGAGAGCGAGCGTCTGGCATCAGCAGCTTAGCTCATTTTCTAGCCAAAGACACAATAGACCATTTCAATACAGTTATAAAGCCAGCTGTTTATTTGTCCATGTTCTATTTCTTCAGCTACCCCAGATCTTCTTTTGCAGAAAATTACACTGTTTTACTTTCCCTTGTGTATTGTGTAACGGGCATAGCGTACATGTTAGCCATATTTCTTGATCCGGGTCCGTCACAGCTGGTGAGTAACAAAAACGGTACTAACTATTAGAGCAAATAATACAGTTTTTCTATATATATAAGTGCCTTATATTGTATTGATGATCATCTGACATTATCACCTGGCACATACCTTCATATTTTCAGCAACAAAAAGGGTGGGCTGGGCAATGGGTATTTAAAACGGGTAGTGCCAGGTTGGTTCAAAGCAATTTTATTCAAATTTATCATAGTTAGTGTCTTTGAAAACGATTAGAACTCTATATTAGAATAAAAACTATTTAGAAGGTTGTATGGACTAAAAGTGCACTTTAGGGGCAACTTTTGACCAGTTTCGCCTGCATCATATTTAGCTAATGTTTTTGAATCTCATTTGAGATGTAACATATCCTGAGTCAACCCTTTTATAGGTAAATGGGTCAAAAGGGTCGATTCTACTTTCTAGAATTCTCCACTCATACTCATGTGAATGAAATTTCATGCAGTTTGCAGTGCTCCTTCCTGTAGTTTTGACTCTCATTTCAACACAGACAGGAGACAGTGAGTTCCTGAAGAATGTTTCCAAGTTGTGCTACCCTAAGTGGGCCCTAGAAGCATTTGTAATTGCAAATGCAAACAGGTACAGCCATCTGGTAACCTATAAATCTTCAATAACATGATCTAAAACAATGAAAGATGTTTCATCAGTAAAATGAAACTTTAAATCAAGATAATGTTGATGATACATCCTTTAATCAAATTTGTTAACTGCAGGTACTCAGGAGTGTGGTTGATCACACGTTGTGGCGCACTTTTAAGATCCGGGTACAATGTACATGATTGGGGTCTTTGTATATTCGTCCTCATCATGATCGGTGTGGCTAGCCGAATTTCAGCTTTCTTTGGCATGCACATTGTTCATAAAAGGTGAGTCATGTTAATGTTAGTACTCTACAAAAATCACGACACATGTGTATTTAGTTACAGGGTATAATTAGAGTGTACTAATGTTGTATTAACAAAGCATAGTTATATTTATTTACAATATACAGTTAAGAAACCTCAGCTGCATTATAAGTCAAATTTATTTTGAATTTCATTCATTTTTTTAATTATAAGGGATGCAACTATTGCTTTTGTATGTTTGTATTATCTTGTTTGTACACAAAAGTTGATTATTAAAAATAGGGGAAATTTCATATATCCCCGTCTCCACCTGAAAATTTGCATATTTAATATACTCTCTTCTATGATATAACAGAAGAGAGTATATTAAATATGCAAATTTTCAGGTGGAGACGGGGATATATGAAATTTCCCCTATTTTTAATAATCAACTTTTTTTAATAATCTCTTCTATGATATAACACAGGGCGGGCCTTGGCGCAGCGGTAAAAGCTGTTCCTAAGGGACCGAAGGTCTCAGGTTCGATCCGTGGAAACGGCCTCCCCACAAAATGTGGGGGAAAGACCGCGTACATCTTCCCTTAAATGGGACGGACCCTCCCTGGACCCTGCGAAAACGTGGGAGCTCTTTGCAGCACCAGGTACGCCCTCTTCTATGATATAACAATTTCGGAGCTTCTTATGTTGACGATGGATGATAGATGAACTCCAAACTTCTCCACCTTCACGTGTCTCTCTTCCTGCAACTCAAATGAAACTTCAAATCTATCCCCGCTTTCAATCACCGGCCCCATGATCATGCATGATGATACTTCACGCCTTCCTAATATTTGACAATCCCATTTCACGCCTCTTGTTGTATTGTTGACATGAACATCAATGCACATAAACTTATCACCATCATCACCAAAAAGATAATCTACCCAAATAATCATATGTAATGAACCAACTTTGACATCTGAAGATGTGTCAAATAAATGTGAACACACCCCAGTTCCTTGAAACTCAAACCAGTCTGGAATGCCCCTCCTTGAAAAGTAGAACTTACAATCACTTAGGCCTTGACCATATCCCTGTGCAAAGAACCGTATTTAACATACTAGTGATTTATGATTTTTTGTAAAGATTGGGTATAAAATATGTTTTAGTCTACCTGACCCAACCCGACCCGTTTCAACATGTACCAAAAACTTACCCATTGTGACACCTCTAAGAAAGAGTGACAAACCTGGAGAAAGAAGTTGTCGATCATTGTTAACAAGCCACTACAACTATTTAGGTAAAGTTGTTGTAAAGAACAAAGGTTTTCCAAGCCGACAATTTCTACCAACTTGTCACAAAAATTCAAAGCTACATGCTTTAAAGTTTCCAAAGTTGATAGATTTGGTAGTTCTTGCAATGATGTACATTCAGTAGCATATAGCACCTGCAGATTGTATAGTTGACCAAGGCCAGAAGGCAGGCAAGAAAAACTGTTTTTTGATAAGTCCAACACCATTACTGAAGATAACTCCCAGATATCGTTTGGAATATCGTTATCTGATAAATTACAGTCTCTTAGTGCTAAAACCCGAATCATAGATAGTCCCAGCTTACTTCCTGGAACTATTATTAGTTGCCTGCAGTTATTTAACAGCAAAGTGTGAAGGTAAGGTATCTGTTTGATAGAATCAGGTAAGTGTGTAATTCGAGTTCCACTAACACCAATATCTTCTAAACTGTTTATATCTCCAAGCTTTTCAGGCAATTCTTTTAAGTTTAAGCAGTCCGTGAGGCGTAGAATTCTAAGTGACTTTAATCTGCAAATACTGTTTGGAAGACTATTGAGGGTATAACAGTTGGTTAAAGACAAAGTTTTTAAATCACTTAGGTTTCCTATCGATTCAGGTAACTGTTTGATCCTAGTTCCACTAGCGTGAATCTCGTTTAGTCCCTTCCAATCACCCAACTCATCTGGAAATTTTTCAAGGCTTGAGCAGCCCTCAAGATACAGAATGGCAATTGATGTTAAATTGCAGATGCTACTTGGAAGTTTCTTGAGCTTTTTACACCCGTTTAATGTCAAAGACTCGAGCTGATTCAAACACCCGATTGAGCCAGGTAGCCGTTTGATCCCAACATGGCTAGCATCAAGTCTTTTTAAGCTCTTTAGGTTCCCTAATTCATGGGGAAGTCCTTTTAGTTTTGCACACTTAGAAAGATTTAATTCTTCAAGTGATTTGAGATGGCACATGCTGTTAGGAAGACCTTTGAGATTTTTGCAGGCTTCCAGATCCAGTTTAACTAACTTGTCCAAATTACCAACAGAGTTATGAATATGTGATAACTTTTCGCACCCACCAAGTCTTAGTTCAGCCAGGTTCGGTACTCCGGTGAAATTAAGAGTCGTCTTTAGAGATTTTGATTCGCGAAGATCAAGTGAAGTTAAGTTACCAAGAAACTGTTGATCCAAAAACCAAAAAAGGTTAAATAACTATAGAATATATAGAGATAAGCACACACTGGTAGAAAACCAAGGCCATACCTTAGTTTGGTGCCACAACATGTGAAGATTGCTTTGCTGCATATCAAGTGAGATAAGTTTTTCAGGATGAAAATCTGCTGGTAAACATTCCAACGGGAACCGATGCCAAGAAAGCCATCTTAACTCTTTAAACAAACCTCGAAAGCTACCTACAAGATTCGTGTTGTTGATTTGAAGCAACCTTAAATTTGGCATCCTAGCAAAGGGTCGTGTGCTAAAACGTAGCTTCATCGGTTGGTCTAAAACGATACCTTCGATCGCTTCTGTCCCCTAACGAAACAAAAATATAATGTATAAAAACACATATGTAAAATCAACATAAAATTCACATATTAATGAGAAAGAACATTGAACTTGAGTACCTCATCATTCATTAGCACATTACATACATCATCTTGCAACCACAGACGGCTACGCTTTCCGGGCTCGTCTGGAAACTTCTCACAGACAACAACTCTTCCCATGTCGCGTACTAGATCATGCATTCTAAGCCTACCATCCATATCAACTTTCAGTAAACATCTGTCTATTAAGGTACTCATTCCAATTGTTCCAAAGAACCCACAACCATCAAATATCTTGACAGCAAAATCTTTCTCCGTTCCATTGAAAAAACATGAGATGTCAAGAAATATGTCCTTCTCTGTGTCATCAAGAGTGTCAAAGCTTATCCTTAATCTTTCCGAAATATCAGTTGGAGGACGTTTCTTCAGCTTCTCAAGCATAAAGTTCCAATCTTCGATTGTCTTGTTATAGAAAGATGATCCTAGAATCTCGAGAGCTAATGGTAGTCGTCCAGTATACTTTACAACGTCTTCTAGTATATTCTTGAAGTTTTCTAATGGAACCGGGCTTCTAAAAGCATGCCAGTTAAACAACATCATAGATTCGCTGTGGGTCAACTCCTCAACCTCATAACGGTAGTCAACTTTAACTTGATCTAGAATATGTTTATCTCTAGTTGTCATGATGATTAAACTTCCCTTACCAAATCCAGTTAAAGAATCTATCTGGCTCAAGTGGTCTACATCATCAAGAACAACAAGAACTCTCCTACAACCTAATCTTTCTTTTATTACATTAATCCCTTGGTCAACGCTGTTGACCCGATGCTTCTTTCCTTTAAGTGAAGAAAGAAGTTCCTCCTGTAAACGGCCTAAACCAGCAAACTGTTTTGATCTTTCTCGAACATTTTCAAGAAAACAACCATGTTCATAGTGATGAATGGCTTGATCATAGAATTCTTTTGCAATAGCTGTTTTACCAATGCCGCCCATACCATAGATCCCAACTGTACCCACATCATCTGGTCCAAATATACCAACTAGGTCTTTTAGGTACTGAACACGCGAGTCCAAGCCAACAGGGTGCTTCACATCAGACCGTTTTCGGATTAGTCTTTTTACAACCTCCTTTACAATTAGTTCAATATATTCTTGTGCAGAGCTGCATAAACATCAATAATTTCGCAAACATCATTTATCACCTTAATGTTTAATATGAAATGTTGGCAAGCAGAAGCGTGGAAGATGATAACTGCTTTTATTGAGCGAGTTACACATATGCAATTTAAAGTCAAAGTAAAAGTCAAACTGAAATGTCTACCAATTTCAATAGCAGTACAAACCATTTCAATCGATCCATATATATGACGCTAAATGATGCTGCCAACCAATGCCCTATTTTGGTTGGTAGTTAAATAACTACCTAATTAACCATCGCTTCAACCCATAACAAACAACCAGACAAAAGGCAACTTGACCAGGCTTGCCTAATTTAAACCATACTAACTTAAATAAAGTCACAAATAAACCCAAGTTTATTTTAATTTCAACATGAAATTTAAATACAGAAAGATCTTACCAGCTTGTGGCATCATCTTGAATATGCCATCCCGCTAAATTTCCTGCTGCGGTTAATGCTGATCGCCATTCCTTTATCTTTTCTAGATTAACAGACTTCTCATGTCTTGCAAAAGCAACTTCAAAATTGCCTCTTTGTTTGCGTATATCAGCAGGATCAATATGGTGAAACACTGGAAGAACCACCTGTCTTACAGTATTCCTGCAGTTCATGATCTTTACCAGCTTATTAAGACAGAACCTGCAAGAAGCGTATTCCTTTGAAAAAACAACAACCGAAACTTTTGATTCTTCGATTGCTTTTAACAATCGGTCAGATGGAACATCATCAACACTTAGTTGCAGTTCATCAGATTCATCGGGTTCAAATACGTGAATTTTAGCTTCAGTTAAAGCTGTGTACAGATGATCTGTGAATGTTTTTCCATGGCTGCATATAGGTTCATTTCTTGAGTTCAGATACACATCATACTTCCAGTTTGGAGTTGCCCATGAACACACAGAAAACCTAAGGGAGTATCGGTCATCAAAATTGCTTAGTGAATCCATTGAAAGAAGGAACAAGATTAGAGAAAACAAAGAGGAAATTAACTCTATAAGCCCAAATGATTAGGCTAATTGAGAGCTTTGTAATCTACAACAGATTAAAGGTTTTATTGAAAGAGACAATGTTGAGCTTTTTTAATTTGATTTGAGGCATCACCAACATTCTTAGGCAGCTTAAATTAATGGTAGTCAACTCTTTGTTGTTAATTTATAACTATGTCATAATCACCCTTCACCGGTTGGTTGCATGTCTTTATCTAGAATGAATGATGGGATCATTCTTGGTGACAATTTCATGATAAATCTAAATGAAAACAGGTCAAATAAATCGAACTTTATAAGTTTTTTTAATCATCAAATGCAAGTGTAGGTTGTGGTGTAGAGATCGAGTTAGTTGATATAAAAGCCACCCTTTATTTATACAACCTCTTGTATTAGTTTATTGAAAATTATATTACTAATATAATAATATGACCTCAAGAGAATATCCTGCTAGTAAAATGGTGCATTTTTCAACTAAATATTTTAAGTTCAAGTATTATAAAACACATTTAGAAGTTGAGTAGATGTAAAGTAAAGAGACTGTTTGTCTACTAATAAAAATAATAATAATATGACCTGTATAATCACATTAACGGAACTAAAAGACGTAAATGTTTACATAAGTTGTCATATACAACATATACAACCGTTGTTATCGCGCGTCGTTTTTTCTCTTTAAAAATCTAACAATATACTAATGAAACAATAACTATTAGATGCCATGTCAAGATTTAGCAATATACTAATTGCCATTTTACAAGATTTTTCCTCACAAATTTCCTTTTTTGGATTTTGTTTATGTGAAAATGTTTTAAATGTTGAAAACCTCATGTAACGTTTAAATATTTTGTCTATAGAAAGCTATAAAAGTTTATGCTTAATTGCTTATAACATTCATGCATTCTGTCCTTTAAACTATATAACTGAATTTATAACTTTAAAAACACTCTAATTTCATCGGTAGATATTGACTAGTAAAATTTGTAAGTGTAGATTCATAATTATCTTTCTACTACAAATTAACTTATATAAGTAATTATATACTTTAAAAATACCAACCGGGTGCCACAATAATATATAACAAGTAATGTTTATCGTACAAAGCTTAAAACATAAACACATATACTTTTTGACTTGCTCTATCTTTAGTTCACTATGCTTTTTTCTCTTATTTATCTTTCTCGCCTTTGTAATAACTAAAACTCATAGTTGTATTCATTTTCGTAACTAAGTTTTAAACATGTTTAAAGCTTAATTTTGTTTTAGTGAAACGTTAAAATGTAACTTGGTTCCATTAACTATAACTTAGTAGTAAATGTCGGTGAGGTTTCCTACCGGCCTTTACTCCCCCTCGAACTTTAGATTTTGATACTTTCACCTCTCAACTTCTTTAAAATTTTTATAAAATGTCAATTTAACCCCCTTAAGTTTCTAAAGTTCTAGGTTTACCTTTGTACAATATAATTTTGAGTCCGTTTACGTTTGGATGTAATTAGAAACAAACAAACATACACAGTATATCCCACTAAAAAGCAGGGTCTATGAGGGGTAGGAGGTGACGAGTCTTTCCCCTGTCTTGGGAGATAGAGAGACCGCTTCCAAAGAGACACTCGACTCGAAAACGATAGCAAGCAGAAATGACGAGTCAAATATAAAATGTTTACGTGCTTAACTTTATATACGCTTCTACATAGTCTACATTCGGACATACGTCTATAAATTGACATATTTTTGTTCAGAGATTAGTTGGGTCAAATATAAAATGTTTTTGTGTTTTTTTTATGTATGCATGGGGTTGGTTTATGTTTCGGTGTAAGTTTTATTTGAAAACACGATGGGTCAAATATAATATGTTTTTATTTGCTTTATGTTTCGACTTAAATTTAATTCGAAAACAAGTCAGAGTGATTGTAAGTCTATGTTTGGACATAATTTTTGTTTGGAAAAAAATACGATCAAATATAATATGTTTTCATTCAACGGTTTATATTCAAGTTACTCGATGTAGATTCAATTTGCAAAACGAGTCGGCTCTATTGTAATCTATACGTTATCACTTCGCGTACGGTGCCGGACAACGGGCGGTAAAATACCTTGTTTTTTCAGATAACCAAATAGCAAACCCTCGAAAAAAGCGTGTTCGGTCGCTAAACCCTCCATAAACCCCAGCGCCTCCCTCAGCCGAATCGCCGCCACCGTAACTCCGCCCCAAACCACCACTTTCCACTGTCGCACCACCGTCGCCCATCGGAAGTCCGTCACTACAGGTGACTTTAATGTATATCTTTGTATTTATGCACCGTCTTCGCTAATCATCTCTGTAACTTGAACTTATAAACCGTTTGACCTTTTATTTCTTTGCAGCTATGGAAAACGATGAAGTTATGAATCCGGAGAGCAACCAAGTCCCTAATTTTTCAGTCAAAGTGTCTCACGAAGCTAAATTAAGAGAGCTATTACGTAACATCACCTCAATTGATCTCCAATTATGCGCAGAAGCGTCAAAGGAGTTTATGAAGTTACTTAGAGGCGAAGAAGGAGGTGAACTGTTGCGACAGTATGTGCATACGTCTTCCGGTTGTTCTGAGCTTCTACAAGCGTGGAATTTACGGCAATCGAAGCCTGGTTTGTCTTACATAATGTCATTGATTAATGTTATTTTGAGTCATAAGGATGGTGTTTATAAACCTAATGATGTGGCTAGGGTTCCGATTAGCCGGGCTTTAGATAAGTTTGCTCGTGTGATACTTGAGGAAAAGTTGGGAGATGTTTACAAGGAGTTGAATAGTAAAGAGAACAAAGGGAAAAATGCTGCGTTGTTGCTGATGGCTTCGATTGTTAGACGGGGTTCTGGGTTGGCTTCTGATTTTGCTAAGAGTTTTGATTTTAAGCTGCCGAATTTCTTGAAGCTGGCGGAATATGATAAGAGGAGGAAAAGCGGTGAGCAGATAAAAAGAAAGATTTCAACTAGGAGGTCGTTTGTTCGATTTGCTATGTCTTTTTTGGAAATTGGGGATCCTAGGCTGTTAAGGTGGGTGTTGCAGCAGAGAGAAATGTTTTCTGGTGTTCTTCGTGGGCTTGGTAGTGATGCAGAGGAGATCGTTGTATATGTTCTATCTATATTAAGAGATAAGGTTCTGGTCCCTGAATCTTTGGTGCCTGTGGCTCTTAGGAGTGTATTGTTTGGGAGTGTTACTTTGGAACAATTGATTAACATTTCTGGAAGGGATGATGGTGGAGATGGTGTTGAGGTGGCAAAGAAGGTCTTGTTTATGGTTTGCACCAACCCGTCTAATGGGTTGATGCCAGATTTAAAGGCATCACCTTCTCCGTTAAAGGGAAACCCAACACGACTCTTGGGTGTTATGAAGAAACTCAAAGCTACTGAAATTGAATTTCATAAGGATATGCTATTAGCAATTGTACTTGGAAGGCCAGCATTTGGTTCTGCTTATCTGGATGAGTTCCCTTACAACCTTGAAGATCATACATCATGGTTACATTCACTTTTTACTCAACTTATGTGTGTTTGTATGTGTGTCCTATTATTATTATATTATACTGAAGTACTTGCAGGTTTGCTGCTGTTTCGTTGGCTGCAAACTTGATCTCTTCAGTGAATGCAGGTTTGTCGTTTGATTTTCTTGATTCTCAGGCGGGGTTACCACCATCATTTAACAGCCCTGAAGTACAAAATATAATTAAGTGCATAGGCCCACGCCCATTTAATAGAATAGTAATGAATAAAGGGTTACTTCACTCTGAGTCTCATATACAACATGGGACATTACGGCTTGTTTTGGAGGCATTGAAGTTATTAGATTCTGTCTTTTCTGCTTTAAGCCAAAGATCTAAATCTAGCAAGCAAATTGGGTGTAAATGGATGTCTCTTAAACAAGATATTCAGAATGA
The DNA here is from genome assembly GCA_024085815.1 of Flaveria linearis. Classification (NCBI taxonomy): domain Eukaryota; kingdom Viridiplantae; phylum Streptophyta; class Magnoliopsida; order Asterales; family Asteraceae; genus Flaveria; species Flaveria linearis. The sequence goes on from CM044006.1 coordinate 86,431,403, forward strand.
GGTGCAATTATTGCTTCCTGATCATCAAGTCTTGTTGTCATTGATTTCTTCCCTCACTAGCCGCTACAAGGGTGAAGAGAAAACTTTAAAGAGAAATGCAGATACAGCTGTTCCACTTGAACATGGTTCTCTTAGTAAGAAGTTAAAAACATGTATTTCAAACGAGGAAACAGATATTCTTGTTGGCGGTATTAGTTCTTTTGACACTAATGGAAGAATAGAGGGAGAAGATAATGTGAATGATTCTGATAATCTAAATGATAATTTTATATTAATAATAGAACTTTGGAAATCACATGAAAGCAACAACATAAACATGGTTGCTGAGGATGAAGAGTTATATTTCTACACTAAGTTGCTTGACACGCTGAAAGTTTGTCATGTAAGTTCTAATTGTCTTAGCATGTATCAATAAAACCCTTTTAGTGTTGATATTTGACAGATGGTTGTTTTTATTGTAGCGGACGATGCCATCTGTTCTAGAAGGGTCATTTGATTTCTTTAAGGTTCTACCTAGCAATGCTCTATCATTACCAACTATTTTGCAACAATCACTATTGTCTCTGTTAGTCGAACATATTGGTTGGTCTTCTAAGCAAGATATTCTCATCAGATACCCACCACTGATGTACAAACATCTAATGCATTTCATTAATTTGGTTGTACATTCACCTGTCAAAGAAATAAGAGATCAAGCTTATGTGCTGGCACAAGCAGCCATGTTAAGCAGTGGAGCATTTGACAATAATGCAACTGAAATTGGTGCATGGTTTTTATTTCTCCCTGGGTTTACCACCAAATCAACTGGGGAGAGGAATGAAACCGTCCAGAATTTGTCATCTGTAGTCGTTTCATTTTTCTGTGATGTTGTATCTACAGTTGGAAACAATCTATTTAAATACTGGGATCTTGTCATGTCTCAAATCCACCACTTGGAAGCTACTAAAGGTTTGACTTTATATTGTTTCATTGCTTATTCCAAATAGGTTTTACACTTTAACACTTTTCTTTTTTCTGCTTTCTGTCAGATACTAATCCTAGGTTCAGTCCTCTCTTTGTTTGTGTTCTTGAAAAGTGCATAAGGTTGCTCGGTTCTGATTCTGGGACGTTTAGTTTACCTGAAAAATCAATGATATCTGTATATGTAAGCAGTACCTTGACATACCTCTTGCAAACTCAGGTATCTAGGTTTACAGCTTGCTTCTATACTGTATTCTTTAAATTATTTATGCACATATACAGAATTATAGATAGTAATATCTGATTTCTGTAGGTAGAGGCTGGATTGCTATCTTCTCTAATATGCCTTTCATTATCTGAGAGACTTAAAGATATAAATAGTGACTTATGCGAGTGGAGGCCATTAAAAAGTTTGTTGCTTTTTTCAAGTAGTATCGCAGATAAAGAAATTGGCATGCTTTCTTCAGTTGATAGAAAAACGGACCTTCATGATGACTCTTTTGTAAATCTTATTAATGAAGTGACAAGTCTAGCAGAGAGCGAGCATGATGTTGGGATAACAACAGCTTTTTCATTGTCTATGTTATGTGCTTCACCTGATTTAATATTGCAGCATTTCCCAGCAGTTGTATCAATCTCACATAAGCTAGATGAAGTTCCTTTTTCTATCCTATTTTCTATCTGTTTTCTTAAAAGAAATTTTTTCAATGACATTTGCAAGTCATGGCCTGGAGTTTCTTTTGCGGATTTAGAAGGGGTTGATTTTTCTAGCATGGATTTAACAAATCCTACTGAAGCATTTTCTTATTTTCTGAAGCGGGCTCCCTTTTATGTGCTATTGCCAGCTATTATAAGCATTGAAAGCCCGCTTTTATCTGAGCTATCAAAACTTCAGGACTTGCTGCTGGATAAGCTGTCAAACGAGATTTCTGATAATCTTGTTTGTTCCTTACGCCATGTGTTTTTTTGGTTTTATCAAATACAATCATCCTACCATAATGAACCGGTTGAAAAACTCGTGCAAATTTCTGAGATGTGTTTTGCCCTCATAAAGATTATGTTGGCCCATGTGTCGGCCAATCATTATGCCCCAGAAATTGCTGAAACCATATTCTGCCATCCTGCAGTAATAAGTACTGTAGAAAGCCCGTTATATGTTAACAAGGAACTAAATGTCAACATTCTGGACCAACAAATGGATAGTTTTCTTGGTTCAGCACGAGAAGGAGTTCATATAACGCATCATCATATTTTACTAGTACTAGAAATATTTTGTAACCAGTTCTCCTTTAGCAATGATGTGAATAAGCAGGTTGCAAGAGTTTTCAAGTGCCTCCTTCAGAAGTTGGGTCTGATGCTAAAGAGCAGGTTTGATAAGTTCATAGAATCCAAAGATCCTCTGATTCTAATTCCAGCATTATATTCTTTTCACACTTTGATTCGATTCATGTCCCCTCAGGAACTGCTTGAATTGGTTCATTGGATGTTTTCCAGAATCAACCTAAATAAATTTTCCATTCTTGAATCATATGAAGTCTCTGCTCTCTCTGTTGGATTGAACATTGCTGGTTCTGCTTTTGATTTCTTGTTGTCTAACACTGGCGCACAAGAATTTGATGTTTCTCTATTTGAGAAAGTGTATTTTCACATAGTTGAAATCGCCTCTCATTTGGATTCAGTTGTTGCAGATCTTTGTTTGCTGAAGGCCGTTAAGATTGCAAGTAAATGTAATGTTGAAATTAAAACTCCTCAATTTTTTCTAAATCACATGGCTATGTCACGTGTAATAGCCAACACACCCATGAGTTTGCTTTCAAATTGCGTTCAAAGAATGAGCATTAATAGGACTCAAATATTGTTTCATTTGACTGAATCGAGTCTCCTTCATTTATCTTTCTTTGCGTACTCATTTATGGAGATTGTGAACAAATCTTTAGTCGGCAAATGTGATGAAGATTCAATGATTTTGTTTTTGCCAACTGCTTTATCATTCTTGAATTTAATCTCCATGACATATGGGGAGAATTGTGACAAGCATGTCAGAAGCATATGTTCTTTGTATTGGGAAGTATTATTCAACGGGTTTTCTAATTGGAAGAATTTTATTTCTAGAGACATATTTCAAATAAAACATGAGAAATCTGTGCCTTCAATGGTGGAAGAGGTTTTTGATCTTTTCAACAACAGTCTTCTTGGGAAATCACTTGATATCATGAAGCATCATCTTGTGTCAAATGAGTCAACTGTTAGACCAAGCAAACGATTGAAGTTAATTGATTCAGTTATTCCATCAGGGAGTGATAATCTCCTGGAGTGTAATGCCCTTGAAATTAATCATTACTCCATCGATGAGTCTTTGAACCTTGTTATGAAGGCGGTCACAAAGGTACTTCTTTGCAAGATATTGTTATTTTCATCTTTAGAAGCAACATCTAAGAAAGAATATATAAGAAGTGAAAGGTTCATGAACTCATTGGTGTCCACGTGGCGATTTATTGTCAAAAGAATCCCTGTAAAGTCAAATTCACAATCAGAACTTGAAGACACAAAAGGTGAATTGTTCAGGCTTTTGGAAAGCTTCATTTTGAGGATTTTGGTTGAAGTTATAACAGAAATGCATAAGAATTCTGTAATAAAATCAAATTCTCTCATTAACCTAGAAAAGCTTGCAAGATCTTGTCTTCTTCATAGATTTGAGGATCCTGCAACACTCAACATGCTTCGAAGTATTTTAACTTTTGAAGAAAAAGATAAATTGTTGTATATTCAAATTCTTCAGCTGCTGTTAGCCCATTCTCAATTTGCACCCACCATCCAATCTGCCTATAACTCTTCAAGTTCTTTACAATTCGGGATCATTTTTAGACCCATGTCCAGTATTCTGAGATCACTTACTTTTGTTAAATTAGAAAAATCACACCCATCTGAGCTGTACGAGAAGCAATTGGAAATTATTAAATTGCTTGGAGTGTTATGCCATTTTAGGGCTCAGTTGGGTAGTGTCGGTTTTGAAGAAGATCTCGGGATAAATGCTAGAGAATTGCTGTACTTGCTTCTGTCTTCTTATGGTGCTACTGTAAGTGAAAAAGACTTGGAGATATATAAGATCATGCAAGAACTTGAAAGTATTGATGCATCGAACTCTAGTTATATTGCTGACATGGATTATCTGTGGGGAACAGCTGCTAAAAGAGTTAGAAAAGTACAGGAGACAGAAAAAGATTTTTTTTCTGATGACATAGATGAAACTGAAAATCGTAGGAAAAGTCAATTCAGAGAAAACCTTCCAGTTGACCCAAGAAAATGTGCAGCTACAGTTCTTCATTTTCCCTATGGCAGACACCTAAATTCAGGTGCTTTATCATCTGGCAAGCTTTCAGATGATAATGCTGGAAATGTCAATGAGGTGCTGCCTTTTTTTCTCTCGTTTTTGATTTTCAGAAGATGCCCCTGAGAGGTTGGGGGTGGGGGGTGGGTAACTGGTTAAGATTGAAGCGGTTCTAATGACTGACAATCACAGCTTTGTCCTTTTTATTTCAAAAACATAGAAATATTAATTGTGTTGGCTCAATTATATTATCATCATTATTAATTTGATTGTCTAAAACTTTGAATAAAATGTTTGGAGAGTTAAATGCATACATTTAGAGTTTACGTGACTTTCAAACTTGTTCCCCTTTTAGCTAAATTTTATTAATTGTACAAAAGCACCTTTTCTTTAGCTTGTTTTCATTGATGGTTCTTTGTAAGTTTATTGTTGCAATTTTTCAGATATATGATCCAGTTTTCATCTTGCGGATGTCATTGCACGGCTTGTCAATGGATTACATTGAACCTGTTGAATATGCGAGTTTAGGTCTGCTAGCTGTTGCATTTGTTAGTTTATCCTCACCTGATGATGACATCAGAAAATTAGGATACAAGGTTCTGGCAGTATTCAGGAATGCATTAGAGGTTAGTAAAGTAGTTCTAGTCAGGTTCAATCATTTCAATATCTGTTCATCTCTTCATGTTAGTTTTATTAAAGCAATTATTGTGGTTATCTTGTCAGATAAGTCAAAAGAGAAAAGAAGTTAATCGACTTCGGCCATTGTTGACACATGTGCAAAACGGTATATCAGAGGCATGGCAGAGAATTCCTTCTGTACATGCTTTATTTGCTGCAGAGGCTTCAGTAGTATTATTGGATCCATCAAATGATAATTACAAATCTATAAGTAAAATTTTGTTGCACTCCCCCATGAAAACCAAGGTTGAAACCTTCAATCGCTGCCCTCTTTCTTCATATATATTTTTTAATTAGTTTTCATTTACTAACTTATCTATCTTCTTAATCATCTTGCAGATGATATCGTTCTTTGATGAGTTTTTTTGGAGTAATTCAGTTAACTTTAAATCAGAAAGGATATGGATCCTTCGCCTACTATATTCTGGCCTAAATTTAGAAGACGATGCTCAGATTTATGTCAGGAGCTCAATTTTAGAGAAATTGCTTAGTTTTTATAGTTGTCCTCTCTCTGATGATGAATCAAGGGAGTTGATCCTTCAGGTATCATATTAGCTACAGTTTCCTGCTCAAATTGTCTTATAATTCTGATACAATGTCACTTTGTGCTGCAGATTGTGAAGAAATCTATGAAATTTGATAAGACGTCTAGATATTTAATTGAACACTGTGGTGTAATTTCATGGTTGTCATCTCTTGTTTCAAACTTCAGTAGTAGTAGTTTCCAAGAACAGAAAGGTGTTTTACTGTCCCAACTTACAATCATTCTAGAGGTAACTCTGTTATTTCATTCGCAGTGTTAATATCATCAAATGATCTGTTTACTTATCATGACTCGTTCTACTTCTAACTTATTGCTTGTTGTTTAATGTAGGTAATAAACAACGTTGTCTCCTCAAGGAACACAAGTCAGTGGTTAGAAGCAAATTCGGTTGAGCAACTTACACAAATTTCATGTCATCTACGTGTGCTACTTGTTGAAAACATAGAGCTCGTGAAAGAATTTCACTTGGTTGATTCAGTATTGGAATTAATATCTTCAACATTAAATATATCGCAAAGAGAGAGGTGCTTCAACCACATTTCACATTTTCGGTTGAAGGTCTATATGAATTGTCCCAAGCCATCGATGTAAATTGTAATCCAGAATTAGGACTTAGAGCTGTACTAATGAGCACCCCCCAACCAGCGTTGCTCACCATGGTACACTACAATGTTTTTCCAGTAACCATGTATTTCTAGATTAATCATATTATTTTGTTGAAGTATCCTGAATTGGTGTATGCTTTTCCAGGACCAGGAGAAGCTTAAAAAGTTTGTGCTTTGGATGGTCTCTGTTGCTCTTCGATCTAAAGGATCTGATGAACAAACCAATGATTCATTGATCTCAAAGCTTTTACGGTGGTTTACTGCTTCTGTAATTTTAGCAATGCCCTCACAGCAATTAGGAGATGTGGGACCCAAGCATGATCTTGAAAAATCGTTTCCAGAAACATTACAATCTTTTCTGGAAGCAAAGTGGTCAGTAAATCAGGTCGCATCTGGCTCAAAAGAACTATTAGCTGCTACTATTTATTATCTTCACCAGATTCTTGGAGCGAAATGTCGAGTGTTTACATCTGTTGTTAGTTCACTTTGTTTGTTACTTTTTCCTGATTCCTCACACACAGGTATGCTCATCTTATGATTGTTACTACCATCATTGTTAATTTTCAAACTTCTAAAAAAAATTTCCATGTTGGATGTCAGATGCATTGCCTGTTGAAGCAAGTACTTTGAAATCTTTGCTATCCAGAATACACTGCCCCAGTGAAGCAAACCATTTGTGGAGATGGTAACATTCTCACCCCTAAATATTTAGCTTCTTATCTGCATGTATGTATGAATCATTAAGACACACCTTAATAGAGGAACTGTTAGCATGAACGAATAAGTGGTAGAACCATTTAGTAGCTCATGAGGAGCCAATTTAGCAAAGCTGTAATTTAAAGTTTGATGATGTTATTGTGTTAACAAACAGTTCACCTGAAACAGGTCATTTGAGGAGCCATGGAATGATCCTTCAACCCAGAGTTGTTCTGTAGACGAGCTTGAAGCATGCCAACGTGTGTTAGTGATGGTTTCAACTGTTCTTGGGGAGAAGTTGTCACTTTCACACTTTCTTTCAGATTTAGATTTAGAAAATTCAGGTGTTTTTAAATGGGAAAGAAGTCTTCTTGCAGAGACTATGTAATGTGATAATGAGATGAAATTTGCAAGGGCACTTTGGATACATCATTCTTTAACTTGTCTGCAACTTTTCTTCAGAATTATTGTGTCGTAAAATTGTAAAATCCTAAAGAAATTATGTACAGAATCCTAGAACACAACTTTTAGCTGACTACAATCACATTTGTTGCGATATCTTTTACATAAACTGAATGACATGTGTTCACAACAATCGCTCAAAAATATAAATAAAAAAATTGGCCCATGCAGGTCTCGAACCTGCGACCTTCGCGTTATTAGCACGACGCTCTAACCAACTGAGCTAATAGGCCGGTTGATACAATTCTCATATATTCATATAAACTGAACGACTTAAGAACTAAGTCTTCATCATCCATAGATGGTATTTTCAGGATCTTGGCCCTCAATGTGAAGGAGATGGTATTTTAGAGGATAAAACTACCCATTTGACTCGAACACAAAGGGCCACTTTTGGGATCCATAGACGACATATGCCTTGACATGGTTAATACAATTAATAACACCAAATTTGATTTGTAAGTGATGAAAGAACAAGGCTCGAGGTTGAAAGCACACTCGTTTGCATTCCATTTAGAATAGTTTCAACCAGTTCTACGCTGTTTGCATTTTGGGAAACAGAAATTGCTTTTTACAACTAGGAGCATGCTTCTTGTTATGTGCAACACATCAAAAGATTCATAAGAGGTGCTCTACGGGTTGTTACGTTTTGATAAATTGAAGCCAGCGTGCTTGGTCCATTGTTTAAAGGATATACTCCATCGAGTACATGAAGAGTTTGGTTTCGCCTACTGATATATGTATGTTAACTAACATCTTACCATTATCAGAAAATTCAGTACTACGAAAAATCAGCAGCATATGAAATTGTACACAGAAGAGAAGCAATTCAACAAAAGAATCTGAATCCTGAACTGCTAAATGCATCAAACTTAACTCAATAACCCTAGCTGCACAATTTACCATTCTAACCCTAACCAAAGAAATAAACTTTCAAAAAAAAAGGTTACACTAGCTCACACGTAATACTTCACTCCTGCTTCATTTCCAGTAAACCCGCCGCCCATATTTTGCAGATGTTGATTTACGGAACCAACACTGATTAGAACAAACAATGTCAGGACTTGACACTTGCAACATGCCCGGTTTTCCTTCTATGTCGGCTAAAGTCAGAAACAAACCTGAAAGTAAGCCCACACCCTTCAACCTTGCATTTGTATGGTCTCTCTCCAGTGTGGACCCGCAAATGCTCAGTCCGGGCCCAGGCCCACTTAAATGTCATCTTGCAACCTTTCCAAGTGCATTTTAGAGGCCTGTTATCCTCATGGACCCGAAAATGGAGCACCGCATATCTGTGTGAACTGAATTTCTTTCCACACTCTTCATGAGGACACCTGTTTTTCCTATGCAGGTTTAGCTCGGTCTCGGTCTTGAAACTCATTTTGCAACCTTCATGGTCGCACTTGTGGGCCCTGTGTTCAATTTTTTCAGGGGTTCTTACATTGGAAGCCTTTGGTTCCTTTGTAGGTCTTCTTGTGACACTGGGAGGTTTTGATTTCTTTGCGGGTTTTTCCGGGATTGTTTTACCAATGGTAGGCACTCCATCTTTATGCAACTCTTTACTGCCTCTAGGTCTCAATCCTTCACATGGGCTTTTTATAAATCCACCCAAAGTGGATTTTTCATCTGTTTGCAATGACTCCAATTCTCTCTTCCTTTTACTTCCAGTTGTTGAACTTGGAACAGGGGAACCCTCGTCATTTTTTATTACAGTATCATTTGAATCAGAAACACGCTCATCGGTAGAGGACTCACCCATCTTAGTCAATTCAGAACCTTCTTGCATCATATCATCTTCATCACTACCCCACTCTACAGAATCGTTTTTGGCTACCATAGAACTATTTTCATTTTGCATGCAGCTTTCTTCATTTATATCATCTATTTCAACTCCATTTTCAATAGTTATAGCACATGCGTCAGCAACTTCCTCCATTTCCATGGAAGTGTGTGTTTTGGCATCTATCCCAGGTTTTTCAAGATTTGATAAATCACTAGAAACCGAAAAGCCAACCTCATTTGTATTTTTGTGTAAGATGGTTACTGGATCTTGTGGTTTGGACTTGAAGATTCTTCTTGAATACTGAATTAAACCACCTTCTTTTTTAAGCGATTGAGTTTCAGACAACTTATCATTGGACTCCACATCTTTTTCCAAAGAAATGGATTTCGACAAGTTCTTGATTGAATGGTTTGACTTTCTTTGTGAGCGGGATTTTGTAGTTTGCCACTTACGAATCATAGCACACAAGCCAACATTTGAGGTGGGGGTTGTGTCAGCAAATAATGCATCCATAGTCAATGATAAAGCATGTTGTTTCTTGTCAGCTGATAATTTAGGCCTCAGATTAACAGAATGCCGAAGATTAACATTCAATTTCGTTGTCCAATCTTCTATAGATTCGGCTTCTTCTTGGTCATTGTCAATAGCAAGATTTATCAGGTCCAGATCATCCCGCGTCGCATTGTCTAAATGAACTTCGTTATATCTGAATGTGCTACCAATCTGTTCTGCAATGATTGGAGCGTGGACCTTAATTTTCTGAAAGTCTACAAAAACATAATTTAAGTCAAAACTCAGGTAAACAAGTCAAATCACTTAAGAAAAGGTAAAAATGAAGGCAAAACTTTCAGTCCGTGGTTCAGTAATTTTCAAAATAGTCACCTGAATGGCATATGATAAGCAGTTTTGCTCCACCCATAGAATCCAACAGCTCTTCAATTTTACTAGCATGCTCTAAACAAAATAGCCGTGGTCTTAGATACCCATTAGACATATTCCATCCTTTATCAACATTAACCATTTCAGTTTCGACCCCATGAGCCTGAATAACACCATGACCTGTGACAGTTATATTATCAATTACCGCCTTTGCAGATGGTTGTATAATAGTCATGAAGGGATAACCAAGAACGCCACAGGCCACACATGGTAATGTCCCGGAATCAGTTTGGAAATCACTCGACATGTCATCCTCTTCTATATGAGCAAGTGTCTCGGGATCCAAATAATCTTCCTTTTGAATTTGAACATTTTCAGTATTTGTCACATCAGATTCTTTAAAAACAGATGGTGACAGGGATTCAAGATCCCACATGACTGCATGGTAGGAGGAATTTCTCTGAAGAATACTACTTAATAATTTATTTTCTTTTAAAATATCATCAATGAATTCCTTCTTAACCAAAATCTCACGTTCTTCTTTCTGACGATCTTTCAAACGAGAACTCCGTATCCCAGGAAGCAAGGATCTAGGCACTCTGATATTTGAACATTTTAAGAATATTATACACCAAGTGTTACATCTTTCGATTTTATGTAAAATCAATAAATGTAGGTTACCTTGGAATAAATGACATTGTTAGTAGGTAAAGCAATTGTTGATGTGAAAGCATAGGAAGAAAATTCATGGCAGCTCTTCGTACTGCAGCTTCCTTAGCTACCGAAAGCCATTGTGGAGTTGCAAAATTAGCAGCTTCTCCGCAATTAAAACCTTATTAAATAAGACATTATATTTGAGTCCATAACACATTATTAGGTATCTAAGTGAAAGTTGATATAGATACAAACTATGCAAAAAAAAGTACCATGGCTAAATCCTATGTGGTAAGCCCTTGGAAAAGTCACCACAATTCACCAGGATTCTGCACTAACCTGTATAGGTAAACAAAAAAATAAAAATTCTGTAGAATGTTGCAAATCTAGACAACTTACACTGTATATAACCGTTATCATCCAAAAAAAAGATAATTTTGTCCAAAAGAAGTTCAAAATTGTGTCCATAAGTAAGAAAATGAGGTAGAAAAGATAAAAGCATAATTTTTCAACAAGGAATGATATACCTGCAACATGGGATGCCAGATGCAATAACTGTTTCAGGTGATAGAAGAGTAGTCTTTTCTCCCAAGAGCGTTAGTGCAGCTGTTCAAAAAAATGGCAGCATAATATGAATTGTTGTGGAACCCTAGAAAATTGGTGTAACAAAATTTGTTGGTATCAAGCAAACTTGCAACAACAAGAATGTCCTTCTAAAAGTTATTTCGTTCTCAGAAGTTAAACTATATGGCTCATGTTGGTGTTTTCTCATTAGATTTATAAACAAGTTCAAAAATGTATAGCAAGGGTATCATATTGGTCTTCTTATCCATACATTATATTCTTTTTGGCAGAAAAATATAGTTCAAAAATGTTAGGTTCCATTGTTGCCAATGTAATTCAGGAACAGAAAAAGCTAATAAAGCATCTATCCTGCACTTAGGAATTCCTAAGAAAAATTCATCAAAAATGTATAGTAAGGGTAAGCATTTTCCATACCTAGTCGCCCTATGCCTCCGCCATAAGCCTTTGAACGAATTACTTCCTCAAATGTAAATGCATAATCCCCAGGGACTGCATACCATGTTTTAGGAGAGCCAATGTGAAGGAAATTTAAGCTGTGAAGCTCATGATCTTCAACATGCCATGCAAACCAGCTGAACAACATGCCAATATATACCATAGGAGAAGTGACACCTGGAATATCATCTGGCATGAAGCGTGTAAGAGATCCAGCTGATCGTGCAATTACTTGTAAATTCCAAGGACAATTTGAAAGCTTCCATCCAGAACTGCCTTCAATATCATGAACAGCATCTGAAACCTTTTGCCTGGGAACACTATCTGATGAATTATTCAGTAAACTGGCATCATTCTTTAACATATCTACTGAAGAACTAGTGCTACACCTTACAGATTCACCTTCCTGGTTGTCACAACTGTTGGCTTTATTGTCTAGTTGTTCCCTCATAGGAGAGCACTCTTTATTGTATCTAGTAAACGTCCTTCTCCTCCTCCTACGCTTACGCAAGAATCTAGACGGGCCCACTGGTTCACCAAATCCCGAACCCGGCACATCATTAGCATACTCGATATATATAGGCTTTTCACATGCCGCCTTCCAGAACAGTGACTCTGCAGCCAATGGAGAAACTTCTTTTATCATACTCAATTGACTACGGGCAAAAGTCTTGGATTTTGATTCAAACTGGTCCAACGTGTAAATCTCCCCACTTTGCCATACTTGCTTATTGACCACAGGAGGAGCGGGTTGGCCCGATCCCGCCACAGCCTCTTTCACCCTTTTACAACTATTAAGACCCAACTCTTGATGCCTTGTCGTAAAAACCGCCCGAATCTCCCCATTACTCACTACACTATTCCGCTTCACATCATCCCCCAACTCCGGGCTCTTTAACAATGACTTATTCAGATTACCAACAACATACTTTTTCGAAGGTTTAGGCAATGGTGGGATAACCTTACATATACCAAATGCACTAGCTTCTTTCTCAATCTTGGATATATAAGCTATTGGGTCCGCAAATTCTGTATCAGTGGGGTAAAACACAGGTGCCAGTGGCAAATTCTTGAGCCAATTAGGTATTTCCACGTCCCTCATTACAACAACCACTAACAATCACAAGCATAACAGTCATTCAGCACACACCCAATACAAAGAACCTACTCAGGAATATCAAAAGGGTATGAGTGATTTGTTATTGTAAGCCAATGAAACCCTAGAATTGGTTTGATAATGGGACTATTATGACTGAAAGTATGAATCTAGGGCAAAATTGATGTTATTGAACAAGAATAATGATGAATTGAATAGACTTATGAGTGTTAGAACCTGTGAGTTTAATGGGATTTGAAGGATTTGACCTCTGATGCCCTAGCGATACAGGAAGGAAGGAAGAGGGGCGTTGAGGTGCTTCATCCCCTTTTATGTTAAACCCATCCGCGCATTTTAGAACACTGTAGGATAAGTATGTTAGAGTGCGCCAAATGTTTCCTAATTTGTATATCTCCACCGTTCTATTCTCTCTCTCCACAAAGGGTAAACGAAAGCTAACATAATTCGGTTTTTCTATTTGTATTATTTTAATATATTTTAAATATATAAATCATTTTATTCGGTGTTATAAACCGGAAAAAAATTCTAATGAAGATTTTGTTCAAAAGTCGTTGTATTATTATTATTATTATTATTATTATTATTATTATTATTATTATTATTATTATTATTATTATTATTATTTATTATTATTATTATTATTATTATTATTATTATTATTATTATTATTATTATTATTATTATTATTATTATTATTATTATTATTATTATTATTATTATTATATTATTATTATTATTATTATTATTATTATTATTATTATTTATTATTATTATTATTATTATATTATTATTATTATTATTATTATTATTATTATTATTATTATTATTATTATTATTATTATTATTATATTATTATTATTATTATTATTATTATTATTATTATTATTATTATTATTATTATTATTATTATTATTATTATTATTATTATTATTATTATTATTATTATTATTATTATTATTATATTATTATTATTATTATTATTATTATTATTATTATTATTATTATTATTATTATTATTATTATTATTATTATTATTATTATTATTATATTATTATTATTATTATTATTATTATTATTATTATTATTATTATTATATTATTATTATTATTATTATTATTATTATTATTATTATTATTATATTATTATTATTATTTATTATTATTATTATTATTATTATTATTATTATTATTATTATTATTATTATTATTATTATTATTATTATTATTATTATTATTATTATATTATTATTATTATTATATTATTATTATTATTATTATTATTATTATTATTATTATTATATTATTATTATTATTATTATTATTATTATATTATTATTATTATTATTATTATTATTATTATTATTATTATTATTATTATTATTATTATTATTATTATTATTATTATTATTATTATTATTATTATTATTATTATTATTATTATTATTATTATTATTATTATTATTATTATATTATTATTATTATTATTATTATATTATTATTATTATTATTATATTATTATTATTATTATTATTATTATTATTATTATTATTATTATTATTATTATTATTATTATATTATTATTATTATTATTATTATTATTATTATTATTATTATTATTATTATTATTATTATTATTATTATTATTATTATTATTATTATTATTATTATTATTATTATTATTATTATATGGATTCTCTCAATGATTTATCGGAATTTCAACCTCGCCTCTAGTTTTGAGAAGTTATTATATCGTTTCTATTGTTTGTGAAATTATGACGGTTTGAGTCCCTAGACCAAATAACCTTTAGAATTTGATGTTACAGTTTTAAAATGATTAATTAACCTTGGAAATGAAAACAGATGAAAAAACTCTAAGCTAACTATTTTCAGTTTACCTATGATAAATATAAAAAAATTTGATGGAGAGGGGAAAACGGATGGATAAGAGCAAAGGACTATAAATTGATAAAAACTTTTCTCCAGCGCCTAATAAACTTAAAAGATAATATAGACAATCAAATTTTAATAAAGACAAAAAGGAAGTTAACATAAAACATAAACGTTTAAACATAAGAACAAATAGAGTTGTTAAAGAAAAAAGGTAATATAAACTATATTTATTTAGGCCACTGGGCTAATTAATTTAGAAGTCATACTTCTCTGTGGGACCCGACTTAAAATTATTATGCTCTCATCTCATAAATATTATCCCATGATTCCATGATCACAGTTTTTTTTTAACCAAAAAGTATGAAAAGTAAAGATTTTATGAAAATTAGGTGGGCCTATGAGGGCCCTACCCACATGCTAATCCTATGTTGTCATACCGTCCGTATCCGTTCACCGGTCATCTTCATCAACCTATTGCAATCCCATAATTTCTGAGAAGAACCAAAACCCAAATGTCGAAGACGGTGATCAAATTAGAACCAAAACTTGTTTTGATAATCGGAATTATGGATATAGAGATCTAGAATCAAAACCCGAATTAGAATCGGGTTATAACAACTGAAATCATGGAAACAACTATCAAAACAACGGGTCTATTTTTTTGTTCTTAATCTTGACACCCGCTGGAATAACCAAAATTGGTTCTAGCCATGTGCATGGATCGTCAATAACTTTTGTTTAACCATCCTTAACGTTGTGCTTCTGAGTTTAACAAATGAAAGAAAGGAATTAAGTAGAGAAAATAAATATAGGGGAAGAAAAAGATATAATGCACTTTCATGTTATGTAGTTTGTAGAAAAAGAAAATAAATTAAGGATGTGAGGGAAGATTATATTTGTATTTGATTTGTTCTCTCTACATCCATCTATTTTAGAAGAAATGTTAAGAAGAAAGATTATTACTAATTTGTTGTTACTAACTTCTAACCACTAACGTATCATTAAAAAAATCATTAAAAACCTTCATTTCAATTCTTTTCACTTCTTTTGTTAATAAACTCTTAAACACAAATCTTGTGGCAAAATGGGCGGGTCGAGTCAGGTTGAGTGTCGGGTCAGTACGGGTTCGGGTCAGGATAAGTTCGGGTCAAGACGGGTTTGGAGCAAAAACGGGTCGGGACGGTTTGGGTTAGGATGGGTTCGGGTCAAGACGGGTCGGCTCAGGACGGGTCAAATCAAATTTACACCAATTTTCATCAAATTTATAATCAATGCAATTTTGAAACAAATTCTAAGAAAACCAGCAACCAAAAAAACAATAGTTATAAATATATAGAACAATGTTAGCCGATCCACTGTTTTCCTCATTCTCAATACATTAATTCTTGTCAAAAATTCAAACCAGTACCAAGAAACAAATATACGCAGCCCTTAACATCAACAACAAACAACAATTACAAAAATTAACAAACAAAACAGGTTATCTGTTTTACACATACTCATTATATAATACCTGAAACTCTAAAAGTGCAAAGTTCGATCATTCGTTGATTCCTTTAGCAGTATGCATTGAAAAACTTTTTTGATCCAATTATGTTACAGACCAATTTATGATTTAAATAACTAACATTCTTACACGGTAGCGGTTGCTCATAGTTGTGTTCATCGGCGATTTAGAGGGTTGAGAGAAATTTGCAAGAGATTGAGATTGTGGTGGTTCACAGGTCAATTATCAAGGATTGTATGATTGAATGATTTGGACTGTCAAGGATTGTATGATTGAATGATTTGAATGGTGGTTCACTTTTGCTTCGAAGATGTTTTTTAGGTTAGCTTTGTTTAGAAGGGGATAAATAGACAATTGGGGGATATTGACTATTGAGGATGGAGAACCGTTTGTTTTTTCAAATAACCTATCCTGACCCGTTGCTTTTTTTTTCCTTTGTTTTAAACCTATCCATTCTGAGTTTCTGACCACTTTGAGAATAAAAGCTAACCCAAAGCAACCCACCACCTTATTTGGGAAGTCCAAATCAGCCCAAATGTTTACATTTGGGTTAAGATTGCCGGGTCTAACCTCTGTTGAACCGATCCTTATGAGTCATGGATTATGAACTAAACTCACCATCGGAAGATTAAAGCCAATCCTCCAGCAACTGTAACACCACCCCAAACACCACCGAAATCATTAACTAAACTCACCAAGAAGTTTCTCCACCCCCAAAACCTTGTGGCCAACTATATTGGAACACGTTATGGCTGACTGCCTCGCCATCGTTAGTGTTTTTACCAACCACAAAACCATTTTCAAACCGCTGAGTGTTGGTATGCACAATGGAACCCCTTTTGGCAAACTTCCCAACATCATCACAAGGGGAAAGACTGGTGAAACTAGCAACTGGTTGTGTGAAGCAGTTGATAAAGAGAGGAGAAAGGAGTCGCGTAGGGCTGTGATTATATACTACAGCACAATGATGCAAAAAACGGAAGCATATGCGCATTTAAAAAGTCTGGTAGAAAACTCATCACATGGTGAACATAAACCATAATCAATCACTCAGCCTTTCATAATCTTGTGCAAAGAAGTTACAACAAAACTTACGAATCGCTGTAAACGTACGTTGTGAGGCCAAAGACCGCATAACTCAGGCCTCAAAACCATACAGCAATTGAAATCAAACTGAATCAAAATTAAAGTAGACATGTATAATAGACCTCAATTTTCACCAGCTAATCTGGTTTAGGAGGCTAATAACAATGGAAAATAGCACAACAATATTGATAGAAGAAACCCAATAGAAACTGGCACAAGAAAAATTGGCTCATCCACCTTCAACTGGGAGATAAGTTCTGAAACTTTGAAACCATCAAATCTAGTTAAAATCTGGCTTCTCTGGGTAGGTGCAGCCCGATCTTTGGATGATCACATTGGATGCGTAGCACCCAGCTCTCACGCATTCCTTGATCGGCTTCTCAAGAACCAATTGAGACAAAAAGCCCCCAACAAATGCGTCACCTGACCACAAATTACACATACATAAAACAATATATTCATTTTGTATTTGCGCATTGAAAGCATTTCAAAGATATCATGAAATTGTGCAAACCTGCTCCGTTGGTGTCAACGAGTTTCTCCTTTGGCAAGTAGATGACGGGATAGGTTGTAACTTTCCCATCCTCAGCAACTACAACAGGATCAGCTCCCTGGGTGATCACAGTAATTCTCTTGTGGGTCCCGGATGCTTTTGGCCATTGAGAGATCTTGATTGCAATCTCCTCCACGTTATCAGTCTGAAAGACGAGAAAGTATATGTTTATTAGTGTTTTTTATCGTATATAGGTAGGTATCATAGTCAAGCACCAAACGGTTCTCACCTCCCAACCATGAACCTTAGAGAATGTTCTTGCTTCGGTTTCATTTCCAAAAACATAATCCACATACCTGCATTATTATTTAATACAAACTGAATATGAAATTTACAGCACGTGACAAAAAGCCTGATAAAGCAACTACGACAGATTTAACTCACGGTAAGGCCTTCTCTTGAACATCCTTGAAAAATTCACAGATGAATGGTGCAGATAGGTTCATTGTGAAAACCTACACGTTTTAAGAAAGCCAATAAGAATACAAGAAACTTGCGGGTTTTTCACTTAAGGGTATGGGTTTGACAGCTAAATAGTACGTTTGGTTTGAAGGTATGGGTTTTGAAGAAATGGGGTTGGCATCCATAAAATCAGGATAATCCTCCAAACACAACTAAAGGTTTTAGAGTTGGCTTTAGAAGTCCATACCCATTCCCCTTCCATCCTGTTATCAAACCCATACCATAGTGATTCACAAGTGCAGACCAAAAGCCAAATTAGAATTCATTTGAGGATTTAATAACTTTAGTATTACCTTGTTGGTTGCAGCAGCATGCTCAGCTACAAGCTGGATTGATTCAGGAGAAACCGTAAGGAAAAAGCCAGCAATATAGATGTATTTAGCCTTCTCAACTGTCAAAAACTGTAACTCTTAGGAAGTTGAAAAATGCATGGAGACATGAGAATCTTAAAAAACAAGTCAGAAATCAGTACCGAGGGCCCAGTTCTCTGGACGCTTCAAGTGCTCAGACTTGTAGCAGTTGGCAGCAGACAGATTGGCAACAAGTGACCTGGTAATAGAAAGAATCTTTCGTTAATTAACTTTGACTAACGTGATTCATAAAGCATACAACCACATACACAGAAAATAATTATCTTAATTCAATTATAATCTCCATGTGACTTTCAACAAAATCAAACAACTGGATGAAAAAAAAAATACTGCTACAGTTAGGCCTTAGCCAAACATGACATTTGTGTTCTTAGAGGAACCAAACATTTTGGGTTCAAGAAAATGTTTCCATAGAACAAGAATATTGTATAAAGTTGAGAAACATATTCGAGGATAAGATACATTTACTAACCTCTCGCCACCAACAACACAAACAGCACAGGTACCAGTTGGTGCATTTTCATCCTCATAATAGTGTACCTAAAACAACATTGTTAGAAAAACTGTAAATCATTCACAAAGTTAAAAATAACTAATGTGTGTCTAGATGTATGTTTTTAAAGTAACTACGTGATATGATAATCATAATCAGTTACTCGGTTGTAGAAAACAGTAGAAGATGGCGACATGGCGTTTAGATGCTTAAAAGTTATAAGTATTCAAAAATTAATGCATCCTTTATACAACTACGATAAAGAACATTCTTTTCATTAACTGGTATAGGCCTTCTGAGATGAGTAGCAAGAAGCTGTGATTAGGTATTTATATCACCCTTCCATATTCAGTTTTATTGCAACTAGTACGCAAACGATTATCCAAAATTACTAACCCCTGAATGATCAGCTAATCAGAAATCAAAGCTATTTATCTAAACACTAAAACCGTTATTGTAACTATCAGGTAATCAGCTATTAAACACAAATTCAAACACCACTGAAAAGACTCTAAATGGAATAAAAGAAAGAAGATAATTACATTAACACCAGCACTTTTTGAGTTCTTTTTCATCTCCTCCCCGTACTTGTCCTTCCCAACACAACCCATATAACTTGTTGCACCAGGGATTTGAAGCATCCACTGAAGACAGCCACAAAAAACAGTAAATAACTATTTTCATAATTTTGGTTGCATAAATTCAAATGTAAAAAGCACTCAGCTACGTACCTGAGCAACTCGGATTGAATTTTGAGTAGCACCTACAATAAAAAACTATATATTAAAATCCAATACCATAAACAGTTTTGCTTCTTGAACAAATATACAAGAGTGTAAACATTAGATTGAAAGAATATAGTCACCTCCAGCAATGTACTCAACATTGTGTTTAGAAGACATTTCTTCATACCTGAAAAGAAGCCAACCAAAATAAGGTTATCAAAGTCAATAACATAACAACTAACAAGATACATGCAACTTGTGATCATGAATCGCTCAATCCTTATAGCCCCTTGTTAGGGTGTTACAAGAAAGTTCTGATTAGACATGCCATAACAAATCATCTCCTGACAAATCAAGGCGATTATTCTTGATTTCTAATGCAACAACAATAAACTTATTAATGTTTAATCCAAATAGATTCTATAATGCAATAAGATAATGTTGTCAATGTGAAGTATTAAGGTGGACACTTACATGGGCAAATGCTTGTCTTCAGCAAGGATAGCATTGTTCAACTTGATATCATATCTAAAATTTCAAAGAAAGAGAGATTAAGAGAAATACAATTTAATGATCAAATGATCACGAACCACAGTTGATATACAATACTGATGATCGAAAAGATTAACAGTCATATAATTTATCTTTGGACTAGCCACAACTTAACAATCCTTCTTATGCATTATAAAAAAAGGGCGTACCTGGTGCTGCAAAGAGCTCCCGCGTTTTCGCAGGGTCCAGGGAGGGTCCGTCCCATTTAAGGGAAGATGTACGCGGTCTTTCCCCCACATTTTGTGGAGAGGCCGTTTCCACGGATCGAACCTGAGACCTTCGGTCCCTTAGGAACAGCTTTTACCGCTGAGACCTTCTTATGCATTATAAATGTAACATTAACTCAAATTAACTCCAAATGTTAACTAATTGCAAAAGAAAACAACAAGACCAACAACAAAAAGAGTGCACTTTAAGGAAGTGACTTAATCTTTCTTGCCACTTCTGATCCAAATAAAATAATACACATTGACCATAGTCGTTTGATTCACCTTGGGATCAGCCAAATAAAAAACCATGGTAGTGTGATATTTCCCCCAAATATTTATTATTTTGATCAAAGAGTCAGGATCCAAAAATTGTGTGTGTATATATATATGTAACTCAGTTGGATACAGTAAGACAACCAAAAAAATACTGAGTGCTGAAACTTTATACAAATTTGTAGTAAATAAGAACAACCTTATCGAATTGAAAATCAACATTTCTGTAAGAATTAGGCTTTTGAGATAACGGTTCTCTGAAAAATAAATCTGAACTCTAAACTCCAAAGTAAGGTTAGTTCTGCTATTAAACTTAAATTAAGCTACTTGCAACTCCTATATGCTCTGCTACATTCTTAAAAGATTAAAAAACCCTAGATCTAAAACCCAGAAGCTAAAACACGACGAATACCTACGAAACTGGCAGATTCCACCGACAAATTTACAATCCAATCTAACTGACTTAATCAAACAATGAAAGAACACTAGATCTCTTGCTAAAATTGGACATAAGAACAGAATTCATTCCAGATCAGAGTGAAATGAAGTCAGATCCGATCAATCACATCGATTTAAAAGGTAAAGATAACAGATGAAAGAGAGAAAGATCGAGTCTTTACTAACTTGGTGAGGAAATCTTCATCGACTACAGCTGAAATGTCGAGAAGGGGGTTTCCCATGCCCAACAAGACTCCTTCGTAATCTGCCATTGTAAAAAGAAAGAAAGAAAGAAAGAAGGGGATAGTAATAAGGGTTTTAAAGGGTGGGTGTGAAGAATGCAAGATCTGAGGATGAAGGCGAAGAAAGATTGAAGGGGAGTGGGGGGGATTTATAGTGGAAGTTGGGGTTTGGTTTGGGTTGGTGAAATCTATACTGTCGCCCCCTCACCAAGGTGCTGTTTGTTTTTTCTGCAGGAAAACGTCTGCAGTCTGCGGACCACATCTGCAGACATCTGCAGCAAAAGAGGTGGACCAAACGTCTGCAATCTGCAAGAAAAAGACTGTTTGTTTTTTACATCTGCAGAATGGTACCACACATACATACATACAACATCTGCTTCTTTGGTACCACATATATACATACCACCTATTTGTAAACCTATTAAATTAAACATATTTTCTTTAACATCTGCTTCTTTGAACTTGTACCACACACACATACATACATACAACATACATACACAAAACGGATGAAATTGAACGAGGGTTTCGTTCAATTGAACTCATGATCAACAATTTCAGATCAAAACACATAAATGAACTAAAACCCAATTCAATTATCAAAACACATAAATGAACTGAAATTAAGAGGAGTTTGAGCTTTAGGTTACAGATTCATCAACAAAAAACAAAGATCTGCTCGATTTGCTTCGAGAATGTAGAGAAATTGCGCTTCGTGCTTACACAAACCTGCAAAATCACCAGAGAAAGTAGTCATGCTACACCAACGTCGGGAAGCGAGGGGAAACTGCCCGAGGGAGGCGGCCCACGTGCGTCGGGAGTACGTCGGGAGTGCGTCAGGAGGGCGGCGCGGGGCGGCCGAGGGGAAACGGCTCGAGGGAGGAGGCCGACGTGCGTCGGGAGTGCGTCGGGAGTGTGCCGGGAGTGCGTCGGGAGGGCGGCGCGGGGCGGCCGAGGGGAAACTGCCCGAGGAGGCGGCCGACGGGCGTTGGGAGGGCGCGGACGGAGGGGTTGCTGGAGGGAGGCTGCGGGAGGAGAGGGTGGCTGGTGGTTTGGGGTTGCTGTTTGAGTTGAAGGAGAAATGAGTTTAAGGGATTAAAGGAGAAGTGAGGGAGAAGAGGTGGAGAAGAGGTGGAGAAGTGGTAAGTCCATGTCTTCTCCACGCAGACGTCAGGAAGACGTTTTTTAATGAAACGTCTTCCAAAAATCAAACAGTCTGCGCACTCAAAAGCTCTTCCCGCGTCTGCGTGCGCGCAGATGAAGAGGTACAGAAGAGCTTTTGGTGAAAAACAAACACCACCCAACTCTCTTCCATGGTAATTTTCATTTTTCAATACACAAATTATTTAAAAACTTTTATATTTTCTCATGTGTTCGTTTAGTTTTGCATTAATTCACTTAGGTGCTGTTTGTTTTTTCTGTACGGAAACGTCTGCAGTCTGCGGATCACATCTGCAGACATCTGCAGCAGAAGAGGTGGACCAAACGTCTGCAGTCTGCAAGAAAAAGACTGTTTGTTTTTTAACATCTGCAGACCGGTAAAACAATGAAATTAACTCCCAATTATTTATAACATCAATTATTTATATTAAGATATGTAAAATAAACTAAACAAATCAATATGTATAAAATTATATTGGAGTAGGTTAGTGTGCAGTAAACATGTTAAACCCAAGAATGAGTAATAATGGAGTAGGTTCAGGTTGGTTGTTGAGCCCATAATCCACACTCTCTTCTGTTTCGCCCATAAAACCCCCACAAACCCACCATCATTCCACCATCCACACTCTTAAATGCCATCCGATTCATTCGATCACCGTCGCACAACCATCGCAAAGCCCCACCACACCGGCGGAAGTGCCGTCGTTGTACCGCCGCCTGAGCCCGAACACCGGCCCTGCCCCATTGCGACTCCACCAACACCAAATTTTGCTACTACAACAACTACAACTTCTCCCAGCCTTGTCATTTCTGCAAGTCTTGCCGGCGGTACTGGACCCACGGCGACGGTAGCCGTGACATCCGGTAATTTTCCGTTACCAAACTCCGTTAGTTCCGTTAAGTCTTGCATACACGCGTCGTAAGCACACACTAGTTGTCGTTTAACGTTGGTGACCTAATAATAATTAATAATGTTAAATTAATAATAACTTAACTGTTTATGTGATTATTGCATTATGCTTATGTGTTTACGCGATTTAAAGATTATTTGGGAATTAATCGCGTAACGTGAAAACGTGTGTGTAAATTCGTATGTCTTGTGTTTTACAAAGATAAAATGTACAATTGTTACCATGAGTTATATGTGTATCATTGTAGTTAAAAACCATTAAAAAGTATTTAAAAGAGTGCCTTTTTATAAAAAATACTAAATACAAGGATTAAAGGGGTATTTAGCAAAATTTAATTAAAACAAAAGCCTAACCACCCCTCCCCCACACCCATCGGCCGCAACCTCTTCCTCTCTCCCTCTCCCTTTGCGAAATCGACCAAGAACAAGCAAGGTTCATTCGATTTTAGGTGTTTGCAAGCCATATAACAAGTTAGCAACATCAAATATTGTTCCTTTGCAACAATTAAGGTTAGTCTTGATGTTTTACGGGTGTTCTTGATATAGCCGAAACCCTAGCTGCGAATTAGGGGTTCATGGTGCTGAATTTCGATCAATTGATGATGCTATCATGTTAGTTAGATTGTATACATGTTAGTTAACGTTGATTATGCAAGAAAATTACGTTTTTGATTGGTTGTTCATACTTTTTGATGAAGATGAACCCTAATTTCGAAATTGATGATGATGATGTGAAATTGATGATTGTTAGATGAATGTATGATGATTAGTAGGTTGTATGAATGCTAGGTCTCAGGTTCCTAAGGGACCGAAGGTCTCAGGTTCGATCGTGGAAACGGCCTCCGCACAAAATGTGGGGGAAAGACCGCGTACATCTTCCCTTAAATGGGACGGACCTCCCTGGACCCTGCGAAAACGCGGGAGCTCTTTGCAGCACCAGGTACGCCCTATGAATGCTAGGAAACATTGATCTTGCAAGAAATTGATGAATTGAAGTTGGTGTTCATAGGTTACTAATAATAGTAACTTTATTTCCATGCCATGATGATCTAATGATGGATTGATGTTGTTAATGTGTTCATGATGATGATTAGATGCTAGATTGTTGATATGAATGCTAGAAATCTTAGAATGAATGCCGTTGTTCATATCTTGCCAAAAGTAGAAACTTTTGTGTATGATGTTTGAGAATTTGGATGTTTTGGTGATGATCATCATGTTAGAATGAATGTTATGAACTTGATTAGGAATAATATTGATGAAATTATGATGGAATTGGGTGCTAAATCACTTTTGGGCATTACTTCCCAAAAAGGGAAACTTTATTTTGATGAACTTTGAATTATGATGAGTAGGTGTTGTTAATCATGTCTAGGTGTTGTTATGAGCTTGAATTAGTATACTAGTAATGAGTTCATGAGTACATTGAGTGTTTTATGGATTTGGGATATACTTTCCCAAAGAGGAAACTTTGTTTGTACAAATTCTTACATGTGATGAATTGATCATGTTTGAGACATTAGGAGCATGCTAGTATGTGCATGGATGAATACTACTGTGGTTGAATGTGTAGATTGGGTTGTATGGATAATTAATTGGTAAATTGTCTGTTTTGGCTTGTTTATGATAATTCATAGTTATGGATCATATGAGTAGATTTTGCATGATTTGATCTTGTATGATGTATGATTACGTTTGTTTAAATGGTTTACAACACATAACGTCACCAACGGGTCAAACGGGTCAACTTGGTCAAACGTGTTTGTTTTATAAAACCTTGAGTTCTTTGATTATAGAGCACTTAGGGTTTCCTTGGGATTTCTGTGTACATGTACTTATGTACTTGTGTGTTCTAGGTAACCTTTGAAGGTTGTATTTCCACGTGTTCTTGTCAAGTTAAGCCTTAGATATCTATCACGCGTATCAGGTGAGTTCATGCCCCACTATTTATTAATCTCTTTTGGGGGAGATAGCATACTGGTAATTTCACAAACGCTTATTATATTTAAGTTGTGTATAATATTAATATAGTGTTGTTTACCATGGAAGTAAGATATGGCATATAGAGTCGTTCTGAGTAACTATTGACTGTGATCCTGGTTTGTTCACACGCCTCGCGGTAAAACTTCGCACGTGGATTTTGAGGGTGTGACAGATTGGTATCAGAACAGCACCGAGTCAGGCGACTCACGAGTGACGTTTGTACACTACAACACTAGGTGTATAAACTACGACACCAGCTGGATACACTTGAGGAACAACATGGTAAGACCTTGGAGGGATGTTACCACATGCGGGACGGTTATCAGGCACTTAGTGGATGCATGACTGCTCCAGAATAGCGCGACGAAGTAGCGACAATAGGATTGCTACCTTAGAAGCCCAGTTGGCGGCGCTTCAGATCGCCTTAGCTCCTGCTCCTGTAGAGGCCTCCGAGGAGGAGGAGAAACCCGAAGAGGAACCTGAAGAGGAACCTAAAGAAGAACCCGTGGAGATGGAAGATGACAGCGACGGGTCGGATATCGTTGATTGATTTTATTTTCTTCAAATGACTTGGACTATGTAGCGTTTCTTTCTTTTAAAACCTATGTGGGAAGGGTTGTTTCCCCACCCGAACGAGAAACTTAAATTTTGACATTGGTGAATACATTGTGACTTATTTACAATTTATTTATCTTGGTTATCATTTTTGTTATGAATGTTGTGGATGTGATGATTCGTTACTTTCTTATTGTTTACTACACTTCAATGAGACGAATATGTTTGATGTTACTCATTATTGTATTTGTGAATGTAAAGTGAAAGAAAATAAACGCCCGAGGACGTGGACGTGGTCGAGGGCGTGGGTGCGGACGTGGACGTGGCGTTGGTGATCAAGGCGGCGGTACTATCAACATAACCCCTGCTGAATTCGCTGCCCTGATAAACGAACAGGTTCAGGCAGCGGTAGCAGCTGCCTAAGTGGGACAGCCAGCAGGTAAACAATAATAGAAAGTTAAATCAAATGCTATAGTTAATTGTATAGGATATCTGATCGATGTTTATCGTGTTAAAACAGGACCACCCGTGTGTACTTATAAGTCCTTTATGGACTGTAAGCCACACACCTACAGCGGTACTGAGGGAGCAGTAAGGCTAGTACGCTGGTTTGAGAAGTCGGAATCCGTTTTCTCCAAGTGCAACTGCCCACCTGTCGACCAGGTGAAATATGCCACAGGAACTTTGGAAGGTGTCGTGTTGTCCTGGTGGAATGCACAAGTACAAATGCTTGGGCAAGCTATGGCAAATGAGCTTCCTGGGATGAATTCAAGCAGATGATGACCGAGGAGTACTGTCCTCGAAGTGAAGTGCAAAAGCTAGAAATGGAGTTCTGGCAACTGAAAATGCAGGGCTCGGAAATCGAGGCTTATACTACTAGAACTCATGAATTGGCTACTCTGTGCCCAAGAATGGTAAATGAGATGCATAAGCGGGTGGAGCACTACATTCGGGGATTGGTGCCCGAGATTTGGAGCATGGTGGCTGCCTCCAACCCAGCTACAATTCAGCAAGCTATTCGCTTAGCCCACAAACTGACCGACGAAGCCGTGGAACAAAGACGATTACCGAAACGGGGCGCTGTGGCGAGCGTGCCCGATAACAAGAGGAAATGGGATGTTTCCAACAACAACAACGAATCATCATCGTCCAGCGGTCAACAACAGCCTCAGCAATAACAGCCGGTCCAGCAACAACAACGGAGGTTTGATAATAACCGTAACTTCAACCAGTCGGCTTCAAACAATCAAGGACCAAGCGGGTATGGTGGTAAACAACCGAGGTGCACGCGGTGTAACTATCACCATGTGGGAAGGTGTGACAACTTCAAATGTCAGCGTTGCGGTAAAATGGGACATTTAGCCAAGGATTGTCGTGGTGAGTTGGTAAAGAAGCCACAACAACCTCAGGAGACTCCCAAGGGTTGTTTTGAATGTGGGAAGGAAGGGCATTACACGCGAAACTGCCCGCAACTGAGGAAAAATGGTAATGGCACTAGTCAAAATAACAACACCCAAGGCAACAACAACAATGATGGCAATGGCAATGGAAATGGTGGCAACAACAATGGAGCTAAAGGGAGAGCCTTCGTCATTGGCTCAGGTGAGGCTCTAAATGACCCCACGACTGTACTGGTAGGTTTTCTGTCAATGGATGTTTCGGTACGGTACTGTTTGATACTGGAGCCGATAGGAGTTTCATATCCTTAAAGTTCTGTAGTCTTCTAAGTGATATGCTCTCTGCCTTAGAATCTAAATACACCGTAGAATTGGCCGACGGTAAACAGATCCATGTAACACATATTCTTAGAGATTGTAAGATAGAGCTTGCTGGTCATACTTTTGCTATAGATCTTATACCTGTTACACTGGGAAGTTTCGACGTTGTAATAAGCAAGCGGAAGTCATATGTCATGAGAAAATCATACGAATTCCTGTTGGTGAAGAAATCCTTACAGTCATAGACGATAGGAGTGGTGCAGTGATGGGCATCATCTCTTATATGAAAGCACAAAAGTTGTTGCGAAAAGGTCGTTTGGCTATTCTGGCACTCGTCACCGATAAACAACCGGAGGAAAGGAGAATGGAGGACATACCTGTGGTACAAGACTTTCCAGAGGTGTTTCCAGAGGATCTTCCCGGACTACCACCTCATCGCCAGGTGGAATTCCAAATTGAACTGACTCCCGGCGCAGCCCGATTGCTAGAGCACCTTATCGATTAGCACCGAACGAACTACACGAGTTTGTTATCACAACTTCAGGAGCTGTTAGATAAGGGCTTTATTCGACCTAGCACAACACCTTGGGGAGCCCATGTCCTCTTTATTAAGAAGAAAGATGGCACGTTTCGAATGTGCATCGATTACAGAGAGTTAAACAAAGTCACAGTCAAGAACCGATACCCCCTACCTCGTATCGATGATTTGTTTGATCAGCTTCAGGGATCAAGCTATTATTCGAAGATCGACTTGAGGTCTGGTTATCATCAACTTAGAGTTCGAGAAGAAGACATCTCCAAAACTGTGTTCCGTACTCGCTATGGTCATTACGAGTTCTTGGTCATGCCTTTTGGGTTGACTAATGCACCTGCGGTGTTCATGGATCTCATGAATCGCGTGTGCAAACCTTATCTTGATCAGTTCGTCATTGTGTTTATCGATGACATACTGATATACTCTAGGATCAAGGAGGACCATGAAGAGCACTTACGATTGATATTAGAACTATTGAAAAATGAGCAACTGTACGCTAAATTCTCCAATTGTGACTTTTGGATACGGGAAGTGCAATTTCTAGGTCATATTGTTAATGAGAAGGGAATACATGTTGATCCTGCCAAGATTATGGTGATAAAGAATTGGGCTATACCTAAAACACCGAGCGAGATAAGGCAATTTCTGGGGTTAGCAGGGTATTACTGACAATTCATAGAGGGATTCCCTAAGATTGCACAACCTCTACAGCCTTGACCCACAAAGGAACGACATACAAATGGGGTGAAAGTCAAGAGGCGCCTTTTCAGCTATTAAAACAGAAACTCCGTAGTGCACCGATATTCGCACTGCCAGAGGGAACAGATGATTTCGTGGTGTATTGTGACGTGTCCATTCAAGGATTGGGTTGTGTGCTGATGCAACGTGACAAAGTAATAGCTTACGCCTCGAGACAACTGAAGGTTCACGAGAAGAACTATACCACTCATGACATGGAATTGGGTGCAGTGGTTTTTGCCTTAAAGATTTGGAGACATTACTTGTACGGTACCAAATGCACTGTCTACACCGATCACAAGAGTCTTCAGCATATCTTTGAACAAAAGGAGTTGAATATGAGGCAACGACATTTGGTGGAACTCCTGAATGATTATGATTGCGCTATCACGTACCATCCTGGAAAGGCGAACGTGGTTGCCGATGCCTTAAGCCGGAAGGAAACAGCTAAACCCAGGCGGGTGCGAGCCTTACAACTTACAATTAGCACCCATCTGCCTGAACAAGTTAAGGAAGCACAGATAGAAGCCTTAAAGAGGAAAATGTTAGCTCTGAGTCATTACGGGAATGGATAAACAACTAGTGGTGAAAGAGGATGGAATTCGGTACTTCATGGATAGACTTTGGGTGCCTGTCTATGGAAATCTAAGGGATTTAGTTATGAGTGAGGCACACAAGTCTAAGTACTCTATACATCCTGGATCTGACAAGATGTATCATGACTTAAAGGCGCACTACTGGTGGCCTAACATGAAGGCGGATGTAGCTACGTATGTGAGCAAGTGTTTGACCTGCTCAAAAGTCAAGGTAGAATACCAAAAACCATCTGGACTGTTACAACAACCCGAGATACCAATGTGTAAATGGGAACAAATCTCCATGGATTTTATTACTAAGTTACCCGGACTAATACTGGTTGTGACACAATATGGGTCATTGTAGATCGGTTGACAAAGTCCGCTCACTTCCTTGCAATTAAGGAAACGGATAAGATGGAGAAATTAACCCGATTGTACCTTAAAGAAATCGTTTAGAGATACGGTGTACCGATCTCAATTATTTCTGACCGCGACGCTCGTTTTACGTCACACTTCTGGCAATCACTGCAGAAATCTCTGGGTATGCGATTGGATATGAGACTGCTTATCATCCACAGACTGACGACCAGAGTGAGCATACCATACAGACTTTGGAGGATATGCTACGTGCTTGTGTGATTGATTTCGGGAATAAATGGGAAGTTCGTCTGCCATTGGTGGAATTTTCCTATAATAACAGTTATCACACCAGCATACAGGCAGCCCCTTTCGAGGCTTTGTATGGGAGAAAATGTTGATCACCGGTTTGTTGGGCTGAAATTGGTGATAGTCAACTAACAGGTCCCGAGCTAATTCATGAAACAACTGAGAAGATTGTGCAGATACGGAATCGTATGGCTGTAGCGCTAGATAGACAGAAAAGTTATGTCGACAAGAGACAGAAACCTTTAGAATTTCAGATTGGCGACAAGGTTTTATTGAAAGTCTCACCATAGAAAGGCGTAGTTCGGTTTGGCAAGCGAAGGAAGCTAAATTCGAGGTATGTTAGACCATTCGAGATATTGGAAAGAATAGGTCCAGTGGCCTATCGACTAGCATCACCTGATTCACTAAGCGGAGTCCATAATGTGTTCCATGTTTCAAATCTAAAGAAGTGTTATATGATGAAACACTAATTGTACCACTAGAAGATGTTCGAGTGGATGAACAATTACATTTTATCGAAGAACCAGTTGAGGTGATGGATCGTGAGGTGAAGACACTTAAGCAAAGCAAGATACCCATAGTTAAAGTTTGTTGGAACTCGCGACGTGGATCGGAATTCACGTGGGAACGTGAAGATCAAATGAAGCTTAAGTATCCTCAGCTATTCGAGACGATGCCTGCAGACAAAGGTATTGATTTAAATTCCGGGACAAAATTTCTTTCAACATAGGGATGATGTGACAACTCATCCAAAACTCACTCGATTTCGATTTCTGTGTGCCAATGCAGTAGACCAGTGATGGAACACTCCCACCATGTAATGCAATTTTCGGGCTGAAAATTCTTTCAACATGGGGATAATGTGACATCCGGTAATTTTCCGTTACCAAACTCCGTTAATTCCGTTTAGTCTTGCATACACGCGTCGTAAGCACACACTAGTTGTTGTTTAACGTTGGTAACCTAATAATAATTAATAATGTTAAATTAACAATAACTTAACTGTTTATGTGATTATTGCATTATGCTTATGTGTTTACGCGATTTAAAGACTATTTGGGAATTAATCGCGTAACGTGGAAACGTGTGTGTAAATTCGTATGTCTTGTGTTTTACAAAGATAAAATGTACAATTGTTACCATGAGTTTATATGTGTATCATTGTAGTTAAAAACCATTTAAAAAGTATTTAAAAGAGTGCCTTTTTATAAAAAATACTAAATACAAGGATTAAAGGGGTATTTAGCAAAATTTAATTAAAACAAAAGCCTAACCACCCCTCCCCCACACCCATCGGCCGCAACCTCTTCCTCTCTCCCTCTCCCTTTGCGAAATCGACCAAGAACAAGCAAGGTTCATTCGATTTTAGGTGTTTGCAAGCCATATAACAAGTTAGCAACATCAAATATTGTTAATTTGCAACAATTAAGGTTAGTCTTGATGTTTTTACGGGTGTTCTTGATATAGCCGAAACCCTAACTGCGAATTAGGGGTTCATGGTGCTGAATTTTGATCAATTGATGATGCTATCATGTTAGTTAGATTGTATACATGTTAGTTAACGTTGATTATGCAAGAAAATTACGTTTTTGATTGGTTGTTCATACTTTTTGATGAAGATGAACCCTAATTTCGAAATTGATGATGATAATGTGAAATTGATGATTGTTAGATGAATGTATGATGATTAGTAGGTTGTATGAATGCTAGGTCTCAGGTTCCTAAGGGACCGAAGGTCTCAGGTTCGATCCGTGGAAACGGCCTCCGCACAAAATGTGGGGGAAAGACCGCAGCAACTTCACGTGCCACCATAGCAGCAATCTTACGGCCAGAGCTTCTAGATCGGGAGCGGTTTTGACGAGAAGACATGCTGTATAATATGGAAAAACCTTTATGAGAAGCGGGTAATGGGTTTTTAAAACTTTTCAAAATGTTAAAATCGTTGATGAGATTTTTTAAAACAACAACGAGAGGTTATGAGTGTAAACGTTCGGCTCGCAAACCAAAACGAATACGTTGACTTATCAAAGTATTTGTGTCCACCACAACCTTAATGAAAACATGCGTACCTATAAGCGAATACTCATCTCGAGAGTTCCCAGGTAAGGTAAACGGATCCATCGGTTGATTTGGATTTATATGAATACCTTGCCTAGACAGAACACCTTAAGATACAGGTATTCCACTCTTCCAGCATTGCATGTTCTCAGTCATGTGACACAGACTTTGACGAGATTTGAAAACCATGAATAACAAATCAAAATTTAAAATTTGAAAACAATTTGACTTAGGCACATAATGCCATATAATATGATTTGAGAATTTGTATGTGAAAGATAAGAATCAAGGTATAAGGAAATGTCATAATCACATATTCATAATAAGCATAAAAGACACATAAAGTCCTATCTAATCACTTAAAAGTACATGAGAGGACTCATGTGTAAAGGTACTTAGTTATAGTCTAGGTCATTCCATTTCTAATAACCTAATTCCCTATAACCTTGGCTCTGATACCAATCTGTGACACCCCAACCGATGGCGGAATCATCGAGGCGGACGAATGTGAATCGATTGTTCATAGCACAAGGTAATAAATGCGTTGAAATAACCTTTAATAGTCATTTATTTATTGAATAATACCAGTCAAGTCACACATTACAACGCAATTAAAATAAAACCATGAAATATAATATTGTCTTCTTTATTTTTGACTAGGTACAATCCTATATGAGCAGAGAGAATTCCACTAAATAGCATTTCCTGAAATCATGCGAAAAAGTAACGAGTCAGCTAACACATTAGCCGGTGAGTAATCATAGGTTTAAATACACATACATAGGTTGATTAAATATATCTAAAAAAACAATTCAATTCACATGACAATGTCAGAATAAAATGCAACAGTGAATCATAACAGAAAACCCAACACAATCAACCCTATTGACTGAATTGACTCGGTCCTCAGACGAAGCCTTATAGAATGAATGATTTTCGGTTTTAATCACCACGCGTCTAAACAAATGGGTGTGTTTGTCAAACCAACAGATCTATCATTGTTACCGTGGTTGTGTGAATTAATGATCATGTTATCAAGTTTGTCTAATTATGAACACGTAATTGCAAGTAATAACATATCATGTATTGAATTGAATTTAGAATGAAATAGAATAAAAATTGAATAAGTATGATTGAATATTGAATCACATGATTTCCCCAAATAATAAAACATGAAAAATGGGCAATGAATACTCACTTGGTAATAAGTTGATTTGCGTAATATGAAAGATTAGACACTAACGATTTCTTTACGGATTTAACCTAAGTAATAGTGCCTTAATTTTAAAACAACGTAATGATTGAAGAATAGATATGAATTAAGGTTTCAACTGGGGTTTGTGGGATTATATAAAAATATTGTAACTCATTTGATATATTGGTTAAATAAAACTAGAATAAAATATTTGAATAATTAGTAATTCGTTAAATAGAATTATAAATTGATTTAAATAACGTTTGAGATCAAGCATGATAAATAAATAAATATTTTTTAATAATTAATTATTCATAACTTGATCAAAATAATTAGTTGAATAATTAGCTAAAGGTTTTATATAAAAAATAGTTTTAAATAATTTGAACTAATTTATATTTGATTGAATTTAGTTTATAGGAATTTAGAACGTTCAAAGAAATTAAATATGTTTTTACAACATTTATTTTTGTTAGAAGATAACAATATGTAATTTATACCCTTTAGAATTTTCAAAAAAATTTAATTAATACTTTATGGAGAACAAAATAATTTTTATATTAATTTAATAATACATTAAAATTTTCTGGAATAGAAATAAATTAAAAAAAAAGATTTAGCTTAAAAAAATAGTTGGGGTGGACAAGGGTCGAACCCGGGTCTTCTTTCTAGGACCCGGTTGAGTTACCGGTGGGCCAAAGGCCACTTTCTGTTTAGTATCAAAATGGAATTTATAAAAAAGGTTTAATCGATTAAATCCCTAATTCCTCATGAACCCTAATTTCGATTTGAATCCAATTGAAGTACGATTCGATCATGATAATCAAAATAACCATGGGGCTTTGATTACCCACGTTAAATCGTGTGTGTGAAGGTGTATCACTTACTTGATTACGATTGGCTTGATGTAGATGAGTCGATGAACGGTTCGCGATGAGAACGAGATGAAGATGATGATCGATTGCTAGTGTGTGCGTGTTTAAGAAACAATTGGGTGTCCAGAGAGTTTGTAAAGGTCAGTTAGAAACGTTACCCTCTGATATGTAGCACCAATTTTACCAGTTTCATGTTGAACGCGTTTTGAGTTTGTGTCGGTTATAACCGATCGAATTTGATTTTGTTTTTACGTTATCAGTTCAAATTGATTGGATAATTATAACCGCAATGATGTTTAGTATGTTTCGATCAATTTACAGGATCTCAGGTTGAACGGATTTGGGTTTGATTGTGTTTCGGTTTTGAGATGGAACTTGGTATTATTACTCCAATTTCGAACTGAAAACGGATGCCAAGTTCGGAACGGATGTGCAAGGGTTAAGGGACGGTTTAATTGCATAATTTTCGGGTGGTTTGGGTGTGAGGTGGTCGCCTGAGATCGGCCTGAAAGGGTGGTCGGATGAAGGGCGGCCGACGAGGGGGAGGAACAGTGGGGGGTTGGGGTTTTTAAAGAATTTACAGTTTTGTCCCCTATAGTTTTCTAGTATTATTATTTTATGTGAAAACTTGTAATTCAAGTTTTATAATTGTCACTTTTCACACTAAACTTAATTTAAATAATAATTCCATCTATTTATAAAATATTTATGAACTTTTATAAAAAAATTTAATGAGACTTTTAAGTTTATTTTTTTTTCTTATTATAAATGACAAATCAAACTTTCCACTTAAAATAAATGTTTGTGTCCTTATTTATTTAATTGATCTAAATGAATGAAAATTTTGAATAAAATCATTTATAATATTATTTAAACTACACCGTGATACATTGGATTCATTGAAATAAATAATCTGAACAAAATAGGTTCGGGTTATAATTTGAAAATGAGTCAAATGTTACACTTGTGAAGTGGTGGTGAAGGTTCAAAATCTGACCTAGAAAGTTTTTGGGTGGAAGTAATCAAATATATTCATAGTAGTAGAATGAACAGGAAAAGATGTTCCACTTAAACAAACTATTTGGTCAATTGAAAGTATATGAAGATCGATGACAATTAAAAACATACGAACATAAGCTTTCTTGTGCTACTTTAAGCGTAAGCGGGTTGGGAGGAGAGGTGTTGTTTTAGCAATACCTGTTTAATTGATGAAAAACTATTAAAAGATGTTTTCTTATCTATTTATGCAATAGAACTCGGAAGTAAACAAATGGTGTAAAGTGAAGGATAAAGTTCACAGACAAGATGACTTCATTACATGAAAATGATGGAAAAGAAACATGTGCGAAACCACTGAAGTAATATAGCTCAAAAGTTGATAAAACCTGACTCGTTCAGATAAACTTTTCAACCACTGGTGAACAGGTGATCATGAATGGTGACACATTTAGGTATTTCTCGTTGTCGATTCAAAAGAAAAAGATGTTCAAACATTAGCTTCTTCAATTGTTTTATTATACTGTATCTTTCTCTAAACGTCTTATTGGGCTTTTTAATAAAATACACCATTATTCCAAAAAAAACTAATTTTTTAACGACTAAGGGGCTGTTTGTTTTTTTCCAGAAGCTCTTCTTGAGTTCTTATGTCTGGGCCGCGCAGACCACGCGCAGACATTTCCTTCTGCAGACTGTTTGATTTTTGAAGACGTTTCATTAAAAAATGTCTACGCAGAGTCTTCTTGGTGCAGATGTGGACCAGTCACTTCTAGCCACTTCTAACCTCTTCTCTCTTCTCATTCTACCCTACCATACTTCTTCTCTTCTTATCCCAATTTCTCACCTCCTCTCCGCCACCAACCCACCTCCTATCCGCCACCAACGTCGCCGCCGCCCTCCACCACCGCTCCTCCTCCGCTACTGTCACACCCTCAAAATCCACGTGCGGAGTTTATCGCGAGGCGTGTGAACAAACCAGGATCACAGTCAATAGTTACTCAGAACGACTCTATGTGTCATATTTAATATAAACCAAACCAGAGTTCAAACTTTAAAACCATGCGGAAGCGTATTGTAAATAAAACAAACCCAAAATATAAAAATGTATAATATGGCAAAACATGCGCCAACCAACTGTTTAAAAACCCAAAATGTAAAGACGAGCAAACGTGTTTTTAGTTTAAGTCTTAGAATGCATGCTCGACCCGTGCTGTGCTCCTATTGGCAAGTTGAGTTATCGACCTGAGAATAGCATACTAAAATGTCAACACAATGGTTGGTGAGTTCAAGAGTTTGCGTTTAAACACAAACAGTTTAACAGTTGTGATATATAAGCAGTGTATTATAACAGATAGCTAGTCTATTAACAATAAATATTAATTCATAGTGATTTCGCAATTGAAGCTGACTGTGATAGTTTTTGCCTCCTGTCACGACTTACCATATCGTGACAAATATTCATAGGACAAATTGCACCGGTTGACTGTAACATCCCACATCGGTTGGGAAGGGGAACGGAAGTCTTTTATAAGGGGCTGGATACCTTCCTCATTGGACGCGTTTTAAAACCGTGATGGGGCTATTCTCCCCAAGTAGCGGACAATATCCGATGCGGTTTCCTGCTTGTTACAGTTGGTATCAGAGCCAGGGCGGGCCGGTGTGCCAGCGAGGACGCTGGTCTCCCAAGTGGGGGAGGATGTAACATCCCACATCGGTTGGGAAGGGGAACGAAGGTCTCTTTATAAGTGCTGGATACCTTCCTCATTGGACGCGTTTTAAAACCGTGATGGGGCTATTTCCCCAGGTAGCGGACAATATCCGATGCGGTTTCCTGCTGTTACAACGAGTAACAACATGTTTATCGCTTTCAAGCCTCCAGTCCTTAGACCTTTGGGTTTTGTGCCAATATCCTATCCCATTAAATCCAACATATCTGGCGGTAGCTTAACTATAGTAATACAAAGTATGTATTACACGGGTTGAAGTAAAAAATTATATAATTTATAATAGATCATATATATGTATAATCTATAATATGTTATAGATAATATATTAATAAATTATTATATAACAAAAACATATTTAAGTTATAAAACAATGGAATAATATTTTTATTATTCATATATATATCCATAAAACTCTTTATATATTTTTTTAAAGAATTTTAGTTTTAACAATGATTACCTGCAAATAAACTATATTTTATTAGAATTCTGTCCGGTTAGAGTATTTTTGATAAATATTATTTATTTCTAGAAAGAAATTATCTTGATTAGTATGGTATTAAATGAGAGCAAATAAGGAAGTTTTTTTAAGTCAAAAGTTTACCAAATTATAATTTACTAGCTTTACTAAACCCGTGTAAACACGGGTGAATAAAAAAAATATTAAATTGAATAAAAATTATTAATTATAAAATGATAGACTAAAACATGATATGATTGAAATTATGTATAGTATAGTTATAAGTAATAAAGCAATAAAATGTTCTTTTTAATTTTTTTTTTTTTTTCAAGATAAATTAGACATTTGTTTTTTAAAACAACATTAAATTTTTTTAATTTCCTTACAATAAATCCCTATTTTAATTATTTTTTTTTGTTTTATTAAAAATTACTTTAAAACCAATTTTAAAATATTACATAAAAATAATTTTATTTTTTAGAAAAAATCTTTTTAGAAAAAACTATCTCTATAGAAATAACATTAATAAAAATTTTTTCTTAATTTATGAAATACTAATTATAATATAAAATTAATAGATAATATTATTAGTAATTAATGTGATTATTAATAGGAGAGAGAAGCGGGAAAAAATTGATTAAATTAATGTAGTGCTAACACACGTGAGTTAGATGATTCTAAAAAAGTGACATGTGGCAACCACAGTTACCCTTTTATTAGAGTAGTGAGATTGTGATTGTGATTGTGATTGTGATTGTGATTGTGATATTAATTGAGTTGTTATCTCGTCACGCAAAGTAGTTGACATTAATTGAGTTGCTATCTCGTTACGCAAAGTAGTTGACATTAATTGAGTTGTTATCTCGTCAAATTAATAATTTGCGTACAATTTTGGTTTTAAGTATTTAACATTAATTGAGTTGCTATCTCGACACGCAAAGTAGTCATATGCTCAATGCAAGAATATATCAATACAAACCATAACAATTAACCATAGCATACCAATTAACGATTACCATACAATAATCTATCAATTACAAATACAATCCATACATAAAAACCCTATAATTTCCATAGCTTGACCAGTGGCTTTATTCACCAAAGCAAAAGAGGGATAAGCCTGTTCATCCTTCACTCTTGTGCTAAATTTCTCATCTTTAATCCAATGCTGTTCAAAATCAACCGCCAATTCAACAAACTAATTATACAATCACACAAAGGGGATACTAGGGATCATGATTTCAATCGATTCTTACTTTGTCCTTTCAACATCAACAATCTACCAGAATGTTTTGATCAAAAATCACAGCATTACCTGATGAAGATCAGAGGGATTGATGGTGCAAGAATCACTTCTCCGTTGCGGATCGTGAGAGCGTAATCGGTTTTCGCCTTACAATAAACCCTAACTGTAGGTTTATTATCAGTGTATTTTGATCCTTGTTGTGGGATCAGCGTGGTGGGGGGTTGATGATCGGAGGAACATGTGGGGTATGGTGGGTGTGTTGCGGTGGTGGTGGTTGATGGTGGTAATCTGCCGTGTAGGGAGCAGCGACGTGTGGTGGCGGTGGTGGTGGAGGGTAGAGCTCGACATGGGTGGAGGTGGGTACGGTGGTTCACGGTGGTGGTGGGTGGCGTAAGGCGGTGGAGGAGGGTAGTGTCCGCCGGCGACATGTGGTTGTGGTGGTGGTGGGTCGTCGTGACGGTGGTGGTGGTGGTGGCGGTGGTGGTTGAAGGGGTCCATTTGTTGAAGGTAAAGATTAAGGCTGTGTTTGTGTTTTGGGTCAGATAGTGTTTTGGGTCTGACCTAATAAGATGGCAATAAGAGGTCTAGTAAGAGGAGGGCCTCAATAAGAGGGAAGCAACCAAACATACGTCTGACCGGGTCAGACATAAACATCTGATTTGGGTCAGATAGTTTTAACTGTGATCATCGTGTGAGACCTTAACGCAAAGAAATCCTTAAAAATAATAAAAAGTTCGTACAATAAAAAATAAAAATAAATACACTAATTATAAATATATTAAATTATGTTAAGACAATACTTCTAAAACTTAGTTTAATTAATCTATCAAAATGAAAATAAAACGAATAAATTACTTGACTGAGCTAATGATATGAATATAAATATCGTGTAGTTTAAAAAATCATAACAAATATAATTCACTGAATATTTAAATATGAAAGTACATGAATAAAGTTTTTTAATGGATCTTATCAAAAATTTTAACAAATAATTAAATTTTAATGTTATATTTAGTAATAAAAATAGTTAATTTTTATGGTATTATTGGACTTCATTAAACATTTAAACACATTCAATTTTTTAGGTCCATTGACCACATCATTACAACCACTATCCACAGACACATTCAGTAATCATATCTCAATCTCCTTCTCTCATCACATTACACCGCCATCGGGTAATGGGTTTTTAAAACTTTTCAAAATGTTAAAATCGTTGATGAGATTTTTTAAAACAACAACGAGAGGTTATGAGTGTAAACGTTCGGCTCGCAAACCAAAACGAATACGTTGACTTATCAAAGTATTTGTGTCCACCACAACCTTAATGAAAACATGCGTACCTATAAGCGAATACTCATCTCGAGAGTTCCAGGTAAGGTAAACGGATCCATCGGTTGATTTGGATTTATATGAATACCTTGCCTAGACAGAACACCTTAAGATACAGGTATTCCACTCTTCCAGCATTGCATGTTCTCAGTCATGTGACACAGACTTTGACGAGATTTGAAAACCATGAATAACAAATCAAAATTTAAAATTTGAAAACAATTTGACTTAGGCACATAATGCCATATAATATGATTTGAGAATTTGTATGTGAAAGATAAGAATCAAGGTATAAGGAAATGTCATAATCACATATTCATAATAAGCATAAAAGACACATAAAGTCCTATCTAATCACTTAAAAGTACATGAGAGGACTCATGTGTAAAGGTACTTAGTTATAGTCTAGGTCATTCCATTTCTAATAACCTAATTCCCTATAACCTTGGCTCTGATACCAATCTGTGACACCCCACCGATGGCGGAATCATCGAGGCGGACGAATGTGAATCGATTGTTCATAGCACAAGGTAATAAATGCGTTGAAATAACCTTTAATAGTCATTTATTTATTGAATAATACCAGTCAAGTCACACATTACAACGCAATTAAAATAAAACCATGAAATATAATATTGTCTTCTTTATTTTTGACTAGGTACAATCCTATATGAGCAGAGAGAATTCCACTAAATAGCATTTCCTGAAATCATGCGAAAAAGTAACGAGTCAGCTAACACATTAGCCGGTGAGTAATCATAGGTTTAAATACACATACATAGGTTGATTAAATATATCTAAAAAAACAATTCAATTCACATGACAATGTCAGAATAAAATGCAACAGTGAATCATAACAGAAAACCAACACAATCAACCCTATTGACTGAATTGACTCGGTCCTCAGACGAAGCCTTATAGAATGAATGATTTTCGGTTTTAATCACCACGCGTCTAAACAAATGGGGTGTGTTTGTCAAACCAACAGATCTATCATTGTTACCGTGGTTGTGTGAATTAATGATCATGTTATCAAGTTTGTCTAATTATGAACACGTAATTGCAAGTAATAACATATCATGTATTGAATTGAATTTAGAATGAAATAGAATAAAAATTGAATAAGTATGATTGAATATTGAATCACATGATTTCCCCAAATAATAAAACATGAAAAATGGGCAATGAATACTCACTTGGTAATAAGTTGATTTGCGTAATTATGAAAGATTAGACACTAACGATTTCTTTACGGATTTAACCTAAGTAATAGTGCCTTAATTTTAAAACAACGTAATGATTGAAGAATAGATATGAATTAAGGTTTCAACTGGGGTTTGTGGGATTATATAAAATATTGTAACTCATTTGATATATTGGTTAAATAAAACTAGAATAAAATATTTGAATAATTAGTAATTCGTTAAATAGAATTATAAATTGATTTAAATAACGTTTGAGATCAAGCATGA
Source organism: Flaveria linearis (assembly GCA_024085815.1). NCBI lineage: Eukaryota > Viridiplantae > Streptophyta > Magnoliopsida > Asterales > Asteraceae > Flaveria > Flaveria linearis. Next base: position 86,473,131 of record CM044006.1, read on the forward strand.
TAAATAAATAAATATTTTTTAATAATTAATTCATAACTTGATCAAAATAATTAGTTGAATAATTAGCTAAAGGTTTTATATAAAAAATAGTTTTAAATAATTTGAACTAATTTATATTTGATTGAATTTAGTTTATAGGAATTTAGAACGTTCAAAGAAATTAAATATGTTTTTACAACATTTATTTTTGTTAGAAGATAACAATATGTAATTTATACCCTTTAGAATTTTCAAAAAAATTTAATTAATACTTTATGGAGAACAAAATAATTTTTATATTAATTTAATAATACATTAAAATTTTCTGGAATAGAAATAAATTAAAAAAAAGATTTAGCTTAAAAAAATAGTTGGGGTGGACAAGGGTCGAACCCGGGTCTTCTTTCTAGGACCCGGTTGAGTTACCGGTGGGCCAAAGGCCACTTTCTGTTTAGTATCAAAATGGAATTTATAAAAAAGGTTTAATCGATTAAATCCCTAATTCCTCATGAACCCTAATTTCGATTTGAATCCAATTGAAGTACGATTCGATCATGATAATCAAAATAACCATGGGGCTTTGATTACCCACGTTAAATCGTGTGTGTGAAGGTGTATCACTTACTTGATTACGATTGGCTTGATGTAGATGAGTCGATGAACGGTTCGCGATGAGAACGAGATGAAGATGATGATCGATTGCTAGTGTGTGCGTGTTAAGAAACAATTGGGTGTCCAGAGAGTTTGTAAAGGTCAGTTAGAAACGTTACCCTCTGATATGTAGCACCAATTTTACCAGTTTCATGTTGAACGCGTTTTGAGTTGTGTCGGTTATAACCGATCGAATTTGATTTTGTTTTTACGTTATCAGTTCAAATTGATTGGATAATTATAACCGCAATGATGTTTAGTATGTTTCGATCAATTTACAGGATCTCAGGTTGAACGGATTTGGGTTTGATTGTGTTTCGGTTTTGAGATGGAACTTGGTATTATTACTCCAATTTCGAACTGAAAACGGATGCCAAGTTCGGAACGGATGTGCAAGGGTTAAGGGACGGTTTAATTGCATAATTTCGGGTGGTTTGGGTGTGAGGTGGTCGCCTGAGATCGGCCTGAAAGGGTGGTCGGATGAAGGGCGGCCGACGAGGGGGAGGAACAGTGGGGGGTTGGGTTGTTTTTAAAGAATTTACAGTTTTGTCCCCTATAGTTTTCTAGTATTATTATTTTATGTGAAAACTTGTAATTCAAGTTTTATAATTGTCACTTTTCACACTAAACTTAATTTAAATAATAATTCCATCTATTATAAAATATTTATGAACTTTTATAAAAAAAATTTAATGAGACTTTTAAGTTTATTTTTTTTTCTTATTATAAATGACAAATCAAACTTTCCACTTAAAATAAATGTTTGTGTCCTTATTTATTTAATTGATCTAAATGAATGAAAATTTTGAATAAAATCATTTATAATATTATTTAAACTACACCGTGATACATTGGATTCATTGAAATAAATAATCTGAACAAAATAGGTTCGGGTTATAATTTGAAAATGAGTCAAATGTTACACTTGTGAAGTGGTGGTGAAGGTTCAAAATCTGACCTAGAAAGTTTTTGGGTGGAAGTAATCAAATATATTCATAGTAGTAGAATGAACAGGAAAAGATGTTCCACTTAAACAAACTATTTGGTCAATTGAAAGTATATTGAAGATCGATGACAATTAAAAACATACGAACATAAGCTTTCTTGTGCTACTTTAAGCGTAAGCGGGTTGGGAGGAGAGGTGTTGTTTTAGCAATACCTGTTTAATTGATGAAAAACTATTAAAAGATGTTTTTCTTATCTATTTATGCAATAGAACTCGGAAGTAAACAAATGGTGTAAAGTGAAGGATAAAGTTCACAGACAAGATGACTTCATTACATGAAAATGATGGAAAAGAAACATGTGCGAAACCACTGAAGTAATATAGCTCAAAAGTTGATAAAACCTGACTCGTTCAGATAAACTTTTCAACCACTGGTGAACAGGTGATCATGAATGGTGACACATTTAGGTATTTCTCGTTGTCGATTCAAAAGAAAAAGATGTTCAAACATTAGCTTCTTCAATTGTTTTATTATACTGTATCTTTCTCTAAACGTCTTATTGGGCTTCTTTTAATAAAATACACCATTATTCCAAAAAAAACTAATTTTTAACGACTAAGGGGCTGTTTGTTTTTTTCCAGAAGCTCTTCTTGAGTTCTTATGTCTGGGCCGCGCAGACCACGCGCAGACATTTCCTTCTGCAGACTGTTTGATTTTTGAAGACGTTTCATTAAAAAATGTCTACGCAGAGTCTTCTTGGTGCAGATGTGGACCAGTCACTTCTAGCCACTTCTAACCTCTTCTCTCTTCTCATTCTACCCTACCATACTTCTTCTCTTCTTATCCCAATTTCTCACCTCCTCTCCGCCACCAACCCACCTCCTATCCGCCACCAACGTCGCCGCCCCGCCCTCCACCACCGCTCCTCCTCCGCTACTGTCACACCCTCAAAATCCACGTGCGGAGGTTTATCGCGAGGCGTGTGAACAAACCAGGATCACAGTCAATAGTTACTCAGAACGACTCTATGTGTCATATTTAATATAAACCAAACCAGAGTTCAAACTTTAAAACCATGCGGAAGCGTATTGTAAATAAAACAAACCCAAAATATAAAAATGTATAATATGGCAAAACATGCGCCAACCAACTGTTTAAAACCCAAAATGTAAAGACGAGCAAACGTGTTTTTAGTTTAAGTCTTAGAATGCATGCTCGACCCGTGCTGTGCTCCTATTGGCAAGTTGAGTTATCGACCTGAGAATAGCATACTAAAATGTCAACACAATGGTTGGTGAGTTCAAGAGTTTGCGTTTAAACACAAACAGTTTAACAGTTGTGATATATAAGCAGTGTATTATAACAGATAGCTAGTCTATTAACAATAAATATTAATTCATAGTGATTTCGCAATTGAAGCTGACTGTGATAGTTTTTGCCTCCTGTCACGACTTACCATATCGTGACAAATATTCATAGGACAAATTGCACCCGGTTGACTGTAACATCCCACATCGGTTGGGAAGGGGAACGGAAGTCTTTTTATAAGGGGCTGGATACCTTCCTCATTGGACGCGTTTTAAAACCGTGATGGGGCTATTCTCCCCAAGTAGCGGACAATATCCGATGCGGTTTCCTGCTTGTTACAGTTGGTATCAGAGCCAGGGCCGGGCCGGTGTGCCAGCGAGGACGCTGGTCTCCCAAGTGGGGGAGGATGTAACATCCCACATCGGTTGGGAAGGGGAACGAAGGTCTCTTTATAAGTGCTGGATACCTTCCTCATTGGACGCGTTTTAAACCGTGATGGGGCTATTCTCCCCAGGTAGCGGACAATATCCGATGCGGTTTCCTGCTTGTTACAACGAGTAACAACATGTTTATCGCTTTCAAGCCTCCAGTCCTTAGACCCTTTGGGTTTTTGTGCCAATATCCTATCCCATTAAATCCAACATATCTGGCGGTAGCTTAACTATAGTAATACAAAGTATGTATTACACGGGTTGAAGTAAAAAATTATATAATTATATAATAGATCATATATATGTATAATCTAATATATGTTATAGATAATATATTAATAAAATTATTATATAACAAACATATTTAAGTTATAAAACAATGGAATATTGGGTGCCTGTCTATGGAAATCTAAGGGATTTAGTTATGAGTGAGGCACACAAGTCTAAGTACTCTATACATCCTGGATCTGACAAGATGTATCATGACTTAAAGGCGCACTACGGTGGCCTAACATGAAGGGGATGTAGCTACGTATGTGAGCAAGTGTTTGACCTGCTCAAAAGTCAAGGTAGAATACAAAAAACCATCTGGACTGTTACAACAAGAGATACCATGTGTAAATGGGAACAAATCTCATGGATTTTATTACTAAGTTACCCGGACTAATACTGGTTGTGACACAATATATGGTCATTGTAGATCGGTTGACAAAGTCCGCTCACTTCCTTGCAATTAAGGAAACGGATAAGATGGAGAAATTAACCCGATTGTACCTTAAAGAAATCGTTTAGAGATACGGTGTACCGATCTCAATTATTTCTGACCGCGACGCTCGTTTTACGTCACACTTCTGGCAATCACTGCAGAAATCTCTGGTATGCGATTGGATATGAGACTGCTTATCATCCCAGACTGACGACCAGAGTGAGCATACCATACAGACTTTGGAGGATATGCTACGTGCTTGTGTGATTGATTTCGGGAATAAATGGGAAGTTCGTCTGCCATTGGTGGAATTTTCCTATAATAACAGTTATCACACCAGCATACAGGCAGCCCCTTTCGAGGCTTTGTATGGGAGAAAATGTTGATCACCGGTTTGTTGGGTGAAATTGGTGATAGTCAACTAACAGGTCCCGAGCTAATTCATGAAACAAATGAGAAGATTGTGCAGATACGGAATCGTATGGCTGTAGCGCTAGATAGACAGAAAAGTTATGTCGACAAGAGACAGAAACCTTTAGAATTTCAGATTGGCGACAAGGTTTTATTGAAAGTCTCACCATAGAAAGGCGTAGTTCGGTTTGGCAAGCGAAGGAAGCTAAATTCGAGGTATGTTAGACCATTCGAGATATTGGAAAGAATAGGTCCAGTGGCCTATCGACTAGCATCACCTGATTCACTAAGCGGAGTCCATAATGTGTTCCATGTTTCAAATCTAAAGAAGTGTTTATATGATGAAACACTAATTGTACCACTAGAAGATGTTCGAGTGGATGAACAATTACATTTTATCGAAGAACCAGTTGAGGTGATGGATCGTGAGGTGAAGACACTTAAGCAAAGCAAGATACCCATAGTTAAAGTTGTTGGAACTCGCGACGTGGATCGGAATTCACGTGGGAACGTGAAGATCAAATGAAGCTTAAGTATCCTCAGCTATTCGAGACGATGCCTGCAGACAAAGGTATTGATTTAAATTCCGGGACAAAATTTCTTTCAACATAGGGATGATGTGACAACTCATCCAAAACTCACTCGATTTCGATTCTGTGTGCCAATGCAGTAGACCAGTGATGGAACACTCCCACCATGTAATGCAATTTTCGGGCTGAAAATTCTTTCAACATGGGGATAATGTGACATCCGGTAATTTTCCGTTACCAAACTCCGTTAATTCCGTTTAGTCTTGCATACACGCGTCGTAAGCACACACTAGTTGTTGTTTAACGTTGGTAACCTAATAATAATTAATAATGTTAAATTAACAATAACTTAACTGTTTATGGATTATTGCATTATGCTTATGTGTTTACGCGATTTAAAGACTATTGGGAATTAATCGCGTAACGTGGAAACGTGTGTGTAAATTCGTATGTCTTGTGTTTACAAAGATAAAATGTACAATTGTTACCATGAGTTTATATGTGTATCATTGTAGTTAAAAACCATTAAAAAGTATTTAAAAGAGTGCCTTTTTATAAAAAATACTAAATACAAGGATTAAAGGGGTATTAGCAAAATTTAATTAAAACAAAAGCCTAACCACCCCTCCCCCACACCCATCGGCCGCAACCTCTTCCTCTCTCCCTCTCCCTTTGCGAAATCGAACAAGACAAGCAAGGTTCATTCGATTTAGGTGTTTGCAAGCCATATAACAAGTTAGCAACATCAAATATTGTTAATTGCAACAATTAAGGTTAGTCTTGATGTTTTTACGGGTGTTCTTGATATAGCCGAACCCTAACTGCGAATTAGGGGTTCATGGTGCTGAATTTGATCAATTGATGATGCTATCATGTTAGTTAGATTGTATACATGTTAGTTAACGTTGATTATGCAAGAAAATTACGTTTTGATTGGTTGTTCATACTTTTTGATGAAGATGAACCCTAATTTCGAAATTGATGATGATAATGTGAAATTGATGATTGTTAGATGAATGTATGATGATTAGTAGGTGTATGAATGCTAGGTCTCAGGTTCCTAAGGGACCGAAGGTCTCAGGTTCGATCCGTGGAAACGGCCTCGCACAAAATGGGGGGAAAGACCGCAGCAACTTCACGTGCCACCATAGCAGCAATCTTACGGCCAGAGCTTCTAGATCGGGAGCGGTTTTGACGAGAAGACATGCTGTATAATATGGGAAAAACCTTTATGAGAAGCGGGTAATGGGTTTTTAAAACTTTTCAAAATGTTAAAATCGTTGATGAGATTTTTAAAACAACAACGAGAGGTTATGAGTGTAAACGTTCGGCTCGCAAACCAAAACGAATACGTTGACTTATCAAAGTATTTGTGTCCACCACAACCTTAATGAAAACATGCGTACCTATAAGCGAATACTCATCTCGAGAGTTCCAGGTAAGGTAAACGGATCCATCGGTTGATTTGGATTTATATGAATACCTTGCCTAGACAGAACACCTAAGATACAGGTATTCCACTCTTCCAGCATTGCATGTTCTCAGTCATGTGACACAGACTTTGACGAGATTTGAAAACCATGAATAACAAATCAAAATTTAAAATTTGAAAACAATTTGACTTAGGCACATAATGCCATATAATATGATTTGAGAATTTGTATGTGAAAGATAAGAATCAAGGTATAAGGAAATGTCATAATCACATATTCATAATAAGCATAAAAGACACATAAAGTCCTATCTAATCACTTAAAAGTACATGAGAGGACTCATGTGTAAAGGTACTTAGTTATAGTCTAGGTCATTCCATTTCTAATAACCTAATTCCCTATAACCTTGGCTCTGATACCAATCTGTGACACCCCAACGATGGCGGAATCATCGAGGCGGACGAATGATGAATTTGTTCATAGCACAAGGTAATAAATGCGTTGAAATAACCTTTAATAGTCATTTATTTATTGAATAATACCAGTCAAGTCACACATTACAACGCAATTAAAATAAAACCATGAAATATAATATTGTCTTCTTTATTTTTGACTAGGTACAATCCTATATGAGCAGAGAGAATTCCACTAAATAGCATTTCCTGAAATCATGCGAAAAAGTAACGAGTCAGCTAACACATTAGCCGGTGAGTAATCATAGGTTTAAATACACATACATAGGTTGATTAAATATATCTAAAAAAACAATTCAATTCACATGACAATGTCAGATAAAATGCAACAGTGAATCATAACAGAAAACCAACACAATCAACCCTATTGACTGAATTGACTCGGTCCTCAGACGAAGCCTTATAGAATGAATGATTTTCGGTTTAATCACCACGCGTCTAAACAAATGGGGTGTGTTTGTCAAACCAACAGATCTATCATTGTTACCGTGGTTGTGTGAATTAATGATCATGTTATCAAGTTTGTCTAATTATGAACACGTAATTGCAAGTAATAACATATCATGTATGAATTGAATTTAGAATGAAATAGAATAAAAATTGAATAAGTATGATTGAATATTGAATCACATGATTTCCCCAAATAATAAAACATGAAAAATGGGCAATGAATACTCACTTGGTAATAAGTTGATTTGCGTAATTATGAAAGATTAGACACTAACGATTTCTTTACGGATTTAACCTAAGTAATAGTGCCTTAATTTTAAAACAACGTAATGATTGAAGAATAGATATGAATTAAGGTTTCAACTGGGGTTTGTGGGATTATATAAAAATATTGTAACTCATTTGATATATTGGTTAAATAAAACTAGAATAAAATATTTGAATAATTAGTAATTCGTTAAATAGAATTATAAATTGATTTAAATAACGTTTGAGATCAAGCATGATAAATAAATAAATATTTTTTAATAATTAATTCATAACTTGATCAAAATAATTAGTTGAATAATTAGCTAAAGGTTTTATATAAAAAATAGTTTTAAATAATTTGAACTAATTTATATTTGATTGAATTTAGTTTATAGGAATTTAGAACGTTCAAAGAAATTAAATATGTTTTTACAACATTTATTTTTGTTAGAAGATAACAATATGTAATTTATACCCTTAGAATTTTCAAAAAAATTTAATTAATACTTATGGAGAACAAAATAATTTTTATATTAATTTAATAATACATTAAATTTTCTGGAATAGAAATAAATTAAAAAAAAAGATTTAGCTTAAAAAAATAGTTGGGGTGGACAAGGGTCGAACCCGGGTCTTCTTTCTAGGACCCGGTTGAGTTACCGGTGGGCCAAAGGCCACTTTCTATTTAGTATCAAAATGGAATTTAAAAAAGGTTTAATCGATTAAATCCCTAATTCCTCATGAACCCTAATTTCGATTTGAATCCAATTGAAGTACGATTCGATCATGATAATCAAAATAACCATGGGGCTTTGATTACCCACGTTAAATCGTGTGTGTGAAGGTGTATCACTTACTTGATTACGATTGGCTTGATGTAGATGAGTCGATGAACGGTTCGCGATGAGAACGAGATGAAGATGATGATCGATTGCTAGTGTGTGCGTGTTAAGAAACAATTGGGTGTCCAGAGAGTTTGTAAAGGTCAGTTAGAAACGTTACCCTCTGATATGTAGCACCAATTTTACCAGTTTCATGTTGAACGCGTTTTGAGTTTGTGTCGGTTATAACCGATCGAATTTGATTTTGTTTTTACGTTATCAGTTCAAATTGATTGGATAATTATAACCGCAATGATGTTTAGTATGTTTCGATCAATTTACAGGATCTCAGGTTGAACGGATTTGGGTTTGATTGTGTTTCGGTTTTGAGATGGAACTTGGTATTATTACTCCAATTTCGAACTGAAAACGGATGCCAAGTTCGGAACGGATGTGCAAGGTTAAGGGACGGTTTAATTGCATATAATTTCGGGTGGTTTGGGTGTGAGGTGGTCGCCTGAGATCGGCCTGAAAGGGTGGTCGGATGAAGGGCGGCCGACGAGGGGGAGGAACAGTGGGGGGTTGGGTTGTTTTTAAAGAATTTACAGTTTTGTCCCCTATAGTTTTCTAGTATTATTATTTTATGTGAAAACTTGTAATTCAAGTTTTATAATTGTCACTTTTCACACTAAACTTAATTTAAATAATAATTCCATCTATTATAAAATATTTATGAACTTTTATAAAAAAAATTTAATGAGACTTTTAAGTTTATTTTTTTTTCTTATTATAAATGACAAATCAAACTTTCCACTTAAAATAAATGTTTGTGTCCTTATTTATTTAATTGATCTAAATGAATGAAAATTTTGAATAAAATCATTTATAATATTATTAAAACTACACCGTGATACATTGGATTCATTGAAATAAATAATCTGAACAAAATAGGTTCGGGTTATAATTGAAAATGAGTCAAATGTTACACTTGTGAAGTGGTGGTGAAGGTTCAAAATCTGACCTAGAAAGTTTTTGGGTGGAAGTAATCAAATATATTCATAGTAGTAGAATGAACAGGAAAAGATGTTCCACTTAAACAAACTATTTGGTCAATTGAAAGTATATTGAAGATCGATGACAATAAAAAATACGAACATAAGCTTTCTTGTGCTACTTTAAGCGTAAGCGGGTTGGGAGGAGAGGTGTTGTTTTAGCAATACCTGTTTAATTGATGAAAAACTATTAAAAGATGTTTTTCTTATCTATTTATGCAATAGAACTCGGAAGTAAACAAATGGTGTAAAGTGAAGGATAAAGTTCACAGACAAGATGACTTCATTACATGAAAATGATGGAAAAGAAACATGTGCGAAACCACTGAAGTAATATAGCTCAAAAGTTGATAAAACCTGACTCGTTCAGATAAACTTTTCAACCACTGGTGAACAGGTGATCATGAATGGTGACACATTTAGGTATTTCTCGTTGTCGATTCAAAAGAAAAAGATGTTCAAACATTAGCTTCTTCAATTGTTTTATTATACTGTATCTTTCTCTAAACGTCTTATTGGGCTTCTTTTAATAAAATACACCATTATTCCAAAAAAAACTAATTTTTAACGACTAAGGGGCTGTTTGTTTTTTTCCAGAAGCTCTTCTTGAGTTCTTATGTCTGGGCCGCGCAGACCACGCGCAGACATTTCCTTCTGCAGACTGTTTGATTTTTTGAAGACGTTTCATTAAAAAATGTCTACGCAGAGTCTTCTTGGTGCAGATGTGGACCAGTCACTTCTAGCCACTTCTAACCTCTTCTCTCTTCTCATTCTACCATACCATACTTCTTCTCTTATTATCCCCAATTTCTCACCTCCTCTCCGCCACCAAACCACCTCCTATCCGCCACAAACGTCGCCGCCGCCCTACCACCGCTCCTCCTCCGCTACTGTCACAACCCCAAAATCCACGTGCGGAGGTTTATCGCGAGGCGTGTGAAACAAACCAGGATCACAGTCAATAGTTACTCAGAACGACTCTATGTGTCAATATTAATATAAACCAAACCAGAGTTAAAACTTTAAAACCATGCGGAAGGTATTGTAAATAACAAACCCAAAATATAAAAATGTATAATATGGCAAAACATGCGCAACCAAAATGTTTAAAAACCCAAAATGTAAAGACGAGCAAACGTGTTTTTAGTTTAAGTCTTAGAATGCATGCTCGACCGTGCTGTGCTCCTATTGGCAAGTTGAGTTATCGACCTGAGGAATAGCATACTAAAATGTCAACACAATGGTTGGTGAGTTCAAGAGTTTGCGTTTAAACACAAACAGTTAACAGTTGTGATATATAAGCAGTGTATTATAACAGATAGCTAGTCTATTAACAATAAATATTAATTCATAGTGATTTCGCAATTGAAGCTGACTGTGATAGTTTTTGCCTCCTGTCACGATTACCATATCGTGACAAATATTCATAGGACAAATGCACCGGTTGACTGTAACATCCCAATCGGTGGGAAGGGGAACGGAAGTCTTTTATAAGGGGCTGGATACCTTCCTCATTGGACGCGTTTTAAAACCGTGATGGGGCTATTCTCCCCAAGTAGCGGACAATATCCGATGCGGTTTCCTGCTTGTTACAGTTGGTATCAGAGCCAGGGCCGGGCCGGTGTGCCAGCGAGGACGCTGGTCTCCAAGTGGGGGGAGGATGTAACATCCCCCATCGGTTGGGAAGGGGAACGAAGGTCTCTTTATAAGTGCTGGATACTTCCTCATTGGACGCGTTTTAAACCGTGATGGGGCTATCTCCCCAGTAGGGACAATATCCGATGCGGTTTCCTGCTTGTTACAACGAGTAACAACATGTTTATCGCTTTCAAGCCTCCAGTCCTTAGACCCTTTGGGTTTTTGTGCCAATATCCTATCCCATTAAATCCAACATATCTGGCGGTAGCTTAACTATAGTAATACAAAGTATGTATTACACGGGTTGAAGTAAAAAATTATATAATTATATAATAGATCATAATATGTATAATCTAAATATGTTATAGATAATATATTAATAAAATTATTATATAAAAACATATTTAAGTTATAAACCAATGGAATAATATTTTTATTATTCATATATATATCCATAAAACTCTTTATATATTTTTTTAAAGAATTTTAGTTTTTTAACAATGATTACCTGCAAATTAAACTATATTTTATTAGAATTCTGTCCGGTTAGAGTATTTTTGATAAAATTATTTATTTCTAGAAAGAATTATCTTGATTAGTATGGTATTAAATGAGAGCAAATAAGGAAAGTTTTTTTTAAGTCAAAGTTTTACCAAATATAATTTACTAGCTTTACTAAAACCGTGTAATACACGGGTTGAATAAATAAAATATTAAATTGAATAAAAATTATAATTATAAAATGATAGACTAAAACATGATATGATTGAAATTATGTATAAGTAATAGTTATAAGTAATAAGCAATAAAATGTTCTTTTTAATTTTTTTTAATTTTTTTCAAAGATAAATTAGACATTTTGTTTTAAAACAACATTAAATTTTTTTTAATTTCCTTACAATAATCCCTATTTTAATTATTTTTGTTTTATTAAAAAATTACTTTAAAAACCAATTTAAAATATATCATAAAAATAATTTTATTTTTTAGAAAAAATCTTTTAGAAAAAACTATCTCTATAGAAATAACATTAATAAAAATTTTTTCTTAATTATGAAATACTAATATAATATAAAAATTAAATAGATAATATATTAGTAATAATGTGATTATTAATAGGAGAGAGAGCGGGAAAAAATTGATTAAAATTAATGTAGTGCAACACGTGTGACGTTAGATGATTCTAAAAAGTTTGTGGCAACCACAGTTACCCTTTTATTAGAGTAGTGAGATTGTGATTGTGATTGTGATTGTGATTGTGATGTGATATTAATTGAGTTGTTATCTCGTCACGCAAAGTAGTTGACATTAATTGAGTTGCTATCTCGTTACGCAAAGTAGTTGACATTAATGAGTTGTTATCTGTCAAATTAATAATTTGCGTACAATTTTGGTTTTAAGTATTTACATTAATTGAGTTGCTATCTCGACACGCAAAGTAGTCATAGCTCAATGCAAGAATATATCAATTACAAACCATAACAAATTAACCATAAGCATACCAATTAACGATTACCATACAATAATCTATCAATTACAAATACAATCCATACATAAAAACCCTATAATATTCCATAGCTTGACCAGTGGCTTTATTCACCAAAGCAAAAGAGGGATAAGCCTGTTCATCCTTCACTCTTGTGCTAAATTTCTCATCTTTAATCCAATGCTGTTCAAAATCAACCGCCAATTCAACAAACTAATTATACAATCACACAAAGGGGATACTAGGGATCATGATTTCAATCGATTCTTACCTTGTCCTTTCAACATCAACAATCTACCAGAATGTTTTGATCAAAAATCAAGCATTACCTGATGAAGATCAGAGGGATTTGATGGTGCAAGAATCACTTCTCCGTTGCGGATCGTGAGAGCGTAATCGGTTCGCCTTACAATAAACCCTAACTGTAGGTTTATTATCAGTGTATTTTGATCCTTGTTTGTGGTGATCAGCGTGGTGGTGGGGGTTGATGATCGGAGGAACATGTGGGGTATGGTGGGTGTGTTGCGGTGGTGGTGGTTGATGGTGGTAATCTGCCGTGTAGGGAGCAGCGACGTGTGGTGGCGGTGGTGGTGGAGGGTAGAGCTCGACATGGGGTGGAGGTGGGTACGGTGGTTCACGGTGGTGGTGGGTGGCGTAAGGCGGTGGAGGAGGGTAGTGTCCGCCGGCGACATGTGGTTGTGGTGGTGGTGGGTCGTCGTGACGGTGGTGGTGTGGTGGCGGTGGTGGTTGAAGGGGTCCATTTGTTGAAGGTAAAGATTAAGGCTGTGTTTGTGTTTGGGTCAGATAGTGTTTTGGGTCTGACCTAATAAGATGGCAATAAGAGGTCTAGTAAGAGGAGGGCCTCAATAAGAGGGAAGCAACCAAACATATACGTCTGACCGGGTCAGACATAAACATCTGATTTGGGTCAGATAGTTTTAACTGTGATCATCGTGTTGAGACCTTAACGCAAAGAAATCCTTTAAAAATAATAAAAAGTTCGTACAATAAAAAATAAAAATAAATACACTAATTATAATATATATTAAATTATATGTTAAGACAAACTTACTAATCTTAAAATAGAAATTTAATTAATCTATCAAAATGAAAATAAAACGAATAAATTACTTGACTGAGCTAAAATGATATGAATATAAATATCGTGTAGTTTAAAAATCATAACAAATATTAATTCACTGAATATTTAAATATGAAAGTACATGAATAAAGTTTTTTAATGGATTCTTATCAAAAATTTTAAACAAATAAATTAATTTTAATGTTATATTTAGTAATAAAAATAGTTAATTTTTATGGTATTATTGGACTTCATTAAACATTTAAACACATTCAATTTTTTAGGTCCATTGACCACCATCATTACAACCACTATCCACAGACACATTCAGTAATCATATCTCCATCTCTCATTCTCTCATCACATTACACCGCCATCACCACAACCACCACCACAACACCACCACCACCACTGTAACCATCGGAGAACCACCACCATCACAACCATCGCAGTACCACCACCGTAGCCATCGTAGCATCAGCACACCACCACCACCCACCCATCGCAGCACCACCGCCGCCGCACCCATCGCAGCACACCACCGCCGCACCCATCGCAGCACCACCACGGCCGCACCCATCGCAGCACCACCACCGTCGCACCCATCGCAGCACCACCACCGCCGCACCCATCGCAGCACCACCACCGTCGCACCCATCGCAGCACCACCACCGCCGCACCCATCGCAGCACCACCACCGCCGCACCCATCGCAGCACCACCACCGCCGCACCCATCGCAGCACACCACCGCCGCACCCATCGCAGCACCACCACCGCCGCACCCATCGCAGCACCACCACCGCCGCACCCATCGCAGCACCACCACCGCCGCACCCATCGCAGCACCACCACCGCCGCACCCATCGCAGCACCACCACCGTCGCACCCATCGCAGCACCACCACCGCCGCACCATCGCAGCACCACCACCGTCGCACCCATCGCAGCACCACCACCGCCGCACCCATCGCAGCACCACCACCGTCGCACCCATCGCAGCACCACCACCGCCGCACCCATCGCAGCACCACCACCGTCGCACCCATCGCAGCACCACCACCGCCGCACCCATCGCAGCACCACCACCGTCGCACCCATCGCAGCACCACCACCGCCGCACCCATCGCAGCACCACCACCGTCGCACCCATCGCAGCACCACCACCGCCGCACCCATCGCAGCACCACCACCGTCGCACCATCGCAGCACCACCACCGCCACACCCATCGCAGCACCACCACCACCGCACCCATCGCAGCACTACCTCCGCCGCACCCATCGCATCACCACCACCGCCGCACCCATCGCAGCACCACCACCGCCGCACCCATCGCACCACCACCACCACACCATCGCAAGACCACCACCACCGCAACCATCGCAGCGACACCACCACCGCAACCATCGCAGCGACACCACCACCGCAACCATCGCAGCGACACCACCACGTCAACCATCGTAGCGACACCACCACCGTAACCATCGTAGCGACACCACCACACAACCATAGCAGCACCACCTTAACCATCGCACCACCACACCACCGCAACCACAACAGCACCACAAACGCAACATCGGGCATGTTTGGGATTACTTTTTAAAAGCAACTTGCTGACTTTTTTCAAAAAGTTAATAAGTTAGTATGGAGTGACTTATTAACTTATACACTCAAACAATCACATTGTCAAACACTATAAAATAACTTTTTAAATTTTTAAAAGTTAAAAAGTTAAAAGTTGATAAAATAACTTATACACTCACAACAATCACATTGTCAATCACATTGTCACTTATATATTGTGTTTTTGAAAAGTTGTATTTCCGCATCATCACTTGTACATTATGCTTTGAAGATTGTTTTGTGCTTTTGAAAATTGTATTGCAGCATCACTACTTGTACACCGTGCTTTTAAAAGTTATGCTTGTTTTGAAAGTTGTACACATCTCCTTTGATACGGTGACGGTGGCTCACCGATTAAAGATAATAATATATATTATAATAACTGATCATATAAAAGAATAAAAATTAAAAAAGGAAAATATTGTTTACGACAAATCGTATCACGTCAGAGCATTCACAACCCATGCCCTATAATTATGTGAGTGTGTTTGGTATATTATATGGAATGATTTTGAGTGGTTGTGAGTGAAGGAGAGAGAAAATGTTATTGTGGATTGGTATATTTGAAGAATCACTGTACAATCCTTATAAATTTTTTAATATTTTTGAAAGTTGTTGTGAGTGAAGGAGAGAGAAAAGGTAATGAAAAAGGTATAAAAATATATTATTTAATTGAAAGGAGAGAGAAGAAGTAGTGATTTTAATGTAATTATATGGATAAAGATAAGGAATGGACTGTGAATGCTCTCAGTCCGACCGTTGAAAACCCGCGTCCCTGAGCGAATCTTAAAGTGATTTCGTTTGATTTGGTACGAAATCTCCCGTGATTTCGTTTTCTTTCAATTTATAACCCTAATCGATTCTAATTTACCCCTTCCTCTATATCAATCCCCTTTTATTCAACATTCAACTCCTAACCCTAATCAGTCTCTCGTATTCTTCAGAGAACGAATCATAAGAGGAGTCTTCTTCTTCTTATGCTTAGGGTTTCAGTCTCATTATTGTTTTTGGACTTATGAAACCATACATTGAAGATCAAATCCTGCTACTGTAAGTTTTCTCCTTCCATTTGTCGAACGAATTGTTATTATATATTCACGTGTTTTTGTATCAGACAGAGATGTTGATGGTTTCTACTTCGTCTATCCATTTCCTGTTGAGTAGGTGAAGCCACCAATTCAGCAGTGGCAAACAAATTGGTCAAAAAGGAAAAGAAGAAACATCTATTCTTTTGTGGCTTTAGACATCCATGTTTCCAGGCACCAATGTTTCTGAGTAGTTTTTTCTTCTTTGTTGTCCTATAAATAGGACTGATTTGTATCTGTAAAATCATCCCATACAAACATCTCAAAGAAATACAAGCTTCCAGTTACCCGTGGACGTAGGTCAGTTTAGACCGAACCACGTAAATCATCGTGTTTGTGTTTGTGTGTGTCGTGATAACCTAACAACTGGTATCAGAGCTCAGGCTCTTGTTAGATTCACACAAACAGAGAGAAGAAGGTGAAGAGAGAAGGTACCTGGTGAGTGAAATCGAAGCTAGCGTTCTGATCAGAGAAGAAGTCGCGAGCAGCAGTCGGCGAAGATCCGGCGGTTTCTGGCAGTCTCTGTCGAGCAAGTCGCCATCGAAGCAGTCGCCGTCGTGGACGTGTGTCGTGGACGTGTTCTTTTGTAAATCGTGAACCAAGTTGTCTTCGATGTCTTGATCTCGTGGACGTAAATCGCCGTGGACGAGAGAAGAAGGTGAAGAGACCGAACCACAATCTCTCTACAGAAAGGTGGAAGAAAGAAAGAGGTGTTAAAGAATCTTTCTGTGCGCAAGGTGGAGAAAGACAGTTGAAAATACTAAAGTTCTTCTTTTGTCAAGAAAACCTCAAAACCTGGAGGAAAGTTGAAGCACAGATTGAAGAAAGAGAAAATGAAGAGAGCAGATTCTTTTTAGGTGGAGAAAGCAGTCAAAGAACAGGTGTTCTTTTCCTTTAAGAAAAAAACAAATCAACTTTCTTATTGACAAAAGAGGCCCCTGCACTCCTTTCACAAGTCTCCATCATTCACAACTTGGTTGTTTATCGTCGTTCAAAGCTCGAAAAAGATAAGTTTTCTTGCTTTCGTATATTACTTCCATAAATTACCACTTAGCAGTACGAACCTGTTGGTTAGTAGTTATTTGTTAATTTGTTATTAATGGAAGAAGACGGTAAAATTAAGATTGATAAATTTGATGGAAAAAATTTTGGATGGTGGAAGATGCAAATTAAAGATTTGCTTATACAGAAGGAGTTAGATGCTGCTCTAGAACCTCCTCCTACACCAGTACCGAATAATTGGGCATTGATTGACAAGAAGGCGATGTCAACGATACGGCTTGCATTGTCCATGAATGTTGCGTATAACATTATGGAGCAAACCACGGCGCGTGGAATTATGGAAGCTTTGACCAACATGTACGAAAAGCCGTCTCCCGCAAATAAGGTGTTCTTAATTCGGGAGTTAGTCAACACTCGAATGAAAGAGGGAAGTTCTGTCACTGAGCATATTAATCTATTTAAATCTCATTTGACACGTTTGTCGTCGGTGAATTTTAAAATAGATGATGAATTACAAGCTTGTTTATTATTGTCATCATTACCTGACAGCTGGTCAGGAACGATCACAGCAATCACTGGATCGATTGAGACACTCACATTCAGTAAGGTTCGGGATTTGATACTGAATGAGGATTCCAGAAGGAGGAATTCTGGAGAAACAAGCTCGTTGCTCAGTACTGAAGGAAGAGGGAGAAATATCAATAGAGGAGGAAACCGGGGAAGGTCGAAGTCTAAACGAAGAAGCAAGTCGAGACCTGCAAAGCCAAGAAAAGATATACAGTGTTGGAACTGTAAGGAATTTGGTCATTTCAGAAGTCAGTGCACACAACCTTCTAGAGATAAACAGGAGGTAAATGCTGCCACAGCCTCAGACTCAGAAGATGCTCTTATCTGCTGTGTCGAAAATACTGTTGAAGACTGGATTATGGATTCAGGAGCATCATTTCATGCTACGTCTTAGCACGAAGAAGATGAAGAATCTACGAACAGGTAACTTTGGTAAAGTTCGTTTGGCTAATAATTACAGTCTAGACATTACAGGGATTGGAGACATAGAGTTAAAGACATCATTGGGAACAATCTGGATCCTGAAAGATGTTCGAGTTATTCCGGGTTTGAAGAGGATGTTAATATCCATCGGTCAGCTTGATGATCAGGGATATGATGTTTACTTCGGTAAAGGACAATGGAAAGTTGTCAAAGGCAGTATGGTTGTCGCTAGAGGGAAGAAGACAGGCACTTTGTACATGGTTGAAGTACCAACTGACGGGGTAAATGCAGTGTCCAGTGAGCCGAGTAAATCAAAGTTATGGCATCAAAGACTCGGTCACATGAGTGAAAAGGGGATGAAGATGCTTGTTGCCAAGGGAAAGCTTCCAGAATTAAAGCATGTCGAGTCTGAATTCTGTGAACCGTGCATTCTCGGGAAGAAAAAGAAGGTTACTTTTCTAAAGAAAGGGAGAGCACCAAAAACTCAGAAGTTGGAGCTGATTCATTCAGATGTGTATGGACCGACATCAGTAGCTTCACCTGGTGGAGCTCGTTACTTTGTGACTTTTATTGATGATTCAACACGCAAGGTATGGGTTTACTTTCTTAAACATAAATCTGAAGTTTTCGATACTTTTAAGAAATGGAAATCTGCTGTTGAACTTGAAACTGATTTGAAGGTTAAGTGCTTGAAGTCCGACAACGGTGGTGAATACATCAGCAAGGAGTTTGCAGATTATTGTGCTGATAGAGGGATCAAGATGATAAACACAGTTCCAGGAACTCCGCAGCAGAATGGGGTTGCAGAGAGGATGAACAGAACATTATGTGAGAGAGCCAGAAGTATGAGGCTGAATGCGGGGCTCCCAAAGATGTTCTGGGCTGATGCAATTAACACATCAGCCTATCTTATCAATCGTGGACCTTCAGTACCGTTGGGTTTTAAGATTCCTCAAGAAGAATGGAAGGGTAAAGCAGTTGAGTACGATCACCTGAGAATCTTCGGGTGTAGTGCTTATGATATCAATCCTGAAGGTGACAAGTTAGATGCTAAAGCAAAGAAGTACATCTTCATTGGATATGGAGGTGATAAGATGGGCTACAGGCTTTGGGATTCTGAAAACAGAAAGGTAGTCCGAAGCAAGCATGCAGAATTCAATGAAGCAGAGCTGTACAAAGACAGAAAGGTGGAAAATTCAAAGGTTCAGAAGGAAACAGTCGAGTTTAGTGTTAAAAATCAGAAGAACAATTCTGCTACAGAACCAATGGCAGAGTCTGAAAACACAGAACCAGAGACTGAAGATGGTGAGGGTGAAGAAACAGTAGGAGTTTCTGACAGTGGGAGTTCAGGGTCTGAAGACGAACAGTCACCACAACAGCCTACGGTAAGAAGATCAACCAGAGTTTCTAGACCACCGAACAGGTACAGTCCCAGTCCTTCTGTCAACTACATTCTCTTGACAGAAAATGGTGAACCAGAAAGTTATTCTGAAGCTGTCAAGATGAAGGACTCGTTCCAGTGGGAGCGAGCTATGAAGGATGAAATGAATTCACTACAGAAGAACAATACTTGGGTTCTTGTTAAGCTTCCGCATGACAAGAAAGCTCTTCATAATAAATGGGTTTTCAGGGTCAAGGATGAACAAGATGGATCTAAACGGTATAAAGCCCGTTTAGTGGTCAAGGGTTTTCAACAGAAGAAGGGGGTTGATTTTGATGAAATCTTCTCTCCAGTGGTGAAGATGACCACCATCAGATTAGTTCTGAGCATTGTAGCAGCAGAAAATTTGCATCTAGAGCAGCTAGATGTAAAGACAGCGTTTCTACATGGTGACCTTGATGAAGACATTTATATGGCACAACCTGAGGGATTCCAGGTTGTTGGAAAAGAGAATTGGGTTTGCAAGCTGAAGAAGAGTCTATATGGTCTGAAACAAGCGCCAAGGCAATGGTACTTGAAGTTTGATGATTTCATGGTGAGAACCGGTTACAAGAGATGTGAAGCCGATCACTGCTGTTATCTGAAGAAATTCAAGGGTTCGTATATCATTCTACTGCTTTATGTAGATGATATGTTGATTGCAGGATCAGACATGAACGAGATCAACAAGTTAAAGAAGCAAATGTCCAAAGAATTCGAGATGAAGGATTGGGTGCAGCTAAACAGATACTCGGGATGAGTATCACCAGGAGCAAGAAAGATGGATCTCTAACACTATCCCAGGAAAAGTACATCAGGAAAGTGTTAGAGAAATTCGGTATTAACAATGAGAAGACCAAGCCAAGAAACACACCCTTGGGGAGTCACCTCAAGCTTACCAAAGATCAGTGTCCCAAAACAGAAGAAGAAAAAGCTGACATGGCTAGAGTCCCGTATGCATCTGCAGTGGGTAGTTTGATGTACGCTATGGTGTGCACAAGACCCGACATAGCACACGCAGTCGGAGTTGTCAGTCGGTTTATGTCGAATCCGGGAAGAGAACATTGGGAAGCAGTAAAGTGGGTGCTTCGTTATTTGAAAGGAACTTCAAAGATGGGGCTATGTTTCAAAGGAAAGGATTTAGTTCTCAGAGGCTATACAGATGCTGACCTGGGTGGCTGCAAAGAGACATTTAAAAGCACCACAGGTTTCGTTTTCACAGTGGGAGGAACTGCAGTCAGTTGGATGTCCAGGCTCCAGAAAAGTGTAGCTTTGTCCACAACAGAAGCAGAATACATGGCTATTGCTGAAGCCAGTAAAGAGCTTGTATGGTTGAAGGCTTTTCTGGAAGAGTTAGGGAAGAAGCAGACTGAGTACATACTGCACTGTGATAATGAAAGTGCAGTGAAACTTGCTAAGAATCCTGTGTATCACAAGAAGACAAAGCACATTGGGATAAGGTATCACTTCGTGAGAGGATTGATTGCTGATGGAACAATCAACTTGAAGAATATCTCAGGTGCTAGGAATCCAGCGGACATGTTCACCAAATGTGTAACGTTGGATAAGCTGAAGCTGTGCGTGGCTTCAGCTGGTCTCCAGGAATAATGTTGAGGAGACCGGGTAACTGGAAGAGCATTGAAGATACTAAAGTTTTCTTACAGAGATACGAATGCACAGTTGAAGCACAGGTGAAGATTGTTCCGTGGCTTCAAGTGGGAGATTGTTGAGTAGGTGAAGCCACCAATTCAGCAGTGGCAAACAAATTGGTCAAAAAGGAAAAGAAGAAACATCCATTCTTTTGTGACTTTAGACATCCATGTTTCCAGGCACCAATGTTTTCTGAGTAGTTTTTTCTTCTTTGTTGTCCTATAAATAGGACTGATTTGTATCTGTAAAATCATCCCATACAAACATCTCAAAGAAATACAAGCTTCCAGTTACCCCGTGGACGTAGGTCAGTTTAGACCGAACCACGTAAATCATCGTGTTTGTGTTTGTGTGTGTCGTGATAACCTAACATTTCCGTTTCACGTTTAAGTTTGTAAAATTTGAAGGTTCTGGTTTCATGTTGATTAAGCTTTCAATTTTATCTATTTTTTACTTTTTTTAATGTTCATATCTTCAGTGATTGTTAAAATTCATTCAGGTTTCTTCTGTTATCATCAAGGTAAAAAGCAATTGAAGTTTACACAGTTCCTTTCACACCATTTATAAGGAAGTACTCTGAACTGTGTTTTTTTATGTCATTTCTTCAATGGTTATTAGCCACGGGAACAGGGCGTTCCAAACCCTACGATCGAGGATTGTTGTTTTTGGCTGAAGAAACGTACTGTAAGTTATCTCATTCTTTTTGTTAAGTTCTTGTTGACCAGAGTTGTTATTTATTGTAAGTGTTTTCTATTAGACAATGGCGTTGATGGTTTCTCATTCTCGTCTTTCTGTTTTATCTTCTCTCTTTGAAGGTCTGTTTCAAGAGGTCCACACAGATGAAGGGAAGTTTGTTTTATATTTATTTATTATTCTGTTTTTGTATGATCATATCTTTCACGATTATTAGAATTTATTCAGGTAAAAAGCAAGTAAGTTTGTGGAAATAACCTTGAAGGCTACTCTCTTCCTTACACACCATTTAGAGGGAAGTTCTTTGAATTGTCCTAATTGTGACACCATTATTGTTCTATTTTTTTTTGTTTTTATGTTTTTACTTTTGCAATATCCAGGAGATGCTCAAGGAGCTTGGGGTGGCCTCATTTTCATAATGGGAGAAATAACTTTCTAAATGTGTGTTTGATACTTTGATCCACGTTTCAAGGTTTGATCAGGTCCAAAGTTCGTCACATGTTAGGTTACCAACATGATCTTTTATTGTTGCTGTTTGTACTTCTTTAGTATGTAGGTTCAGCTGTTGATATTTTATTGTCATATGTCGTTTGCAATAATGCAATCTGAAGTTGCAAAATGATCTAAGTGTGCATATTGAAAAAAAGTATGATAAAAGTATTGTGTAGTTAGTTGTTAGTCTCTGAGGAAAAGATTTAACTAATGAATCAAGATTATGCATTTTGGGTTCTGGTGCTCAAATATTTAGTTTTTCTACATTTCTTATTTACCGAGTGTATATTAACAATTTTCGTCTTACAGGCAATACCAAGTTATAGTGCTCGAAGAACCATATTTGAACAGGTAGTTAGAACACGTGCCAAAGAACAAAAGGCTGCAATCAAAGGTTACAAACAGTTACCGGATAAGAAACTTGAATCCCTTTTCCCGGAGATGGGAGATTTGAGTATTTGACCTAAATAGAAAACCGACTAAACGACACTTCTTTTTCTTATTCAATTCACTTCAGAAACGATAACATATTTCTATCTTTTTTTGCAGGATGGCAGGATTGATGATTACAGCCCAAGTTCCACCTATTTTTTACTCAACAGCTACTCTACCTCTCGCCTATTGTGGTGCACCAAATCCCTGACTTTTTATGAGTGCATATTTACTTATACATACGGTTTTTATGACTATTTAAAATTTGTAATCCGGCTACGTTAAACCTAATTTGGCGTCTAGACTTTGTTACCAAAAAGATTGACCCCGCAAAAACTGTTTTAAACGTAAATTGAAGATTTTACTTTTTATGCTGTTAGAACCAATTGTTTTCAAAGCCATTACAGTTGAAAAAACCCAACTCCAAACAAGCTTTTTGGGAATACTTCTTTGAGCTTTTATTTATTTTTATTGCTGCAGGAAATGGATATATTGACCATTGCAATCAATAAAGCAACATGCATCTTTTTTTCTGGTTTTGTTCTTATTTCAGTCATTCATTTAATTGTTCTCGTATTTCTTAATTTATTCTAATATTTACTAAATGTTAGCAGCATTGGTCTCAGTACTATTGTACGTGGCTCTAGAATAGCATCCGACGGCGTGTTACATGCTGCAGGTGATCCCTTAATGTATGAAGTAGGAATCACATTTGTCATTTGCTACTCGATTATCTTCAAATAGTATGTTGTATCTTTAACTTCTCTTTTTGTGTTATGTTTTTATCTCTAATGTATCATTTGGGTCAAGCTAAAAGAGTTGACTAAAAAGGAAATTAGTAAAACAAGTTAATAGTCATCTTAAATGTATTCATATGCATAAAACCTTACAAGTCACTTTGTCTTTAATGGGGGATGAACATTTTTCTATTGGTATTATAAATCAGGATTGGTATTTGTGCTTTTTAATTGTTTTTCTTTTAAAAGCTGGATCCCCAAAACATAGACTTGTTGAATAATATGTTTATTATTTGTCCATATCTAGAAGTTGTACATGTTTGTCTAAACTTAGAAGTTGTATGTGTTTTGTATTACATAGTGGCTCTTGTTTCATGTTGATGATTTCTCGTCTATTCTATATTAAAGACTATTTTAGATTAATGTTGGCTTTGACTGTTAAATGGATGGAAGAGCTTCATGAGAACATAAAATTGCATCTAGACTTGGGCAAGGGAAACCCCACACATACGATATTGAAAGGTAAAATTTTTTCTTCTATCATCACACAATTAATTTTCTTCCATCCTCGTACAATAAAGTTAATTTTATATAACCATACCCATCACCCCTCTTTTTTCACATTATAAATATGTAATGAACTTGTATAATGCTTATGCGTATTGTTATTTTTCAAATACCATGGTAGACGGAGCTGGCAATTCCACCTGTTTACTATATACTTATTAATAGGCTGATTTGGGTTATATAAAACTTTTGTTATCATATCTGATATAATGTTCCTTTTACATTTAAAATTTTTCAAGACTAAAACTGTACATGATACCTATTTTGACTAGAGCCTATCTTGCCATTTTATAGATAGGTGAATTCCTCGTTAATCTAGCCTTGTGAAATGTATTGATATTTTGTTGTTGCTTACGTGTATATATACACTTCTGGTTGCCAGAGTGAGAGGTTAAGAACCACCTGCAAAGTGAGGTTTGCATTCTTGGAATGAGGCAGCTGTGAAGAAACTTCTTGATGAAAAGTCATTTGCTGCACTTGAACATATTCATTTCTAAGCTTAGTTTGATATCGTTCTATTTATGGAATTTCTTAACTGTAGGTTTCTGTTTTCCTAATTTATTATTTTATACTTTGTCAGGGACGGAGAAATGTGCTGGCACAGATTGGTTAATGAGAAAAAAAATACTTCAACAATGCTAAAACCAAGGTAAATGCTGACTTGCATTATTTCTGTATTGCATCACAGGTGGTCGTGATGCCATATCTCTTCTATCACCATCTGTGCTTGATTTGATAAAGAAAACTGCAATATTCTAGAGCTTCTGCTGTCACTGAGTTTGTTTTAAATGGGTCCAATCCAGTTGATCAAGTAGGGAAGCCATCCATATAGTGAGAATGGGAAAAAAAATATTGTATCTTTTTAAGGTATAAGATTATGTGGCCAGTGGATTAATCAAAGATAGTGTGCCATCCAGTTTAAGGTATCATTTTCTGTTGACCATTGTTATTGTAAAACTATCATATTTTTGTTTTCTAATATACAGTTTTTTTTACTGGTGGAATATCGAAGAGAATGCTCAAGTAGCATGGGGTGGCCCCATTTTCAAAACAAGAGAAGGAGGTTCCTAAATCTGTATTTGATCCGTGTTTTAAGGTTAGCCCTGAAGTCAAAATTCTGCCAATTGTTAAATTACCAAAATATGATATCTTATTGTTGGTATTTGTATTTTCAATATTTAGGTTTTCAAATATTTTCATTTTTGTAGTTCTTAATTACTTATGTTGAGGATTCTAATGATTTATTATGCTAAGTAATGAGGACAGGAAAGATATATCTAGTGAATATATTTCTGAGCTAAGGGAGTCTGGCATGGAAGCTGGATAGCAAAGGTAAAACGAGAAGGAGAGGTATGATAAGCTTTTACTTTTTTCTAAATTTTCTTTTTTCGAAGTGGTTTGTACCCGCTTTTTTATGCATCGTGGTTACATTAGCATATATATTGAATTACATGTTAAACCTAACATTTTTTTAATACTATAGACTCTCTTAACCAAAAAGATGGCTCAACAAAAACTGCATTTGCTTGAAGCTCTTGCAATTATAATCATTCAACTTCAAACAAGTTTCCACTTTCCTGCAAAGACTTTTGAGCATATCCCTCCATATTGAGTTTTTTGAGAGTTTCTATCCTCATCTCTAGTGTTTTTAATCTGTTTTGGGTTATGGTCTGTTCAAAATTGAACTTGGCTGTTTTTTTTTGTGACTTTGTTATTGGTTATGTGCCTGTTTCAGGGTTCTAGTGGTGAAAGTTTCAAGGCAGCATCAATTGAAGGACAAATCAGCTGATCATCTTCAGATAGTCTGTTGTGTATCCTTTAACTTTTTTTTGTGCATGTTGTAATAAAACTAGCAGGCTACATGACCCAAGAGAACCATCGGCACCTGTCCATTCATCATGATAACCATGTGGTGTTTTGTATCTAGGTATGTTTGTTTATCTCGCTTGGTGTTCTTCCATAGTTATTATTATCTTTTCCTGTTTTGTGTTATTGGTCTCGGTCAAACGCTTTATCTGAAATCAAGGTCACTATCACGTCATGCTTCGAAAGACAAGGTAAGTTTTAAGTATTATTTTTCTGTTCTTGTTTAAATTTTCAAGTTTTGTTTTAGTTTTAGAATTGTGGTAAGCAACTTAATTTGTTTACTTTGTGACTAATTTTGAACTTGGAAATCTTTGGTTTTGTCGTGTTTCGTGTATATTGTCTAAAAATGCAATTTTGGCTATGTATTAGCACCGTGTTACTAATTGTGATTAAATTTTTCTAGCTTATGTGTATAAGGACAAAGGTAATACTTGCGTTTGTTACTTCACAAAATTTTCATTTGTAAGAAAATAAATAAGTATCACGTATTTGAACAGCTTAAATAAGATAGTTAGCTTCAAGTTATACTTCTGTTTTCATTTGTAAGAAAATAAATATGTTTCACGTATTTTAACAGCTTAAATAAGATATTTAGCTTCAAGCTGTACTTCTGTTCATATCCTAACATGTCTTTTTTCATGGCCAAATGTAGCGTGGAGCTTTTTTTTACCATGATAACTGTTTTGACCAGAACCCATACCACCAATTTACCCAGCCTTCCCTTTTTGTCATTAGTAACTGTAGATTTTAGTTCTATAGATTGGTGAACCTAGCCTTGCGAAATATATTGATTTTGTGTTGTTCCTTGTGAGTATAACGTGTCAAAAACTGATTAATTTAACCTGAAAGAGTAGTTATCTATTTGTATACACGTATATTTTTTCCGTATGTGTTGTATGCTACATAATATGCTTGCTATTGTTATCGAGTCGGGGTCTCTTTGGAAGCGGTCTCTCTATCTCTGAGGAAAGACTCGCCACCACCTACCCCTCCCAGACCCTGCTCTTGAGTGGGATATACTGGGTATGTTTATTTGTTTGTTCGTATATTTTTTCCGTAAATGGTCAACTATTGAAAAATATTCTACAATTACTAATAACCCAATTAGATTAATCATTTTATTAATTTGGTAACCCTTAGAAGTACCCTTTGGTTTTCGAGTTTCTACTCATTTCTGCCATGTTCTTTATATCTATTGGCTTTTTGCTTTATATCCAGTTTGAGATTTATCGTAATCCAAATCGCGACTCATCTATAAGTAAAGTAAGGGTTGAATTAGTCACATCTTATAAGAATGTCTTCTCATTTGTATCTTAAAGTATAAATATTATTTATTGCAGGGTTGCTAAAAGAAAATTCACTGTAAGATAGGGCAGATAAGGCTTGATGGGGGTTTCAAAAAGGACATGGAAAGAGACAACTTCTTCTTCATCAAAAGAATTTGATCATAATCTGGACGACATGGATAGACAAGAGTATAAATTATCTATTACAGCCGGTTCTATTTAGGAAAAACAACTAAAATTTATACATTTTGCAACTTGATTTGTTATTTTTATTTTTTCTGTTCATATCTTCCATGACTATTAGAATTCATTCAGGTAAAAAGCAAATAAGGTTGTGGATATAACCTTAAAGGCTACACTCTCCCTTACACACATTTTAGAGGGAAGTTCTCTGAATTGTCCTAATTATGACATCATTATTGTTCTAATATTAAGCATTATTTCTTTTAATAGTACGTTTTGACTACTGCAATATCCAGGAAATGCTCAAGGAGTGTGGGGTGGCCTTACTTATTCAAAATGGGAGAATAAGCTTCCTAAATTTGTGTCTGATCAGCTTTTCAAGTTTGCTAAAGTCTAAAGTTTGTCACTTGTTATACACATTTTAGAGGGAAGTTCTCTGAATTGTCCTAATTATGACACCATTATTGTTCTAATATCAAGTATTATTTCTTTTAATATTAAGTTTTCACTTCTGCAATATCCAGGAGATGCTCAAGGAGTGTGGGGTGGCCTCACTTATTCAAAATGGGAGAATAAGCTTCCTAAATTTGTGTCTGATCAGCTTTTCAAGTTTGCTAAAGTCTAAAGTTTGTCACTTGTTAGGTACCAACATGATCTTTTATTGTTGCTGCCTGCACCTCTCTAGTGTAGTTTCAGTTGATCTTTCATGTCATATGTTGTTTGAAATACTGCAATATAAAGTTGCAAAGTGCTTCAACTGATCTTGTTGAAAGATAAATATGATAAGAGTATTGGTGTAAGTCAATTGTTAGTCTCTGAAGAAAACATTTAGCACCAGACTATGATTTTTGGGTTCTGCTTCTCAAATATTTAGTTTATTATAGTTCTCATTTACTGAGTGTATATTAACAATGTTCGTCTTACAGGCAGTGCCAAGTTATAGTGCTGTAGGAACCATATTTGATCAATTTGTCCATGTGCTGAAGAACAAAAGGCTGCAATCAAAGGTTACAAACAGTTAGTGGATGAGAAACTTGAATCCCTTTTCCCGGAGATAGGAAATCCGAGTATTTGGCCTAAATAGAAAACCTACTAAACTACACTTCTTTTTTTATTCAATTCACTTCAGACACGATAACATATTTCTATCTTTTTTTATTGCAGGATTGATGATCCGTTGGCATTGATGGTTACAGCCCAAGTTCCACCTATTTTGTACTCACCAGCATCACCACAAGCTACTCTACCTTTTTGCCTATTATGGTGCACCAAACCCCTGACATTTTATGAGATTTATATTCACTTATACATAATACGTTAAACCTAATTCTGGCTTCTAGACTTTGTTACCAAAAAGATTGACTCGGCAAAACTGTTTTAAACGTAATTTTTAAGATTTTATTTTTATTCTGTTAGAACCAGTTGTTTTTGAAGCTATTACGGTTGAAACAACTCAACTCCAAACAATTTTTTTAGGAAGACTTCTTTGAGCTTTTATTTATGTTTATTGCTGCTGGAAATGGACATATTGGGCATTGCAATAAATGAAACAATATGCATCTTTTTTAGGTACGTTCTTAATTTCAGTCGTTCGTTTAGAAGTTCTCATATTTCTTAATTTATTTATTCTAATCTTTACTAAATGTTAGCAGCATTAGCCTTAGTACTATTGTATGTGGCTCTAGAATTGTATCAGACAACCTGTTACATGTTGCAGCTGAGTGGTAACTACCTTAATTTATGAAATATAAATCACATTGAAGATCAAATCTTGCTACTATAGTGTTCCAGAGTATCGTTGTTTTGGGGCTGAAAAAGCTGTAAGTTTTCTCCTTCTTTCTGTATAACGAAATTGTTATTATTCAAGTGTTTTTGTATTCGACAGAGATGTTGATGGTTTCTACTTCTTCTATCCATTTCTGTTTCACGTTCAAGTTTGTAACATTTGAAGGGTCTGGTTTGATTAAGCTTTCAATTTTATCTATTTTTTAATGTCCATATCTTCAGTGATTATTAGAATTCATTCAGGTTTTTTCCGTTATCTTCAAGGTAAAAAAGCAATTCAAGTTTACACAGTTCCTTTCACACCATTTATAAGGAAGTACTCTGAACTGTTATTTCTTATTCTGTTTTTTTTAATGTTCATTTCTTTAATGGTTATTAGCCATGGAACAAGGTGTTTCAGACCCAATGAGATCGAGCATTGTTGTTTTTGGCTGAAGAAACTGTAAGTTATCTTGTTCTTTTTGTTAAGTTCTTGTTGAACGAAATTGTTATTTATATCAAGTGTTCTCTATTAGAAAACGACGTTGATGGTTTCTCATTCTCTCCATTTCTGTTTTATCTTCTCTCTTTGAAGGTACTCAAGAGGTCTACAGAGATGAAGGGAAGTTTGTCATATTAATTTTTCTTTCTTTTTAATTAATTAATGATCATATCTTCCATGATTATTAGAATTCAGTCAGGTGAAAAGCAAATAAGTTCATGGGACAAAACCTTGAAGGCTACTTCTTCCTTTCACATCATTTAGAGTGAAGTTCTATGAATTTTTCTAATTGTGACACCATTCTTATTCTAATATTATGTCTTTTAATATTAAGTTTTTACTTGTGAGATGCTCAAGGAAGGAGTATGGGGTGATCTTATTTTCAAAATGAAAGAATGAACTCCTAAATTTGTGTTTTATACTTTGATTCCCATTTCAAGATTTGCTAAAGTTCAAAGTGTGTAGCTTGTTAGGTTACCAACATGATCTTTTATTGTTGCTGTTTACTTCTCTAATGTAGTTTCAGCTGTTGATCTTTTCATGTCATATGCTGTTTGAAATACTGCAATATAAGTTGCAAAATGCTCTAAGTGTGCGTATTGAAAGAAATATATGATAAGAGTATTGGGCAAGTCAGTTGTTAGTCTATGAAAAAAATGAATCCAGACTATGATTTTTGGGTTCTGGTTATCAAATGTTTAGTTTTTTATAGTTCTTATTGTCACACCCTCAAATTTCCACAAACGGAGTATTACCGTTAGGCGTGTGACTTCAAGGATCCCAGCCACTAGTTACACCAAACGACACGTTAATTGTAAAACATAATTCATTTTGAAGTTTGATATTACCAAAGACCAAGTTTTTAAAGTAAACATAACAGAAGTTGCGGAAGCATAATAAATCTTAATTGTTTAAATGGCGCAACACGCGCAAACCGAATATATGAACGTTATTGAAAAATATAAAATAAGCCACGTGAGATAGTAAATGCATGAATGAATGCTCCTAATCGTGCGCGTCTTGTGAACCTGAAAGAAACATGCTAAAGTGTCAACACAAGGTTGGTGAGTTCACAGGTTTTTCAGAAAACAGTATGTATCAGTAATGAAATCCCCGGATTATGTAATCCGTCAAGTATGTATTTTGATAAACAGAACATAAAGTAAACCGATACAGTAAACAAAGTAATATCAGTAGGTAGCTAGTCTACTAAACCAGTTACTCAGTGTATGAAGTTCGAACCTGAAGCTGACAATCGAAACTGAACGCCTCGGCTGTGAATACCAGGTCACAGCAACAGAACTTAGGTCAATTAAACACCCGTTTGACGAACGTTGTGCTAGCGCGACTAGCCCGGGTGGGGTTTGTCAAACCCAGTAGATCTACTCAGAATTGTCTCGCTATACTACATACATTAACGGTTCGAGAGTGAGGACTTTAGTGGTATCACACTAGTAAACCGGTGATATTACAATAATACTGATCAACGAAAATGAAATTGTTTCCACGTTTCTACTTGCGTAGTAACGGACCGAATGAAATTGTTTCCACGTTTCTACTTGCGTAGTAACGGACCGAAGGGCAAAGTATACGAACATAGTATCATGTATATGCAGTATCACAACAATCCAATATAATGTAACGTTTATGAAAACAACATGTTTCTCTCCCCCAAAAATAGTATAAAGTAAAAGTGGGGCTGTAAACTCACCTTGAATGCACAGCAACTGTAAACGAAAGTACAAAGATTAGAGTCCCCGGTTATCCTGAACGTCATTTAATATACATATATAATTAATATTAATATTAATTATTTACAATGAGTCGTACGGTTTCGCGTTCGTATCACGGTTCGGTTACGACGCAGACACAAAATTTATTTGCTACACACAAGCAACCACAAATTCAAACAAGCTCATGTAGTCATATAATCGATTATTCATGCACACACCGAATCATGCTTGAAGGTATTGTTTATATACTTTTAAATATAACCAATTTTTTTATGTTAATAAACTCATACATCATACATTTATTTTAAACTCTTTTCACATGAATCTATGCACTTAAATATATATATACTATTAATTTAGACACCTGCGTATAAGTATACGTTACACACTCCATATATATATATATATATATATATATATTTTTTATACACATGTGCTATGTATTACACACACTACAATATTTATATTATAAACACACACTATGGTACAAAACACACATGACACAGGATCAACCAACACAACCATGATCACATAAATGAAATGCAACCATACATACAATGTATCATACATAAAGTATATCCATAAACACACTTTATATTAATCGGCAATATCTCATACATATTATACAATATATATATATATTCATGAACCCAAGGAGATTTCCATGTGCAGCCATACACAACCCCATGACTACTCACTTCAATCCCACTCCTAAAACATACAGTGATGCACACACACACTTCTAATTAAATATATCCATCGCAACACTTATTTTTACCTAAAGCACACATACACAAGCATTGCACAATATATATAAAGATAAATATGTATGTATCGCATACTCACACATATGAAGCTGCAAGAAGTCACACATGTATGTTTATCCGAACACGTAAGAACAAACGAACACTTCACAACCCAACATTACACACACACACATAATTATATACGTACACTAGTGTATATATGAACGAGCATACACACGGTCTTGAGTTCACCTACAACACCCGGCTGAAATAAATACAATTAACTTCATATATATTGTATATACATACATGCATGATACATGTATATATATACAACGCAGCACACACAGTTATTTATATACCCACAGAATGCTTATTTATATACACACATAATGAAACACATATACTTACGGATTGGTCATGGCATAAACATATTCATGCAGAAAACGTACATACATACAGGAGCATATATATATATACACATACGCAGTAGCTTATACATACATATTCATACATACACAAATTGCAAAACACAATCTTTATAGATACACACACAACTCACGTCTATTAGCATGCAAATATATAAAAATCAAGAACACATACATATAATTATAAAGCTGCACACACAAGCATATATATATATATATATACATACGCAGAAACATATACATACACAGAACATGTATGTACGCAGCAACATATGCAACCACCGATCGCACACATCGCAGGAGCACGTACGATTATGATACGACGTCGAACGCGAAACTATACCGTAACGTACACGAGTAGCAAGTGAAAACTCTTACCGAACGAATCGGGGTTGTTGTGGTTGAATGGTTGTAAGCGGAAAGATCGTCGAGCGGCGTACGGTTGTCAAGAGTAACAAGAAAATCGCTGGAGATGCTTGGTCACAAAAGTGGCTGTTGACGGGTGGTCACGGTCGGAAACGGGGAGGGTTGTTTAGTTGCATTTCTGATCGACCACGAACAGGTTGTCGAGGAAGTTGGCCATCACGAGATGCTGCCACAAGGTTAAGTTGTGAGCTACCGAGGATAGGCTGCCGTTTCTCTTGTTCGTCGTGTTTGCGATCGGAGACGAAGTGGGAGTCGTTTTAATGCAGAGCTCGACCACGAAGGCTGCAGGATGGCAATGGCGAAGGTGTAGTCTGCAGTGGTAGGAGAGGTTGAGGAATGGGGATACGATGGAGGTTTACCGAGTATGAAAACGTGGAGGGGATTTAAAGAACAAGGATGTAGTCGGTTATGGTGATCCGAGGGGGAAGGGGTTCGGTTATTTAAATGGAATTAATGTCATTATTATTTGGTATTAGAGGAGTTGGTGGAACTAGTGGAGTATTTGATGGAGCTAGTGGAGAAGAACAGCACATCTCCCACCACCATTAGGTGAATGTTACACAATGGTCCCCTCAAGTCTCCTAAGTTTGCTCTTTAGATCCTCCAAGTTAGCCTAATGTATATTTAGATTAATCATGTTAAGTAATTTAAGTTTAATTGTAGTTACAAATTAGTTATGCTCGGTTAGTTATAATATTAGTAATCGTTATTATGTAACATTTGCAATTTGCTTAATCATACTTAACGGAGAGATTAGCCAATGTAAAAAGTGTTAACGTAAGAGGAAAACTCGGGTTGTCACATTATCCCCATGTTGAAAGAATTTTCGTCCCGAAAATTGGAATATTGGGTCAACGTACATCGTGAGTGAACGAAGCATTGTGAGCAAACTATTTAGTTATCCAGCACGTAGACGTGCTAAGGTTTCCCAGAGATTAGGAATAAATCCAAAATAAAGGAACATAATTAAGGTTCTTAAGGTTTCGCAAGAGTTGTGACATTACTCGACTACGACCGTTATCACTCGACTGAATTCACCAGACTTCTCATGCACGACAAATTACAATTACGTGTGCACCCGTAATGATAATTTGCTTTGCATGGTCACCCCTGGTTCCTCCTATCCGTGCTAACATAACTTGTCAAGTACAGAGATTATCAATGGTAGAGACATTAAAGATGTAGTTATTGCATCGAGAGTCGATTAACCAAAGCTGTACGAAAGAATCGGTTAGAACAGCATTTAACAAGTGGCAAGATATGCTCCTAATGGACCATCCAAGTAAGGTACCCACGGTTTCGCATTCAACTTTGAAATGTATGATGTAAAAGGTACGATGAATCATTAATCGTAATTAACCTCCTCGTGACTCACAGTAACTCGGAGTCATCCGTACTAAGTAACATGCGGTAACAATAGGGAATTAGGACGAACCGGCCCTTTCCCTTAGACATAGCATAAGAAAACACCATCCCTATAGACGAACACCTACAGGAAGACGCCAAAGCAAATAGTTCTCAAGCAAGCAAAAACCAGCAAGGCATGCAAACAAAGCCAACTAACAAAGCTAAACGTGTCTATGTGCGTGTAACTAAGGCAACGGCTATAGTCTAAATGCAATGCAAAATGAGATGCAATGTCAATTTAGTTCGCTATAACCAATGGCTCTGATACCAATCTGTCACACCCTCAAATTTCCACAAACGGAGTATTACCGTTAGGCGTGTGACTTCAAGGATCCCAGCCACTAGTTACACCAAACGACACGTTAATTGTAAAACATAATTCATTTTTGAAGTTTGATATTACCAAAGACCAAGTTTTTAAAGTAAACATAACAGAAGTTGCGGAAGCATAATAAATCTTAATTGTTTAAATGGCGCAACACGCGCAAACCGAATATATGAACGTTATTGAAAAATATAAAATAAGCCACGTGAGATAGTAAATGCATGAATGAATGCTCCTAATCGTGCGCGTCTTGTGAACCTGAAAGAAACATGCTAAAGTGTCAACACAAGGTTGGTGAGTTCACAGGTTTTTCAGAAAACAGTATGTATCAGTAATGAAATCCCGGATTATGTAATCCGTCAAGTATGTATTTTGATAAACAGAACATAAAGTAAACCGATACAGTAAACAAAGTAATATCAGTAGGTAGCTAGTCTACTAAACCAGTTACTCAGTGTATGAAGTTCGAACCTGAAGCTGACAATCGAAACTGAACGCCTCGGCTGTGAATACCAGGTCACAGCAACAGAACTTAGGTCAATTAAACACCCGTTTGACGAACGTTGTGCTAGCGCGACTAGCCCGGGTGGGGTTTGTCAAACCCAGTAGATCTACTCAGAATTGTCTCGCTATACTACATACATTAACGGTTCGAGAGTGAGGACTTTAGTGGTATCACACTAGTAAACCGGTGATATTACAATAATACTGATCAACGAAAATGAAATTGTTTCCACGTTTCTACTTGCGTAGTAACGGACCGAATGAAATTGTTTCCACGTTTCTACTTGCGTAGTAACGGACCGAAGGGCAAAGTATACGAACATAGTATCATGTATATGCAGTATCACAACAATCCAATATAATGTAACGTTTATGAAAACAACATGTTTCTCTCCCCCAAAAATAGTATAAAGTAAAAGTGGGGCTGTAAACTCACCTTGAATGCACAGCAACTGTAAACGAAAGTACAAAGATTAGAGTCCCCGGTTATCCTGAACGTCATTTAATATACATATATAATTAATATTAATATTAATTATTTACAATGAGTCGTACGGTTTCGCGTTCGTATCACGGTTCGGTTACGACGCAGACACAAAATTTATTTGCTACACACAAGCAACCACAAATTCAAACAAGCTCATGTAGTCATATAATCGATTATTCATGCACACACCGAATCATGCTTGAAGGTATTGTTTATATACTTTTAAATATAACCAATTTTTTTATGTTAATAAACTCATACATCATACATTTATTTTAAACTCTTTTCACATGAATCTATGCACTTAAATATATATATACTATTAATTTAGACACCTGCGTATAAGTATACGTTACACACTCCATATATATATATATATTTTTTTTATACACATGTGCTATGTATTACACACACTACAATATTTATATTATAAACACACACTATGGTACAAAACACACATGACACAGGATCAACCAACACAACCATGATCACATAAATGAAATGCAACCATACATACAATGTATCATACATAAAGTATATCCATAAACACACTTTATATTAATCGGCAATATCTCATACATATTATACAATATATATATATATTCATGAACCCAAGGAGATTTCCATGTGCAGCCATACACAACCCCATGACTACTCACTTCAATCCCACTCCTAAAACATACAGTGATGCACACACACACTTCTAATTAAATATATCCATCGCAACACTTATTTTTACCTAAAGCACACATACACAAGCATTGCACAATATATATAAAGATAAATATGTATGTATCGCATACTCACACATATGAAGCTGCAAGAAGTCACACATGTATGTTTATCCGAACACGTAAGAACAAACGAACACTTCACAACCCAACATTACACACACACACACATAATTATATACGTACACTAGTGTATATATGAACGAGCATACACACGGTCTTGAGTTCACCTACAACACCCGGCTGAAATAAATACAATTAACTTCATATATATTGTATATACATACATGCATGATACATGTATATATATACAACGCAGCACACACAGTTATTTATATACCCACAGAATGCTTATTTATATACACACATAATGAAACACATATACTTACGGATTGGTCATGGCATAAACATATTCATGCAGAAAACGTACATACATACAGGAGCATATATATATATACACATACGCAGTAGCTTATACATACATATTCATACATACACAAATTGCAAAACACAATCTTTATAGATACACACACAACTCACGTCTATTAGCATGCAAATATATAAAAATCAAGAACACATACATATAATTATAAAGCTGCACACACAAGCATATATATATATATATACATACGCAGAAACATA
This sequence comes from Flaveria linearis, assembly GCA_024085815.1. NCBI lineage: Eukaryota > Viridiplantae > Streptophyta > Magnoliopsida > Asterales > Asteraceae > Flaveria > Flaveria linearis. Next base: position 86,510,496 of record CM044006.1, read on the forward strand.
TACATACACAGAACATGTATGTACGCAGCAACATATGCAACCACCGATCGCACACATCGCAGGAGCACGTACGATTATGATACGACGTCGAACGCGAAACTATACCGTAACGTACACGAGTAGCAAGTGAAAACTCTTACCGAACGAATCGGGGTTGTTGTGGTTGAATGGTTGTAAGCGGAAAGATCGTCGAGCGGCGTACGGTTGTCAAGAGTAACAAGAAAATCGCTGGAGATGCTTGGTCACAAAAGTGGCTGTTGACGGGTGGTCACGGTCGGAAACGGGGAGGGTTGTTTAGTTGCATTTCTGATCGACCACGAACAGGTTGTCGAGGAAGTTGGCCATCACGAGATGCTGCCACAAGGTTAAGTTGTGAGCTACCGAGGATAGGCTGCCGTTTCTCTTGTTCGTCGTGTTTGCGATCGGAGACGAAGTGGGAGTCGTTTTAATGCAGAGCTCGACCACGAAGGCTGCAGGATGGCAATGGCGAAGGTGTAGTCTGCAGTGGTAGGAGAGGTTGAGGAATGGGGATACGATGGAGGTTTACCGAGTATGAAAACGTGGAGGGGATTTAAAGAACAAGGATGTAGTCGGTTATGGTGATCCGAGGGGGAAGGGGTTCGGTTATTTAAATGGAATTAATGTCATTATTATTTGGTATTAGAGGAGTTGGTGGAACTAGTGGAGTATTTGATGGAGCTAGTGGAGAAGAACAGCACATCTCCCACCACCATTAGGTGAATGTTACACAATGGTCCCCTCAAGTCTCCTAAGTTTGCTCTTTAGATCCTCCAAGTTAGCCTAATGTATATTTAGATTAATCATGTTAAGTAATTTAAGTTTAATTGTAGTTACAAATTAGTTATGCTCGGTTAGTTATAATATTAGTAATCGTTATTATGTAACATTTGCAATTTGCTTAATCATACTTAACGGAGAGATTAGCCAATGTAAAAAGTGTTAACGTAAGAGGAAAACTCGGGTTGTCACACTTATTTACTGGGTTTATATAAACAATGTTCCTCTTGCAAGCAATACCAAGTGCTCAAAGAACCTTATTTGATCAATTTGTTAGAACATGTGCTGTAGCACAAAAGGCTGCAATCAAAGGTTAAAAACAATTACTTGATGAGGCGGAGGAAGTTTGATTAAGTCCGTCTCTAACTTAATCTGAAAAGATCTTTTTAATATCATTAGGACATATAATACACATCAAATTTTAATAACTTGAGTATAATCTGTTGCCATTATGTCATCTATTTTTCAGGATATCAACAAGAACACTGATTTTCGTTATCCAAGCTTTGAGGTATTGTACCGGGAAGGATGTGAAGCTTACTAAATGATAGGTAACTAGCTGTACTTGGTTTCATTGAGAAACTTAATTTCTCTGAGATCATTATTAACAAAATGTGTTGTAACTTACAATATATGTTATGCAGGATCTCACACTTCATGACATTTTATTACGTCTCTGGGTTGTTCCACTAAAAAGGTCTGTTGTAGAAGAGGCCCGTAAAAAGCTTGCAGCTGTTGTTTCTAGTTTAAGGTCGATGCTCAGGGATAATAAGGACATTTCCCCAACCTCTCGTTGGTCCAAGGTTAGTAAAAGTGTAGATGTTTGGATTGAACTTTGGTTTTTTCATTGATTATGTGTTAGTAAGCTTGTAGATATTTGTACCCATATTTTCATTATCTTTTAGGTTATAGCTAAACCACGGTTCTACACGTTGTTACATGTAGTAGAATTACTAAATTATATACAATTTGGTCTATTTTGGTTATGTTTTATGACTTTATCTCTAATGGATCATTTGCGTTAAGCTAAAAGAGTTGACTAAAAATGAAATTAGTTAAAAATGTTGAAAGTCATCTTAAATGTATTCATATGCATAAAAATCTTGCAAGTCACTTTAGTTGGGGATGAACTTTTTCTAATAGTATAAATCAAGATTGGTATATATGCTTTTTAATTGTTTTTCTTCTTTAAGCTGGATCCATAAAACAGAGACTTGTTGGATGGAATTTTTATTATTTGTCTACTCAGAAGATTTACATGATTGTCTAAATTCAAAAGTAGCAATGTTTTTGTATTCCGTAGTGCGTCTTGTTTCTTGTTGATGATTTCTGGCTAGTATATTCTGGATTAATACATGGTTTGACTGTTAAATGGATGGAAGAGCTACATGAGGACATAAAATTGCATCCAGACTTGGACAAAGGAAAACAGACACATACACAAAATTGGAAGGTAATATTTTTCTTCTATCATCACACAATAGATTTTCTTCTATCCACACACTAAAAATATTTATTTTAAATAACCATACCCTTCACCCCTCATTGTTTCACATTATAGATACGTAATGAACTTGTATAATTCTTGTGTGTTGTTGCTTTATTTAAATAGCACGGGACAGAGATGGCAATTCCACCTTTTTACTATATACTGATGAATGGGCTGATATGGTCTATATAATTATTTTGTTATCATATTTGATACAATGTTCTTTGTACATTGATTTGATTTTTTTAAGACAAACTGTACCATGATACCTATTTTGACCATTTTATAGCTAGGTGAATTCCTCGTTAACCTAGCCTTGCGAAATGTATTGATATTAGGTTGTTGCTTGTGTATAAAGACACTTCTGGTTGGATCGGGCTAGAGTGATAGGTGAAGAACCACCTGCAGAGTGGGGTATGCATTCAAGTAACGAGGCATATGTGAAGAAACTTCTCGATGGAAACTCATTTGCTGCACTTGAACATATTCATTCCTAAACTTAGTTTGATATCATCTATTTATGTTATTTATGAACTGTATGGTTTCTGTTTCCTTATTTATTTTTATATTTTGTTCAGGGAGAAATGTGCTGGAACATATTTGTCAATCAATATTGTCTGTACAAATGACAGGGAAAGATACTACTACAATGCTAAAACCAAGGTAACAAAAGCTTGACTTGCATTATTAGTGTATTGACTCAGTTTCAAAGTTTACAATTTTATATATCCTACAGTAAAGTGATGCTATTACCACAGGTGGCCGTGATGCCTTATCTCCTGTATCATCATCTGCACTTGATTTCATAAAAAAACTGCAAGATTTTAGAGCTCCTGCTATAACTGAGTTTGTTTTAAATGGGTCTAAACCAGTTGATCAAGTAGGGAAGACCCACATAGTGAGAATGGAATAAGAACATAAAATCTTTTAAGGTAAAAAGATGACGTAGACAGTGGATCAGTCAAAGAGGAGTGTGCTATCCAGTTTAAGGTTTCTTTTGTTGATTGTTGTTATTGTCTAACCGTTATTATTTAGTATTTTCTTTTTTAATATTCAGATTTTTACTAGTGGAATATCCAAGAGATGCTTATCATGGAGTGCCCATTTTCAAACTGGGAGAAGGAAATTCCTAAATTTGTGTTTGATCTGTGTTAAAGGTTTGCTAAAGCAAAATATCCGTCACTTGCTAGGTTACGAAAATATGATATCTTATCGTTGGTATTTGTATTTGCAATATTTGGGTTTTCAAATCTTTTTCGTTTTTGTAGTTCTTAATCACTTTTGCCGAGGATTCTGATGATTAATTATGCTAAGCAAATGGGGACAGGAAATATCTATTTAGTGAATATATTTTTGAGCTAAGGGAGTTTGGCATGGAAGCTGTACAGCCAAGGTAAAACGAGATGGGGAGGTATGATAAGTTTTTCTTTTTTCCTAAATTTTCTTTTTCTGAAGTGGTATATACACTGCCTTCTATTTGTATACCTTGTGGTTACATTAGCCGTAACATACTGAATTACGTGCTAAATCTAACCTTTTTTTACTATAGATTCTCTTAAATACAAAGATGGCTCAGCAGAAACTGCATTTGCTTGAAGCTGTTACAATTGTAAATATTCAACTTCAAACAACTTTTCTGGCGAAGACTTTTTTGAGCATTTCCCTCCATATTGAGGTTTTGAGGGTTTCTATCCTCATCGCTAGTGTTCTTGAATCTGTTTTGGTTATTGTCTGTTCACAAATTGAACTTGGGTTGAATTGGTGGGTTGGTATTGTGTCGGTTTTAGGGTTCTCGTGTCTATATTTTCAAGGCAGCATCAATTGAAGGACAAATCAGCCACAGGAAGCACATTTTCTACTATGATTTTTTTTCAAGTAGTCCGTTGTTGTATCATTAACTATTTTTGTGCGTGTTGTATTGAAACTAGCAGGCAACATGACCCAAGAGAATCATCGGCACCTGTCCAATCATCATGATAAGCACATGGTGTTTCGTATCTAGGTATGTTTGTTTATGATTCATCATCTTGATCATCACTTGGTGTTCTTCCACGGTTATAATGATCTCTTCCTGTTTTCCGTTATTGGTCTCGGTCAAACACTTAATCTGAACATAGATCAAGGTCAGTGTGGCGTTCATGCTTCAAAATACAAGGTAATTTTCAAGCATTATATTTTTGTTATTGTTTCTTCTAAAATTTTCAAGTTTAGTTTTAGTTTTAGAATTGTGGTAAGCAAGTTAATTTGTGTACTTTCTGACTAATTTTGAACTTGGAGATCTTTGGTTTTGTCTTATGTTTGGGTATTTTGTCTAAAAATGCAATTTTGGCTATGATTAGCACCTTCATGACTAATTGTGAGTTAAATTCTCTAGCTTACGTGTATAAGGACAAAGGTAATACTTGCGTTTGGTACTTATCAGATTTTTCATTTGTTTCTTGAATAAATAAGTTTCACGTATTTGATCAGCTGAAATAAGATAGTTAGCTTCAAGTTATACTTCTATTCATATTCTAACATTTCTTTTTTTCATGACCACATGCAGTGTGGAGCTTTTCTTTTTACCATGAAAACTGTTTTGACCAGAACCTATCCCACCATTTACCCATCCTGCCCCTTTTGTCATTAGTAATTTTAGATTTTAGTTGTATAGATTGGTGAACCTAGCCTTGCGAAAATATATTAGATTTTGTGTTGTGCCTTATAAGCATAAAGGCGCTTGTGGTGGTTTATGATTGGGAATTAGCAGGGGCCTGCATATAGGAGACATTAGATCAGTCTAGAGTGAAAGGAGAAAAACAGCATGCAGAAAGGGGTATGCCTTCGAGTATCAAGGCAGGTGTAAAGAAACTTTATGATGGAAACTCATTTGCTGCGCTTGAACTTCTTTGTTCCCAAGATTGTTGAGTACTGAGAAGCTGTTACACGTATTACATCTATATCACATATCTGTCAAGGTGTTGTGCTGCTATATAAATGTGATAAAACAGTGGGAGGGCTGGATAACATGTCAAAAACTAATCAATATGACCTGAAAGAGTAGTTATCTATTTGTATTTACATATATTTTTTTCATAAATGGTTAATTATCGAAAAAAAATTCTAAAATTACTAATAATCTGAATGGATTAATCATTTTATTAACTTGGTAACCGTTAGGAGTAATCTTTCGATGGCTTTTGAGTTTCTACTCATTTCTGCCATGTTCTTTATATGTAATGGGCCTTTTGCCTTATAATTTATCGTAATCCAAATCGCAACTCATATATAAGTAAAGAAAGGGTTGAATAAGTCACCTCTAACAAAATCTCCTCATTCGTATCTTCAAGTATTAATATTATTTATTGCAGGGTTGCTTAAAGAACTTCACAGTAAGATAAGACTTGCTGCGGGTTTCAACAAGGACATGGAAAGAGACAAAACTGCTTCTTCGTCAAAAGAATCTGATCATAATCTAGAAGACATGGATGGACAAGTGTATAAATTATCTATCTTTGATAAGTAGTCCTTACTTTTCTTATCAGTTTCTTGATTTTTTATCAGTTATTAGTCTCTAAAGAAAACATTTAATGAACCATACTATTATTTTTGGTTTCTGGTTCTCAATATTTAGTTTTTATAGTTCTTATTTACTGAGTATATATTAACGATGTTCATCTTATAGGCAATACCAAGTTATAGTGCTCGAAGAACAATATTTGATTAGCTTGTCAGAACATGTGCCGAAGAACAAAAGGCTGGAATCAAAGGTTACAAACAGTTACTGGATGAGAAACTTGAATCCCTTCTCCTGGAGATGGGAAATTTGAGTATTTGACCTAAATACAAAAACCGACTGAACTACACTTCCCTTTTTTATTTTATGCAATTCACTTAAAAAACGATAACATATTTCTTTTTTTTAATTTCAGGATTAATGATCCGCTAGCATTGATGGTTACAGCCCAAGCTCTACCTATGTTTTGCTCACCAGCCTCACCACAAGCTAATCTAGCTCTCGCCTATTATGGCGCACCAGACGCCTAACTTTTTTTTAGTATATATTCACTTAAACATATGTTTTTTATGGGTATTTAAAATTTGTAAGCTGACTATGCTAAACCTAATTCCGGCGTCTAGACTTTGTTACCAAAAAGATAGACTCTGCAAGAACTATTTTTGACCTATTTTTTAAGATTTTACTTTTTATGCTGTAGTTGTTTTTGAAGCTATTACAGTTGAAGCAACTCAACTCCAAACAAGTTTTTTGGGAAGATTTTTTTTTTGCTTTTATTTGTTTTTATTGCTGCAGGAAATGGACATATTGGCCATTGCAATGATAAATGAAATAATATGCATCTTTTCTGGGTATGTTCTTATTTTCAGTCATTCGTTTACAAGTTCTCATATTCCTTAATTTATTCTAATCTTTACAAAATGTTAGCAACATTAGTCTTAAAACTATTGTATGTGGCTCTAGAATAGTATCAGATGGCCTGTTACATGTTGCAGCTGAGCGGTAACTACCTTAATTAGTTAAATAGAAATCACGCGCTACTAGATTATTTTCAAATAGTCTAATTATTTTTAACTTCTTTTTTTATGTGTGTTGTCTAACAGGCTACATGAGTACATGACCGAAATGGAAGTCCTCAGTGGAATTATAGACCATTCAATATCAAGGTATAGGCATGAATTTAGTTCGTATAATGTGTTGTCTTCCTTCATTCATTAATTTGGCAACCAAATTTAACTCTTTGTAGTTAGCAATTAAAACACTTATTTCATACATGAACACTCATCTGATTCTGGTGACAGAACCTCTGTTAAGCAAATGCGTTAATGATTAAGATGAATCAGACAGAAACAAATCAAATAAAGTCTTCAAATTAAATAACCTGTAGCTAGACACATAGGGAATTATTGATCAAGACGAACCAGACAAATAAAATCAAATAAAATCAAATAAAGTCTTCACAGTTTGTAAATACCTTAATCCTTATCCGATTTCATTTCATTTTTTAGATTACTATTATTGATCAAATGCTAGATGTTATTCACAAGATTAGGGAACTAAAGCCTGATTGTGCTATATCTAGTGCTGATTTTATAGAATTTCATTTATTTTAGCTACACCCAGAATGTAGGCATTAGAAATACTTAAATGGACAACCAGCCATTACATGGTGTTTTGTATGTAGTGTTAGTCATACTAGACAAGTTAGTCTAGGGTTAGCTATTGTCTATAATAGAGGGGCTCATGTGTAACTTTATTTATTATATATTCTCTTGTATTCCTCCATATTCAATACAATACAATTCGCATTTACAATGACAACCAGACTTCTCATTTCTGCGAGTTTTTGGTTGCCAATGCTTCCCTTATCTTCGCCCGTACAATTCCCACAAAATGGATTTTCGATTCACCCCTTGCATATTCCTTGGCTACTTTTCGTCTCATCATGGTTATCGTTGTCTAGACCCCACAACTGATTGTATGTACATCGCTCGTCATGTACGTTTCAACGAATCCCACTTTCCTTTTGCCCTTCAACCGAAACCACCTCAAATAATCCTCCTTCAAATTCATACACCACATTTGTGCCCACCCCATCAATCTTTCCCTACTTTAGACCACCCTCCTCTAATACCCACCCCACCCCACCAACCACCGGCCTAACTACAGCTGCCGAACACTACTGCCCAATAAACGACACCACCCATTCCACTACACCATCATCCAATCCGGCCACCCCACCTCTCCAACAATCAAAAGCCCCTCACCTTCCCTGAACTCTGCACTTCCTACTCCTCCTTCCTCGCTAAAGCCACCTTCATCCCCACCCCCACCACCTCCACCTCGTACTCGTCCTCCTAACCTTCGTCCTAACCCAAAATAACGGGTCCTATTTAATCCTTCAGCCTTTCATGCATCCACCCAACCTCCTATCATCACACCCGCATCTTTTACCGTTGCTAACAACTACCCTGAATGGCGTCGAGCCATGGCTGAAGAGTACTCTGCTCTTGTCAAGAACGGTACATGGTCCCTTGTGCCGCCCATTTCTAACACCAATATTGTTGATTGTAAGTGGCTATATAGGTTAAAGAAAGATAAAATGGGCAATCTTAATCGCTACAAGGCCCGATTAGTAGCAAAAGGCTTCATGAAACATTTAACCTAGTCATTAAACCCACCACCATTCGGGTTGTCTTGTCTCTTATTGTCACCAACAACTAGTCTTTACGACAACTTGATGTTAAAAATGCTTTCTTACACGGTGATCTCAAAGAGACAATCTATCTGAGATAACCATCGGGCTTTGTCGATTCTAATAGACCAGATCACGTATGTCGTCTACATAAATCTCTATACGGATTAAAACAAGCACCAAGGGCGTGGTTCAGCCGTTTCTCGTCTGCACTTCAAAAGCTTGGCTTCACCGGTTCAAAAACATGCCCGTCTTAATTCATATTCAAGTCCAACGGCACCCTGATCTACTTCCTTGTGTATGTGGAGTGTGGATGACATCATTGTCACGGGCAATAACTGTTAAGGTGTGAAGGCCTTTGGGCTTTCGGATGGAGTTATGGGCCTGACCCATTGAAGCTTCTTAAAACCCTAATTATTCTTATATATAGAGCATGTCATTGTATTGTAATCTTGTCCCTTGAGCTTAATAAAATACCTAGTTGCAGAGAGTGGACGTAGGTCATCTTGACCGAACCACTATAAATTCTCGTGTTTTTATTGCTTTCGTGTGCGTGCGTAAAATAATTCTGTTTATTTCCGTTGCGTAAAGATACCTAACAACTGGTATCAGAGCATCAGGCTCTTGAAGATTTTCGCCGCCACTGCTATCTAGGGTTTCTGCCGCCGCCGCCACCTACGGTTCCTCCGCAGCCGCAGCCGCCGCCAAGTACAGCGCGTGAACAGTATTTTTCCGGCGTGAACAGTGTTTTCCGGAGTGAACAGTGTTTTCCGGAGTGAACAATGTTTTTCGCGTGAACAGTGTTTCTGGCTTGAACAGTGTTTGCCGGCGTGAACAGTGTTTCCCGGCGTGAACAGTTTTTCCGGCCGTGAACAGTACTGCCTGATTTTTTCTGTTTTTTTAGTTGTTCGGTTCTGTTTTGCTACTGCTGTTTTGGGGGCTGTTTTTGAGTGATTTTTGCGATTAGATTTCCGGCTGGGATCTCTTGGAGTTGCTGGTTTCGCTCAGGTTTTGCAGGTGAAGCGCCGGGTCGGGTGTTTCGGGTTCTAGGGTTTTGGTTGGAAGTACCGGATCTGGTTTGTCTATCCTTTGTTGACTGGTTATCAACTATTCAGCGTGCCTGGCTGCCTGCTTCGTTTGTTTTGTCTCTGGTTTGCTACTATGGCTGAAGACGGGAAGACTGTGATCGAAAAGTTCAATGGCACTGATTTTGGTTGGTGGAATATGCAAATAGAAGCATTACTGTGTCAAAAGGATTTGGATATGGTACTGGAAAAGAAACCGGATAGTATGGAGAAAGCTGAAGAAGCAGTTTGGAATTCCAAGGACAAGAAAGCTAGAGCGGCTATTATGTTATCTTTGACGAAGAGCGTTGCTTTTAACATCATGAAAGAAACCACTGCAAGTGGTATGATGTTGGCTCTGTCAAATATGTATGAAAAGCCGTCTGCAGCTAACAAGGTGTTCTTGATGAGGGAACTGTTCATGACGAGAATGAAAGAGGGAAGCTCAATCACCTCCCATATTAATGATCTGATGTCTATTCTTACTAGATTAGAATCAGTGGGAATAAAATTCGATAATGAGACTCGAGCCTTGGTGTTGCTATATTCACTGCCTGATAGTTGGTCCGGGACTGTAACTGCTGTTACAAATTCTATGGGGGCTAACGACATGACATTTGAAAAGATCCGAGACATTGTGATAGGTGAAGACACACGTCTAAAAAGTGCAAATGTTGGATCATCTTCTGAGATGTTACATGTTGGCAGGGGAAGGGAAAATAGCCGAGCCAGTGGGAGTCGGGGAAAGAGTTCTACTCGGACTCGGAAAAATGTGAGGTGCTGGATCTGCAACGAGGATGGACATGTTAAGAGCCAATGTACAAAGAAAAGTCTGAACACTGCTGCTGAGGATGTCAATGATGGTGACGTGTTAATTCTTGAGGCTGAAAACAGTGTGGACTCTTGGATCATGGATTCTGGTTCTTCGTTTCACGCCGTACACAGCGGTGAAATGATGGTGAATCTGAAAACAGGCGTTTTTGGGAAGGTACGTCTCGCTGATGGCAGAATGCTTGATGTAATGGGCATGGGTGACATTGATTTGGTGACTCCAATGGGAACCACATGGAACTTGAAGAATGTCAAAGTGATTCCAGGTTTGAAGAAGAAATTAATTTCTGTTAGTAAATTGGATGAACAAGGACTGGAAGTCAAGTTTGGTGGTGGTAAATGGAGGGTAATCAATGGGAACCGGGTGATTGCTCGTGGTGATAAGCATGGGTCATTGTACATGGTGGAGGTACCTGCTGAGAGACTGATCAACCCGGTTAAGCAAGTCAAAGTCGGGTTCGCTAAGTCTGCTGCTAAGAGAGTTCATTTTGCAAACATGAAGTCTGGAGCAAAGATCGTAGCTGAATGGGGTCATAAGTCTAAACCAGTCAGAAGATTTTGTGACAGTGGGAGCATGGGGCATGTTCCGAGTACAGTCAAGAAGAATCGTTGGGTTTTGAAGACTACGACTGGAAAAATCTCTCCTGTTGATTGTTTGCTGAATTTGGAGAGTGTTAGTGGTTCTCGGAGTATCTCTGAATTTGGTGGATCGTGTAAACCAGTTGAGACAGAGGATGGGTCGCTGGTGGAATTTACCACGACTGGGTTGGAGCTCGGGGGAGCTTCAACGGGCCCTTTCAAGTAATTGATGAGAAGGGGCCTCTGCAACTAGGGGATTTGGATTGAAATCTTAGCTTGTTCTTTGGAATTGAAGGCTTGGAGGATTTCTGTTACTTGAAGATTACTGATGACAGGGTTGCTTTGTACTTAGATGGCTAGCTGGAGTATTCGCAAGGCCTTCAAGTGGGAGATTGTTAAGGTGTGAAGGCCTTTGGGCTTTCGGATGGAGTTATGGGCCTGACCCATTGAAGCTTCTTAAAACCCTAATTATTCTTATATATAGAGCATGTCATTGTATTGTAATCTTGTCCCTTGAGCTTAATAAAATACCTAGTTGCAGAGAGTGGACGTAGGTCATCTTGATCGAACCACTATAAATTCTCGTGTTCTTATTGCTTTCGTGTGCGTGCGTAAAATATTCTGTTTATTTCCGCTGCGTAAAGATACCTAACAATATCAAAACTCACTATTGAATTGATTTCATTGATTTGATAATAGGAATAATACATCAATATATATAGAGACTAGACCTAGATGAAATAGGAAACGATAACTATGGAAACAATAACAATAATATAAATATGATCCTATAAATCTGGTCCAATATTATCTAGTCTAATATTCCCCCGCAGGTTCATGGTCGGTCAGCGATCTGCAACTTGAATCTTATAGAGTCAAACTTCGGTGATGGCAGCGGTTTAGTGAAGATATCAGCAATTTGGTCTTTTGTGGATATGAACTTTACATTGAGTTTGCCTTGTGAGACCTGTTCACGAACAATGTGATAATCAACCTCAATATGTTTAGTACAGGCATGAAAGACTGGATTGGCAGTGAGATAATGTAACACTTGCGAATTTTTCATATTATATTTGTCAATAAATAATCATAGTTATGTTGCAAGCGTGACTTCATGACTAAGTTTTAAGATAAATACTTAATGGCTAAGCCTTCAAATGCAACTTAATAGTTAAGTTATGGATAGAACTTAACAATTAAGTATTGAATAAAACTTAGTGCCTAAGTTTAGATAAAGAATAGAATAAAACTTAACGGCTAAGTTTTGGATAAAGCTTAATAGTAAGTCTTGAATAAAATATAAAACTTAATAGCTAAGTCTTGAATAAAATATAAAACTTAATAGCTAAGTCTTGAATAAAATATAAAACTTAATAGCTAAGTTTTGAATATAATATAAAACTTAATGGCTAAGGTTTGAATAAAATATAAAACTTAATAAGTAAGAAGTACTTAATGAGTAAGAAATATCTATATATAAATAGATGCTTCTAGCTTCATTTCATTTCACAATCCCTTTCCCTACTTTCACACACACGAAACTCTCACAAAGATAACAAGTATAGGGGTTCTGAATTAATCAAGGTGTTAGAAGCTCGTGACTTAATCCTTAAGTTACTTCGAGGTTCAGAAACAAAAGCTTATCAAGTTTAGAGAGCTCTATTCAACTTACCAGGTGAATACGTTTAATACTTTCAAAACATTCAAATGATTTTCTTTTATGAAAATGGCATTAGTACGTTAGCCATGTTAATGCATAGAGGTATTCTGCTAAAACATTTAGACCAGAAGTATATGTATGTTTGATCAAATTATATCCTGGGGATGGGTGAAAATCCCATACTGGGGCTGGTTCAGACTCAGTGCAGATCCGGAGAGTCCCGTAGTAAGACTGCCTGAGCACCAATATTAGTATATATATATGGAGGGGGACTTCCAGTTGAAATAGCCTGCTAAATGTGTGGTTTATCGTTAATTTATGATTAACTGTTTATCGTTATTCATGTCGAAATATTTTTGTGTCAAATTAAATGTATTCGCCAGCTTGTCGCTGATGTAATATTTTCAAACCTTTTCAGGTAAACATGATTAAATATGTCTAGTCAGGTGTTAGTGCTGGATGGACTATGAATCCTAGGCATGGAAACCCTGTGATGAACATATTAGCAAGAATAGTGCTGGAAGAACTAAAGTTTCCTAGGCATAGACCTTGTGGCAAGTTTTGAATATCTGTCAGTAGACAGAAAATTTTGTAAACATTGCGTTGGACAATGTTATGTAAAATTTTGGGTATTTAATTCCCAACGAATATATGAAAGTTTGCTTTCTTTTATAAATCATCAGAATATTTAATTTTATGAAATAAATTGTGAAATGTTTTTCCGCTGCGTAAACATCTTTCAAAACAAACAAATAAAAAGTGAACAATAACGCGTACCAATCGGTCGCACTCCCGGGGTGCCCTGAGCCCGGGGTGTGACAGGTTGGTATCAGAGCCACAAGTGTTAGCGAATTAGATACTTGCCTTAGTATCTAGGCTTTAACCAATATTAGAAATATTGCCTACTAAGAAAAAGTAGCTAGATGCCTTGTTATATTGATATGCAGGATATCAGAAAAAGTATTATACTGACATAATTAACGAACCTTATTTCTCGTAAACGATGGGAATACCTATCGAAGTATCCAATAATACTATTTACGAAAATTTCGAATCTTAGTATTAAGATACTCCCTCTTATTCTCGTTGTAGAATGTCAAACAACAATGATAGTAGACCCGCGGTGTATACCAGAGGGAACCGTAAGATAGTTAACGAAGATGAAGGTCGTGCGACCCAGAAAGCTGAAATACAAAGGATGATCGCCGAGGGAATTAAAGACGCGATTCCTACCATAATCGCGGCATTAAAAGAAAAAGAACCTCCCAGTCAAACTAACGAAGTTTCAAGATCTAGAAAGAAAGATGATGATCGTCATAGCTCGAGTGGTGAAAATTTCGAAGATGAAATGCCTAAGAAAAGGAAGAAACAGGATGGATGTTCATATCGAACATTTCAAGCGTGTAAACCTACTGAGTTTTCAGGCAACGAAGGTGCAATTGCAGCCATCCGGTGGCTAGAAAAGATTGAAGCAGTCTTAGCCATTAGCAAGTGTGCTAATGAGGACATGGTTCTGTTTGCCTCACATTCTTTCAAAGATGAGGCATTGGAATGGTGGAACTCTATTATTCAGTCAAAGGGACGAGATAAGACTTATGCAATGACTTGGGATGAATTTCGTGCATTGGTAACTCGAAAGTTCTGCCCAATGAACGAAAAGGAGAAAATCATCAATGAATTTTTGAATCTCCGAATGGTTGGTTCAGATAACAAGGGGTATAATACCAAATTCTTTGCATATGCCCGACTCGTGCCACATCTTGTGTCACCCGAATGCAACATGATCAGTCGCTATATTTGGGGACTGGTCAATGAAATTCGTGATATGGTGAAGGCCGTCATGCCACAGACAATAGAGTCTGCGGTAGAGTTACCTGGACTTTTGACAGATGGAATGGTTAGAACTCAGGAAGAGAATAAGAAGAAAGAGGTGGTCCATAAACCAATATAAAGGCAAAGAAACTTGAAAAAGGGCAAGGAAAGAAAGAAGATTCATACTCTCTCCCCAGATGCAAAACGTGCGGGAAGAGACACATGGGAGATGCAGATCCACTCTATTCTGTAACTATTGCAAGACTTCAGGACATACTTCTGAGGCTTGCTACAAGAAAAGGGTGATAACTTGTTTTAATTGCAATGAACAAGGGCACTACAAGTCTGAATGCCCAAGGCTTAATAAAGAAGGTGGTGTTGGAGGATCTGGAACCAAGACAGATCCTGGTGTGAAGAAGACAGCACGAGCATTTGTGATGAATACTCGTGAGGCTGCTGACTTGCCGGACGTCATTACCGGTACACATCTTATCAATAATGTCTATGCTAGAATTTTATTTGATTCTGGTGCAAACCAAAGCTTCATAGACTATAAGTTCTGTAGTTTGTTAAATGAACCTCTAGTAAGGTTAGACAAATCCTATGAAGTTGAAACCGTGAACGGAGATCTAGTTAAAATCTCAGAATCCTTAGATAACGGTAGGATTACTCTTTTTAATCATGTCATCCCTGTGAAACTTTTGCCTATGACATTAGCGGGATTTGACGTGGTACTTGGTGTGGACTGGTTAGCCTCAAACCAAGCACATATCATTTGTAATCAAAAGCTTATTAAACTCTATGCGCCTACTGGAGAGGAGATTATTGTCAAAGGTGACAAACCAACAAATCATGTTGGAATAATCTCAATGTTAAAAGCAACCAAATGCTTAAGGAAAGGATGTTTGGCATATCTGATCACTGTATCAGATGACAAAACGAAGAAAAAGATTGAAGACGTGCCAGTTGTAGCCGAATTTACCGACGTCTTTCCAGATGTATTGTCAGGGATCCCACCTGATCGAGAAGTTGAATTTAGAATTGATCTTGTACCGGGTACATCACCAATAGCTAAAGCCCCATACAGATTAGCTTCAACTGAAATGAAAGAATTAAAGCAACAGTTAGATGAACTGTTAGAGAAGGGATTTATCCGACCGAGTTTTTCGCCTTGGGGAGCTCCAATTCTATTTCTTAAGAAGAAGGATGGATCAATGCGTATGTGTATTGATTATCGTGAGCTGAACAAGGTAACCATCAGAAATCGGTATCCACTTCCTCGAATCGATGATCTGTTTGATCAACTTCAGGGAGCGTGTTACTTTTCTAAAATTGATCTAAGATCAGGTTATCACCAGCTCGGAGTTTAAGAAGAAGATATTCCTAAAACTGCATTCCGAACTAGATACGGACATTATGAGTTCACAGTTATGCCCTTTGGACTCACTAATGCCCCTGCAGCTTTTATGGACATGATGAATCGAATTTGTAAACCCTATTTAGATAAGTTCGTAATCGTGTTCATAGATGATATTCTTATCTATTCCAAAACTCGAGATGAACACGCGAACCATCTTAAAATACTACTTGAGGTACTCAGAAATGAGAGATTGTACGCTAAATTCTCGAAATGTGAATTTTGGCTTACGGAAGTACAATTTCTTGGCCATGTTATTAACGCTAAAGGCATTCAAGTAGATCCTTCTAAGATTGAGGCTATTTCTAAATGGGAAATCCCTGCATCCCCATCTGAAGTTCGTAGTTTCCTTGGATTGGCTGGATATTACCGTCGATTCATTCAAAACTTTTCTCGAATCGCTACCCCTCTTACATCTTTGACTCGAAAATCCGCAAAATACGAATGGGGACCAAAACAGGATGTAGCATTCAAGACCCTTAAAGAAAAGTTAACAAATGCACCCATCCTGACTTTGCCAGAGGGTACTGAAGATTTTGTCATTTATTGTGATGCTTCACACATTGGTCTTGGATGTGTGTTAATGCAAAGAAATAAAGTTATCGCTTATGCATCACGTCAACTAAAAACACACGAGAAGAATTATACGACTCACGATTTGGAGTTGGGTGCCATAGTCTTTGCGCTAAAGATATGGAGACACTATATTTATGGAGTCAAATTTACTATTTACACTGACCATAAGAGTCTAAAATATATCTTTGGTCAGAAGGAACTAAACATGAGACAGAGGAGATGGATGGAAATCCTAAGCGATTATAATTATGAAATCTGTTATCATGAAGGTAAAGCCAATGTTGTGGCTGATGCCTTGAGTAGAAAAGAAAGAGAAAAGCCAAAAAGGGTTTGTGCCTTAAGGCTTGATCTTCAAATTGATTTACTTAGTCAATTGAAGAATGATCAGAAAATAGCCCTACAAGAGATAGAAAAAGAAGAAGGAATGAAGGGAATGCTTGATCAGTTGGTCAAAGGAGATGATGAACTGATCAGATTAAATAAGAGAATCTGGGTGCCAATTGTTGGCAATCTGAGAGAAAGAATACTTGAAGAAGCTCATAAGTCTAGATATACAATGCACCCAGGTAGCGATAAAATGTATAAAAATCTGAAAACTAACTACTGGTGGATAGGTATGAAAAAGGGCATTGCACTATATGTTGCAAAATGTCTTACATGCTCTCAGGTTAAAGCAGAACACCAGAAACCTTCGGGTTTACTACAACAACTTGAACTACCTGTCTGGAATTGGGAAATGATAACCATGGATTTTATTACTAAACTTCCTCGAACAAGTCGAGGGAATGATACTATCTGGGTTATCATTGATCGACTAAGTCCGCCCATTTCATTCCAATGAAAGAAACATTTAGCATGGATAAGTTAGCACAATTGTACGTCAATGAAATAGTAACTTTACATGGTCTGCCACTATCCATTGTGTCAGATAGAGACAGTCGTTTTACGTCTCGGTTCTGGTAAAGCTTTCAGAAAGCGTTAGGAACTCGATTAAACCTAAGCACTGCTTATCATCCGCAAACGGATGGGCAAAGTGAAAGAACGATCCAAACGCTAGAAGATATGCTTCGAGCATGTGTGATAGACTTTGGAGGTAGTTGGGATAATCATCTACCTCTAATGGAATTCTCCTATAACAATAGCTATCACTCAAGCATCCAGGCAGCGCCATTTGAAGCCTTATACGGCAGAAAATATAGAACACCTGTGTGTTGGTCTGAAGTTGGAGAGAATCAAGTGTCTGGACCTGAAATAGTCCAAGAGACAATTGATAAAGTACTACAGATCAGAGAAAGATTGAAGACAGCTCGCGATCGTCAGAAGAGTTATGCCGACAAAAGACGTAAGCCACTAGAATTTAACGTCGATGACAAGGTGTTACTAAAGGTATCACCATGGAAAGGTATTGTACGATTCGGAAAGAAGGGAAATTAAGTCCTCGATTTGTTGGACCCTTTAAAATCTTAAAGGAATCGGACCAGTAGCCTATCAACTAGAATTGCCAAATGAGATGAATGGAGTACACGATGTATTTCATGTGTCCAACTTACGTAAATGTTTGGCTGATGAATCGCTAGCAATGCCATTACAAGATGTAGAGGTTAACGAAAAGTTGAAATTTATCGAACAACCTCTTCAAATTGAAGACCGTCAAGAAAAACATCTAAAGAGAAGAAAGCTAGTATTGGTAAAGGTAAAATGGAACTCAAGACGAGGTCCTGAATATACGTGGGAACTAGAGTCAGAAATGAAAAAGAAACATCCACACTTATTCCAATAAATCTCGAGGACGAGATTTAAATAAAGGTGGGGAGGATGTAACACTTGCGAATTTTTCATATTATATTTGTCAATAAATAATCATAGTTATGTTACAAGCGTGACTTCATGATTAAGTTTTTAGATAAATACTTAATGGCTAAGCCTTCAAATGCAACTTAATAGTTAAGTTATGGATAAAACTTAACAATTAAGTATTGAATAAAACTTAGTGCCTAAGTTTAGATAAAGAATAGAATAAAACTTAACGGCTAAGTTTTGGATAAAGCTTAATAGCTAAGTCTTGAATAAAATATAAAACTTAATAGCTAAGTCTTGAATAAAATATAAAACTTAATAGCTAAGTCTTGAATAAAATATAAAACTTAATAGCTAAGTCTTGAATAAAATATAAAACTTAATAACTAAGTTTTGAATATAATATAAAACTTAATGGCTAAGGTTTAAATAAAATATAAAACTTAATAAGTAAGAAATACTTAATGAGTAAGAAATATCCATATATAAATAGATGCTTCTAGCTTCATTTCATTTCACAATCCCTTTCCCTACTTTCACACACACAAAACTCTCACAAAGATAACAAGTATAGGAGTTCTGAATTAATCAAGGTGTTAGAAGCTCGTGACTTAATCCTTAAGTTACTTCGAGGTTCAGAAACAAAAGCTTATCAAGTTTAGAGGCTCTGTTCAACTTACCAGGTGAATACGTTTAATACTTTCAAAACATTCAAATGATTTTCTTTTATGAAAATGGCATTAGTACGTTAACCATGTTAATGCATTGAGGTATTCTGCTAAAACATTTAGACCAGAAGTATATGTATGTTTGATCAAATTATATCCTGGGGATGGGAGAAAATCCCATACTGGGGCTGGTTCAGACTCAGTGCAGATCCGGAGAGTCCCGTAGTAAGACTGCCTGAGCACCAATACCAGTATATATGGAGGGGGACTTCCAGTTGAAATAGACTGCTAAATGTGTGGTTTACCGTTAATTTATG
Organism: Flaveria linearis; assembly: GCA_024085815.1. Taxonomy (NCBI): domain Eukaryota; kingdom Viridiplantae; phylum Streptophyta; class Magnoliopsida; order Asterales; family Asteraceae; genus Flaveria; species Flaveria linearis. The sequence continues at coordinate 86,529,695 of CM044006.1, forward strand.
ATTAACTATTTATCGTTATTCATGCCGAAATATTTTGTGTCAAATTAAATGTATTCGCCAGCTTTTCGCTGATGTACTATTTTCAAACCTTTTCAGGTAAACATGATTAAATATGTCCAGTCAGGTGTTAGTGCTGGATGGACTATGAATCCTAGGCATGGAAACCCTGTGATGAACATATTAGCAAGAATAGTGCTGGAAGGACTAAAGTTTCCTAGGCATAGACCTTGTGGCAAGTTTTGAATATCTGTCAGTAGGCAGAAAATTTTGTAAACATTGCGTTGAACAATGTTATGTAAAATTTTGGGTATTTAATTCCCAACGAATATATGAAAGTTTGCTTTCTTTTATAAATCATCAGAATATTTTATTTTATGAAATAAACTGTGAAATGTTTTTCCGCTGCGTAAAATCTTTCAAAACAAACAAATAAAAAGTGAACAATAACGCGTACCAAACGGTCGCACTCCCGGGGTGCCCTAAGACCAAGGTGTGACAGATAAGTAGCGCCAAGGTTGTCACACCAAAGAGTGGGAGGTCCATTATCCAACCCGAGTTCGCGGAGGAGGGATTTCAGCCAGACTAATTCAGTAACAGTATCAGCGATGGCCTTGTATTCAGATTCTGTTAAGGAACGAGATATCGTTTTCTGCTTCTTGGACGACCAAGAGATTAGGTTATTACCTAAGTAGATAGCAAATCCCCCCGTGGATCGACGGTCGACCGGGCAGCCAGCCCAATTAGAATCAGAATATGCTTGAAGATTATTTTGCCAGTGAGAATCGGTGTAGGCATGTAAACGATACCCTGTGTCATGACGAATCCAAAGACCCATGTTGGTCGTACCTTTTAAGTAGCGCAGTATGCGTTTTACTGCAGACAAGTGATTCTCGGTAGGAGCAGGCATGAATTGACATACCCGATTAACTGCAAATGCAATGTCTGGTCTGGAGAGAGTAGCATATTGAAGAGCTCCAACGATCTGCCGGTAACGGGAGGGATCATCAAGGAAGGGACTGTCATCAGGAAGAAGCACATTAAAGGTGCTCATAGGAGTGGAGATGGGCTTACAATCTGCCAGGCCGGCCCGGTGAAGAATGTCGTTGATGTATTTCCGTTGTGACAGGATGATATCAGAATTTCTGTGAATGACCTCCACTCCAAGAAAGTAATGAAGCTGACCCAAGTCTTTAAGAGCAAACAGTGAATTGAGACGCCCAATAGTATCAGCAATAAGCTTCGTATTATTTCCTGTGATGATGATGTCATCGACATAAACCAGGAGGTAGATGAGAGATCCCGAGGAGTTGAGAATAAATAGTGAGGGATCCGTCTTTGACCCGTGAAACCCTAACTGAAGAAGCGTCGTAGACAGTTTGTTGAACCAGACACGTGGTGCCTGTTTGAGTCCATAAAGAGACTTGTTGACTTGACATACATGATCCGGTTTGTCAGGATCAATAAAGCCTAGCGGTTGACGCATGTAAACTGTTTCTTCAAGATCACTATGTAAAAAGGCCGTCTGAATGTCCAACTGTCTTAATGACCACTGATTCGAAACGGTCAGAAACAGAATAGTCCTAATAGTGGTCGGTTTAATAACTGGACTAAACGTCTCATGATAGTCAACACCATGTTGTTGATGAAATCCCTTAGCCACTAGATGGGCTTTGAACCTGCTGATTTTTCCGTTTTCATCCTTTTTCAACCTGTACACCCATTTACAATCAACGACATTAGTGTTTGGGACAGGTGGAACAAGGGTCCACGTACCATTCTTATATAGCGCGACCACTTCTTCAGACATGGCATGACGCCATTCTGGGTACTTGTTGGCAGTGGTGAAGGAGGTGGGTTTGACAGGAAAATCGGAGCTGATATTGGCAATGTAGGCTGCTGGATTATAGCGATCAGGCTGTTTTGGTCGCTGCCGAAGATTAGCAGGCCTGGGCCGTGCAGCAGCAGGTTGATCAGGTGCAGCGGCGGGTGAATCAGGGCAGTCGAAGGCTGCACCGATAATGGTGAGTCAGGCGGAGCCGTGGGCTCAGAGGGAGCTGATGGTGGAGATTCAGTTGGAGCCGTGGGTGGCGGAGACTGTGGGGGTTCAGCTGGAAAACCCGGTGGTGGGTTAGGGAAGATAGATGTGTAAGGGGTGGAGGTAGGTTGTGGCTTCGGTGTTGGTGAGGGAGCGCAGGGAAAAAATTGTTCATTGAAACGAACATGACGGGCAATGTAGATACGCTCAGTAAGGGGATCGAAGCATCTATAACCATGATGCGAGATGCTATAACCGAGAAGCACGCAAGGCGTGGAGCGGAAGTCAATTTTGTGGTGGTTGTAGGGACGAAGGTAGGGAAAGCATTGAGAGCCAAATACTCGCAGAAATGAGTAATCTGGTTTTCTGCCATAGATATGTTCAAACGGGGATTTGTTTGAAGAGACCCGTGAGGGTAGACGGTTGATGAGGTAAACTGTTAGGGTTTAACCCTAATAGAACTAGGAGAAGAAAGAGAGAGAGTAGAGAAGGAAATGGAAGAAACTGATGTAATGAAAATGGAAGCAAAAGGTAATTCAGATTGTACTAATATGAGAATTACAGAGACAAAAGATTAATAACCAATCACAATCCAGGGATATCCCTCTCTCACTGCATGATGCAGAGAGCCACTAACTTTCTAACAAAATACATAGCTGACTTTCTATTCTCTTCTTCTCTTTATTTATACTGCAACTTCCTCTTGGTTTCCCTTAGCCACTTTTCCTTTTGCCCCTTCGTGAATAGACTAATAGCTCTTTGGACCCCGAACGATTCGTATCATTACCCCCCCCCCTCAGCACTAGTCTTGTCCTCAAGACTGAATTCTGGAAACTGCAGCCTGAACCACTCAAAGTCTTCCCAAGTCGCATCCTCCTGTGGTTGTCCTTGCCAATGAACCAGAATCTGATCCACCGCGTCCACCCCATTCTGAAAAACACGAGTCGCTAATATAGAATTAGGAATCAGGGGAGGGATGTCTGTAACATCAAGTTCCGGGGGCAAGATTGACTCGGTTGGACCGGTGATCGATTTTTTTAACAATGAAACGTGAAAAACTGGGTGGATTTTTGAAGTGTCGGGTAACAACAGTTTGTACGCCACGGGACCGATCCTTTTGATGATCTGAAATGGTCCAAAATATTTCGCAGCTAGTTTCTGATTAATACGACTAACCACCGAGAGTTGACGATACGGTTTTAGTTTTACATATACCCACTCCCCTACTGAAAACTGAACATCCCGACGTCGTTTGTCAGCCTGATTTTTCATTGCTCCTTGAGCATTCGAGAGGTGAGCCTTTAATTGTTTTAGTGCCTCATCCCGATCTTGAAGCTCACGAGCTACCGAATCAACCCGAATTTCGCCCGGAATGAATTGAAATACCGAAGGAGGGGGACGACCATACACGGATTCGAACGGTGTCAATCCGGTAGAAGCATGATAAGTGGAGTTGTACCAGAATTCCGCCCAAGGCAGCCAAAGAGACCACGTGCGAGGTTAATCAACTGCAAAACAACGCAAATAAGATTCTAGGCAGCGGTTAATAACCTCAGTTTGACCATCGGACTCCGGATGGTAGGCTGAGCTTAACTGTAGTGTCGTGCCCATTGAACGGAAGATCTCCTGCCAAAAATTACTTAAAAACAGTGGATCACGATCACTTACTATAGATTTGGGAATGCCATGATGGCGTATTACTTCTTTAATGAAAACCTCTGCCACAGATTTGGCAGTGTATGGGTGCTTCAAAAGAATGAAATGGGCGTACTTCGATAAACGGTCCACTACTACAAGAATTACCGTGTACCCCTTAGAAGGAGGTAATCCAACTATAAAATCCATAGATAATTCTTCCCACACCAAATCCGGGATCGGAAGGGGTTGTAAAAGACCTCCGGGGACAGCTGAACTAGCCTTGCAACGTTGGCACACATCGCATTCTCGAATGAACTGCTTCACAGTGGAAGTCATACCTACCCAATAAACATTAGCGGCGAGACGGCGATATGTCCGATAAAAACCCGAATGGCCACCCGTGGTGGTAACATGGAACTCATGCAGCAGTGCATTGAGATATTTGGAAGAGCGGGAAATGACCAATCTGTTCTTATAAAACAACACATCATGTTTTATAGTATGGCAAGGATATTTTGTTGGATCTGCTACATATTTGGCACGGAGAGCCGAGATTTCTGCGTCCTGTTGCGCTTCCTCTATCAGCAAGGCACCTTGTAGCCAAATGGGTGCTGATAAAGTACTCAGGAAAAGACCCGTGTCCTCCCGACGGGACAGCGCATCTGCAGCCCGGTTTTCTCTACCTGGTTTGTAGAGAATGTCAAAGTTATACCCCAATAATTTCACTACCCAATTTTGTTGGTCTGATGTAGAGACACGTTGTTGTAATAGAAACTTTAGGCTCTTTTGATCCGTGCATACCGTGAATTTAGCCCCGAGCAAATAAGGACGCCAATGTTGAATGGCTAATACCAAAGCCATTAACTCTCTTTCATAAGTGGATTTTGAGAGATTGCGATTGCTCAACGCCTTACTAAAATATGCAATGGGCTTCCCTTGTTGCATCAGGACCGCTCCAATGCCACAACCCGATGCGTCGCATTCGACAACAAAAGGAATTGAAAAATCGGGTAAGGAGAGAACCGGGGCAGAAACTAGAGCTTGTTTAAGTTGCTGAAAAGCTGCTTGTGCGCCCGGGTGCCAAACAAATGCGTCCTTTTTTGTTAACTCAGTTAAAGGACGAGCAATGGTACCATAATTCTTTACAAATTTCCGATAGTAACCCGTGAGTCCCAGAAACCCGCGTAGAGCTTTAACAGACGAGGGAACTGGCCAATCCGCCACCGCAGCTACTTTAGCCGGGTCCATCGATACCCCATGCCCATTAATGACGTGACCCAAATAGTCAATAGATTGCTGCCCAAAACTACATTTGGCAGCATTAACCTTAAATTCATTTTGGGAGAGAATAGTTAATACCTCATATAAATCCTCGAGGTGAGTGTTCCAATTGGGACTATGAACCAAGATGTCATCAAAAAAAATGACCACCTTACGTCGCAGCAGAGGTCGAAACACATCATTCATCACTGCCTGAAAAGTTGCCGGCGCGTTCATTAAACCAAATGGCATCACTAAGTATTCGTAGTGACCATCGTGAGTACGAAAAGCTGTTTTGTCGATGCTATCCGAATGCATACGGATCTGATTATACCCCGATCGTAGATCCAATTTGGAGAAAAAGTCGAGCCATGCAGTTCATCAATCAATTCATCAACCACTGGAATTGGGTATTTGTTTGGAATCGTGACGGCGTTTAGCGCACGATAATCCACGCACATACGCCATGAATTATCTTTTTTCCGAACTAAAATAACCGGACTTGAAAACGCACTAGTACTAGGGCGGATCAGGCCCATGTGCAACAATTCCCTAACCTGACGTTCAATCTCGGTCTTCTGAGCGTGCGGATAACGATAAGGGCGCACGCTCACAGGGTTTGAGCAGGATAATAAGATCGTATGATCGTGCAAACGAGTCGGAGGGAGAGACATGGGTGCCTGAAAAACAGCCTCAAATAGTTGCAGAATGTTGGTCAACTCAACTTGATGTTTCCCATCAAGAGATGGTGGCGACGCAGCGACCATATTCGTTGAACAAAAACCCAGATTAGCATCCATTGATAGCCAAGAATGCAATGCCGGAAAAGAAGAGGCAGAATTTGGGAGTCCCTGTAACTGTACCGAGGTGCCCTGGTGTTGAAAGCGCATCCAGCCCTGCTGCCAATTATGAACCACTTCTCCCAATGAACGGAGCCATTCCAACCCCAATATGAAATCTAACGACCCCGTATCAAACACCAAAGCATCGACAATAAAAGAACATGAATCAATCATTAAAGAAAGTGCAACACATTTCTCGTGAACATATACAAAATGACCATCCCCAAGTTTGATGTTGATGCCACGAAATGTGGAGGTAGGCAGGTTTAAAACCGAGACTAACCGACGAGAAATGAAGTTGTGTGATGCGCCACTATCCACAAGCATGGAAATAGCGAATTCCCCCAAATGTCCCTTTAATTTCATGGTAGCCGCGAGTTCGTGAGCCGCCATAGTACCCATGAATTCCAAAGCATTGCACGTACCCGAAGGTGAATCTACCCCGGATTCAGAAGGGGAGGGAAGATCCGCGAGCAATTCCACATTAACTTCACCAGATGGATCATCCTCATCATCCCCAAGCAACAATACCCGCAATTTTCCTTCCGGACATCGATGAGCAGGGCCATATTGTTGACCACAGCGAAAACACAAACCCTTTTTACGTCTGTCCTCCCATTCGGTTCGAGACAAGGAACGAATACCTCGATCACGTGGAGAGCTTTGTCCGCTATCGGTCGTTGGAAACGGAGGCTTAGCTTGTATCGCCGTGGGTAGCGCCTCCGGCTTCGAAAAAGAGAAGCGATCAGAGAACTTAGATAAGGTAATGGATCTTTGATCTGAGCGGCCCACTATCGGAGGCCCATCTTTTGGCCCAATCGTTGGCAGCCCATTAGGGTTCAAATATCGGAAGCGGCCCATTCCAGAGTGGCTGGAGTTTGGACGTAACAAGCTCTCGACGTCCTTTGCCAAATACATGGCCTCTAAGCGAGACTGAGGCCGGTGAAGGTGCACCCATTTCCGAACGTCTTCCTTTAATCCCGCAACGAAGTATCCAACGGACTGGGATTCCGGTAATCGGGGAACTAGCGACAACAGATACTCGAATTCATCAATATAATCCCAAATAGACTCACCCTGTTTGATGGTAGCTAATTGCTCATATGGATTGTTGATTTCCAGTCCGCTAAAACGTTGGAGGAGCTCCGATTGGAAGTCCGACCAAGAGATAGTAGGGCGTATTTGAGTGATTATCGTGAACCAATGCTGCGCTACTCCGAGCATGCTCAATCGAGCGAGTTGCAGGCGATCCTCGTTTGCGGTGTTGTTCATATCAAAGTAGAGAGTTGCTTTTTGAATCCATCCTTGAGGGTCGAACCCACTGAATTCTGGAAGTTTTACCTTCTTCACTGCCCAAGGGAGGGTAGAAGGTGGGTCGGACGGTCCTGATTTCCCACCGGATCCAAACCGAGACCCACTGTTAACACCCGAGCTCCCTTCATCATTATCTGGTTTCCGTTCGTGTTGCTTCATCCACCCCAACAGCACAGTACGAAACTCCGCTGCTTCCACTTTATCTTCTTCAAGGGACTTCAAGGCGGCTTTGATGTCCGAGACATCGGTTTGCAGTTGCTTAATCGCTACCTCTTGCGCATCAATACGGGCGGTTGTTCTGGTTTCCATAATTCTCACGGCAGGGTGGCAGGTCGGACCAATGTTAGGGTTTAACCCTAATAGAACTAGGAGAAGAAAGAGAGAGAGTAGAGAAGGAAATGGAAGAAACTGATGTAATGAAAATGGAAGCAAAAAGGTAATTCAGATTGTACTAATATGAGAATTACAGAGACAAAAGATTAATAACCAATCACAATCCAGGGAATATCCCTCTCTCACTGCATGATGCAGAGAGCCACTAACTTTCTAACAAAATACATAGCTGACTTTCTATTCTCTTCTTCTCTTTATTTATACTGCAACTTCCTCTTGGTTTCCCTTAGCCACTTTTCCTTTTGCCCCTTCGTGAATAGACTAATAGCTCTTTGGACCCCGAACGATTCGTATCATAAACGGTTGTTTCAAAGGCAAAGTGCCAAAAGCGTTGAGGAAGATGGGAATGGGCCATAAGTGAGAGGCCAGTTTCAACCACGTGTCTGTGGCGACGCTCCACAAAGCCGTTTTGCTCGCTCGTGTGTGGGCAGGAGCGGCGGTGAATAATACATTTTGGAGCTCTTACAACGAGCGGGCCTATCAGCTGCCAAACCAGTTCCGTCCCCCATGAGCACATCTACTCTATTGTTACTGCATGACAGCCCTCAGTTTTCGGATCCGTTAGATATCGACAGATTGTTGGAGCCTTATGGTATGTTACTTTATCCAGACCAGACATCTCTTTTGCTGTAAATAAAGTCTGCCAATTTATGCATGCTCCTACTGACAACCACTGGTCTGCAGTGAAACGGATTCTCCGATACCTTTAGGGCACTATGAACTATGGTCTTCTTTTAAAACAGGCCTCTGGATCTACATTTCACGCATTCACGGATGCTAATTGGCAACCTATGAAAGCCTTCTCATATGCCGATTGGGCTGGCTGTCCAGATGACCATCGATCCACCGGGGGTTTTGGCATTTATTTGGGATCTAATCTTGTTTCTTGGACAGCTAGAAAACAGTGTACGGTCTCACGATCGTCCATAGAGTCTGAGTACAAAGCCCTCGTTGATACAGTAGCTGAACTTACTTGGTTACAGACTCTTCTACAAGAACTGGGCAGAACCCCCAGATCTGTACCTACGTTATGGTGTGACAACTTAGGTGCAACAAACTTATCAGCTAATCTTGTTTTCCGTGCTCGAACAAAACATGTTGAGGTCAATTTCCATTTTGTCAGAGAAAAAGTTGCCGAAGGACAACTTTGTGTTCAATTCATTTCAACAAGTGATCAAATAGCTAAAATCTTCACCAAACCATTACCCACTGACAGATTCACTTTTCTACGGTCCAAGCTGCAGGTCGTTGCCTGGCCTCAGCTTGCGGGGGAATGTTAGTCATACTAGACAAGTTAGTCTAGGGTTAGCTATTGTCTATAATAGAGGGGCTCATGTGTAACTTTATTTATTATATATTCTCTTGTATTCCTCCATATTCAATACAATACAAATCATATTTACAATCATACGGTTCAACTTGTAGGTATGTTTTTTGATAATCATGATCATCATTTTGTGTTGTCCCAAAATTATAACGATCTTTATCTGTTTTATGTTATTTTTCTCTTTTTATTGCCGAATCTGAACATAGATCAAGGTGATTGTCGCTTTCATGCTCCAAAAGGTAAGGTAAGTTTAAATCATTATATTGATGGGTTATTGTCTCTTTTAAATCTTTTGTTTCAAATTTAGTTTTAGGAATTGTGTTAAGCAAGGTATTTGTTTACCTAGTATCGTAATTCTGAACTTAGAGATTTTTGGTTTTGTATCGTGTTTGGAGTCATTTTGGTCTAAAAGTGTAACTTTTGGCTGTGTATCAGCACTGTTGTGCTGAGATGCTGAGAATGGGTCTGAGCTGACTTCTCTAGCTTGTTTGCACGAGGAAGAAAGTAATTATGGATTTTTTAACTTAAATATATTGTTTTGGTATTTGATGAGATAGTAGCTTAAGCAGTGTGGAGCTTTTCCTGGTAGCTTCAAGTTATACTTCCATTCATTTCCTATCATTTCTTTTCTCATGGTCATATGCAGTGTGGAGTTTTTCCTGTTATTCCAGCTTAAGCAAATTACTCAGCAGGTTGAGTTATAGTTATTTCTTAAACTTTAGTTGTTGTTGCCTTTGGTTTCTGTTTCTTCTCTACTCTGATTATTATATACAGAAATGATGTGATCTGGCCACTGGACTTGGAAGACATGTTTATGTTGGATGCCTTTCTTCATGTAAACAAATAGGTACAGTTAAACTCCTTTGTGTCTTCCTTATAACCTGTTTTATGATGCTAATTTCAATCCTTTATCAGAGTTTTTACATTGTGAAAATCTGGCAAATCCCGTTTTCTTCTTAATCTGGGTTGTAATTTTTCTACCGAGTCATTGTACATAGTTGTGATGCTTTGGATTGTAACAAATGTATCTGATTCATAGTCTAATTTCTTCTTAATCCCATTTTCTTTTGCAGACAACCTGTTTTAGACATGTTAATATTTACACGCATTTATGAAAAGTACCCAAAATATGATCAGGTGATGTTGGAACCATTATCACCATCTCCTGGCTTTCTTTAAATTTATGATAATTGTTTTCTAAGGGACCAAAGGTCTCAGGTTCGATCCGTGGAAACGGCCTCCCCACAAAATATGGGGGAAAGACCGCGTACATCTTCCCTTAAATGGGACGGACCCTCCCTGGACCCTGCGAAAACGCGGGAGCTCTTTGCAGCACCAGATACGCCTTTTTTTTGTTTTCTATATATGTGAAATGGTTTTAGGGTGTAACATTATGGTCTACACATCATGAAGATCATTTGCTGCTTTTATCTTTTACTCTCATGATCACTTCTTTTCTAGCATTACTTTTTTTTCATACGTTCTAGGCTTTTGTTTCCTAATCAAAATGAAATTCTTTCGATCAAATTGAAGGTTTCGGGTAACATATTAGTCATTGGTTGTTGATTGTTTCTTTCGTGGATGAATTAGTGTTGAAATATAGATGTTCAATTCAATGACTGACAAACATTTTTGCTTATATTTTTGTTGTCTATTTTACATGTATCTCATTGGTGTTGTGGGCTGGATTATGAGTGCTAATGGGCTTGGATAACAGCTGATGGGTTAAGAGTACATGTGGGCTTGTAGCTGATTAGCTTGTAGATGGGCTGGGCTTTGGCTTCTGAGATGATTCTTTAGTTAAGTTTGGCTTTTTTACATTATAACAGATCTAGACCACAAAAGAGAAAAAGTGACCTTCACATTATTGTCTTCAGATCTATCATCTCTTCCTCAAGGTCATCTTTTTCATCAAGAGTGATTTTAGGGTTTTAACCCATCTTGGTTCTGTCTTCTTGATCTAGTGTAAGATCATTTTCTGCATCTCATCTTATATGGTCTTCATCATCAAGAACATGCTTCTTCTTTAACAATGACGGTGACCTGTTTGATTAGGATTAAACATCTTGAAAGCAGTGGATATTTAACTCTTCTTCATCTAATCTGTTAGGTCTTTGATTTCTTGATTTGTAGTGTTTCATTCTAGATTGTCATTGAATCATTGATTTGTGAGTATTAGGTTGAGAGTTTGTAGTCTCTTCGATATCTTTTTAACTCTTTGTAGTCTTGTGAAGTTTTGGATTAAAATTAATCACAGATTCAATGTTGAATCTATAAGTTGTTCAAGTTCTTGCGTTTGATTTCGCTTGATACATGTTTTTGACATGGTATCAGAGCTAATGGCTCTGGTTGATTGTCTTGTTCGATTCTGGTCTCCTTCCGCTGTTCACATCCAAATGTTCGCAATTAGGGTTTTCAAGTTTGAAACTCTAACTCCTGGTTATGGTCTTGAGACGTGTATGTGGTGACATCCGGTGTTTCTGATTTTAGATCTGCAATTTGAGTGTATATCAGAAAATAATCTAATGCTGGCATAAAGAAGGGTTAGTTCTTGTAGCACTTTGCTAACACCAACAGTGTGGCTATCATCTATTTTGAGGTTCAAGAGCTCGTGTGATTTGGTCTTTATCAACCAAGAGTCTATTTCTGTCTGATCTATGATTGTGTCTTCGCTGGTGAAGAAAGCTGGTTGGAATCTAAGTGTATTTCTAAAAAGTCAAAGCGGAGTAGCTATTTCTTCTGCGTAGGTTGGAGAAATTGCAGCATATGCGGTATGCCTACTTTGTCTTCTTACGTATTGTTCAACTTTCATTGCTGATTGGGGACACTACTCAATATTAACTAGACAAAACATGCAATGTGAGGTTTCTCATACTTTTTAATATGTTTTTCTTTTCATAAAGCAATTTGTTAGTCATATTTGGCTTGCTAGATGGACCAGCAGGGGTTTGATATACAGGAAGAGCCACACTCGTTTTCTATGCTGCATGTATACATGTTCTTGAGGTTCTTGTTTAATTATATGATGGTGTTCAATGAGTTTATTGATCTTGTTTCCATATACTGCTTGCTCATTTGTTCCTGTGTGCTTGATTGCATTTTGTTCTCACCGTCTTGGTTCTAATTTCTCACTCCCTGGTTAAGACTTGTCAAGCCACCATTAAGTGTGTTAGGGTCTGGACACTGGCCAGGCTTTGTGAGCTTGTGGAAATCAGACTTAATTTCTATTCAGCGTATGCTTGTGTGTGAACATGAACGTTTGATTATTAGACTTGATACTAGTGATACTTGCCTACTCTCTCGCACACATTAGTTTTTCAAATTTATTTTGAGATCGATCAACCACGTGTGTGTTTCTTATGGGAAATTGTTATAGAAACCATGTTTGTTTTTGCTAAAATAGTGGGTCTGAAGGTGTTATTGAAACATACTGATGTTTGTTTCTTTAAAGATTGGTTAACAAAGTTTTCATCAGTGATCTATCTAATTTGTATTACATTAGAAAAGCCACTTGTGTTATCAACCAGTGCTGATGCTAATACTTTATGGTTGTTATCATAAACTAGCAGTTCAGGTTGGCTGCAAGAAAATTAAAGCAAATTTTAATCCTATTTAGGTTCTTTGTTTTATTTAAAGGAAAGTTGGAACATGTTTACAAAGTGTATTGTGTTAATAACATTGTTGTTTGAAAATACAAACGGGTAGTCCCAAATTTACTTTAGATTGATGGTGAAAATAAAACAGTCAAATTCTCTTTGCTTTCCTGGGAACTAGTTAAATTCAAACTTTGTGTTATGACATTTTGAGAATATTGAGAATATCAAGTTTGATGAAGCTACAAGTATTTTTCAATTTGTGTTTGGTATGTTGTGTAGTTAACCTGAATAAAATATATGAAAATAGTTTTGATACTTACTTTTTTAAAAAGAATTTGCTTATTTTAATCTTCTTTAAACAAATAATTTGACGTTATTAAGGTAAATAAAAATTCAGCAGATTTGAGTTAAATGAACAATGATCTGTGCCTTTATGCAAGTTTATGTGGATTACTATAAAGTACTTTAAAATTCTGCAGCTCAACTCTCTCTTATGTGGGTTGAGTCTATTAAAATTCAAATGAAAAAAAGAGTTTATATAAGTTTTGTATTATAAAAGTTCAGGTTAAATCTCTACTAAATCTGTTTTAGTTAGAACTACCAAAACAAGAAAGCTTGTATATGTTGTTCTTAAGAATTTTTTTAAGGAAAAATGTTGTGTCTAGTATATAATTGTTTAATCAACTAGTGGATTTATCAAAAGGTTCAAGTATAAGAAAAAATTGATTACATGCTTGTGTGGTTCTTGGGCAATGTGTTTTGTAAATGACTGTATGTTTTCAGTATGGTCTAAAATTGTGGTGAGGATTATTTTGTGTTTTGTGTTGTCATTAGTTCATTTATTATGATGTGTTCTATATGTTGAATATTTGTCTGTGGTTTATCATTGATCTCAATTCTTTGTCTTGAATTGTATGACTTACTTTTGTCTTGAATAGTGCAAAATTGCCTATTGCCTCTGACCGAGTTTTGACGGGTGTTATGTTGTATCATGAATGTCTTATTTCATTCTATAATTTTTTGATTTTATGATTGTGTGTTTAACCCGTATGGTCGTATGTCTTATTAGTCTTGCTGTCTGGTTAGCCAAACCGTGTGGTTTCTAGGTTCTTTAACCAGTCGTGTTATTATGACTTTAAAAGTGTTCTTGAATATCTTTGACAGCCTTGTATGTTTTCTCTTGTGTGAGATATGTTATTTTCTGATTGCAAGTTATGTGATTGTGTGTTCAATAGGAAATTCTTTTATGGTTATATCTTACTAGTCTGGTATGGGTATGATAGTTTTATCGTTATCAGTCTGGTTCTTTGAATCTTATGATTCGTTATTTTTTGTGAAGTTGTAAAAGTTTTGCTTGTTTCAATTAGTCTTTATGTTCTTTATAATTACTCTCATGATACTTTTTTTGTAAAGTTGTAAAAGTTTTGAACAAGTCAAATTAGTCTTTTAAGTTCTTCACAAATTCTGTCTTCAGGCTTGGTTCTGAGTTTTTAAAAGCTGTGTGGCTTTTATCTTTCTTATCAGATATGTATCTGATATTGTTAGTGAATTGTATGATTCCTTCTATCATAATCAAATGATATGTTTATGATACTCTTAGTGAATATATGATTCCTTCTGTCTTAATCTGATTTGTTATGATTTTTTCTTATCTTTCAGACATGTTCTGAAATGGTGTAAAATCATGTGTTTCATCAGATTTGTATATCTTTTATAGTCAAATTGTTGTCTCAAATGAATATGATGTTGACTGTTGTTTTTTCCGTAGTGATTACCACATGATATGTTATGCCTTGAGGCATTGTGTATAATTACTCTTTATCAATGGTGAGTCTAAAACTTGTTATTTGATTGAGATAATTTTTATAACTATGTTAAGAGGAAATACATTTTATTAGAAAATGTCAGCTTGTGTTATATCTATCTTTATTAACACTAAGCTGTAGTTTCTTGATTAAAATTTTCTCTTCAATGTTGTTGTTTCTGCCTTCTTTGATTGAAAGGTGAGGATGATTCTCTGTTGTGTGCTTTCTATCTTCTATATGCTTTGTTACTCTTGTGTGCTTCATCCCTCCGAATGAGACACGTGTGTTCTTGTAACACCAAGTATCTTTGTCTCATTTATAATAGTTTGTTGGATGTTGATTGATTTGTTTGATCAGATGTTGTTTTTTTTTAAGTGATCATAGTTGATTGAAAGGTGTAATAGTTTTTTTTTTGGTGTTTTTTGATAGACTTCAAGTTTTTCGTTGTTAATAAAGGAAACCCGTTTTGCAAAAGTCTTATTCTGTTGTCTTTGCTTATTTTTTTATCAAAATTTTTAAATACTATATGTTCTATGATCGAATAACTTTGATAAAAATAGTAAGCATAAATAAAAAAGCCAACCTTTTTACATAAAAAACGAATTTGGTGTCTTCATGTACAAAATTAACCATTTTCTAGTAAATGGTTATTTTGGTTGTTTATTCACATGGTTTTTGGGTTTTTTTGAAGAAACAAAAGTTCCATGATATTAAAAGAATATATACAGGTTTTAATGCAAAGTTTCTTCTTTAGTAATCGTTAGTTGTGTTTTGGTGTGTGGCTTTATTACATGTTTTTTTATGAGATTGTACTTGTTTCTTCGTAACAAAGTCGTTCATTACCTTGTATTATTACTTCTATGTATTTTCTTCGTACAGCTATATGTTATTTCAAGTATATATATATGTATATATATATATATAAAATTAAATGTGTTTAAACAAGTTTAAATGTATGCCCATTGAATTGAGGGGGGTGTTGAAATATAGATGTTCAATTCAATGACTGACAAACATTTTTGCTTATATTTTTTGTTGTCTATTTTACATGTATCTCATTGGTGTTGTGGGCTGGATTATGAGTGCTAATGGGCTTGGATAACAGCTGATGGGTTAAGAGTACATGTGGGCTTGTAGCTGATTAGCTTGTAGATGGGCTGGGCTTTGGCTTCTGAGATGATTCTTTAGTTAAGTTTGGTTTTTTTACATTATAACAGATCTAGACCACAAAAGAGAAAAAGTGACCTTCACATTATTGTCTTCAGATCTATCATCTCTTCCTCAAGGTCATCTTTTTCATCAAGAGTGATTTTAGGGTTTTAACCCATCTTGGTTCTGTCTTCTTGATCTAGTGTAAGATCATTTTCTGCATCTCATCTTATATGGTCTTCATCATCAAGAACATGCTTCTTCTTTAACAATGACGGTGACCTGTTTGATTAGGATTAAACATCTTGAAAGCAGTGGATATTTAACTCTTCTTCATCTAATCTGTTAGGTCTTTGATTTCTTGATTTGTAGTGTTTCATTCTAGATTGTCATTGAATCATTGATTTGTGAGTATTAGGTTGAGAGTTTGTAGTCTCTTCGATATCTTTTTAACTCTTTGTAATCTTGTGAAGTTTTGAATTAAAATTAATCACAGATTCAATGTTGAATCTGTAAGTTGTTCAAGTTCTTGCGTTTGATTTCGCTTGATACATGTTTTTGACAATTAGGGATTGGTGTGTCTAAATACCTTAGTCCCTATCGAGTTTCTATATACTTTTTTAATTTATATTTTCGAAACCAATATATGCTGCATTGATCTTTGTTTCTTATACTTCTTGGATTGTGTGCAACAGTTGCATGTTTATATTCTTAGGAGGTGTAGTATACAATTTTAACAATAGACTGACAGTTTTAATTGTGTTTATGACATCTAAATGCACCCCTCAAGAAGCATTGATGTTTTTGCAAGTGGAAGCCCGTTTATGTGGATCTTGGTTCGCCTTCTAATTTTGTTTTTCTTTACGTTTACAGTATGAGAAATGTTTTTTTGCTTCAGTATGTTTAAACTTAAACAAGTCAACTTCAAACAAGTTTTTGGGAAGATTTCTTTTAGCTTTTATTTGTGTTTATTGTTGCAGGATGTGGACATAACCATTGCAATAAGGAAACAATATGCATCTCTTTTCTCGGTAAGTTCTAATGTTTAGTAATTTTTGAATGTTCTTAGATTTATTCATATATCTTTATTAAATGCTGGAGTCGGGGTCTAAATGTTGGAGTTGGGGTCTTTGACCCCTATCCCAGGCTTGGTTATTATGTTGGACCATTGGGTTTGCCTAAGTCGACCGGAGAGCGATTATGGCTATTTTAGAGTGATTTGTGTAAACCTGGTAATTGTATCGCAAGGTAAGATTGCACCGAATAGAACATGATGTTCGATTCTATAGTTGAATACTTGAAACTGAATACATAAAGTGTTAACCTACCATGCTTTAAATACTAAACAAATCCTTATTTTAATCTAATACTAATAAGGAATTAATAATAAATCAAACTTCCTATACACATAAGATAATACCAATAATAAGACTAAACAAACTTAAGAATTATATGACACTTCCTACCCAAACTTAGGATCTCCTCCATACCGCCCCTTGAGATCAAACTGAAGCAGTGAAACACTGTCATGAATCTGGATCAGCCATATGAGTCAGCATTGCAAGGTTTTACACACTCCCTCTCATATTGACCTCTTCCATTCCCAAGCATGATTGAAACTCTTCTAGCATTACTTTAGACAACCCTTTAGTCTACACATCTGTTGCTTGTTTGTATCCATTAGAATAGATCAAACTCTTCACTTATATGTTGAGTAGGTGAAGCCACAAATTCAGCAGTGGCAAACAAGCTGGTCAAAAGAAAAAGAAAAAGGGATGGTGATCCAGTTTTCACGGCCAGTGTTTTCTGACCCACTCAGTGAGTGGATTTCTTCTTTGTTGTCCTATAAATAGGACTGATTTGTATCTGTAAATGTATCCCTTACAAGCATCTCAATAAACTTCCAGTTACCCCGTGGACGTAGGTCAGTTTAGACCGAACCACGTAAATCATCGTGTTTGTGTTTGTGTGTGTCGAGATAACCTAACAACTGGTATCAGAGCTCAGGCTCTTGTTAGATTCACACAAACAGAGAGAAGAAGGTGAAGAGAGAAGGTACCTGGTGAGTGAAATCGAAGCTAGCGTTCTGATCAGAGTAGCAGTCGCGAGCGGCAGTCGTGTGGGCAGTCACCATCGAGCAGTCGCCATCGGGCAGTCGCCATCGGGCAGTCGCCATCGAGCAGTCGCCATCGGGCAGTCGCCATCGAGCAGTCGCACCAAGTTGTGAAGGGAACCATCGAGCGGCAGTCGCGAGTAGCCCACATCAATCGCGATCTACCGCTGTCTTGATCTAGGTTTCCGGCGAAGATCCGGCGGTTTCGGTGGTTTGAGGCGGTGGTTCCGGTGACTTAAGGCGATAGTGAAGATCGTGGGAGCAGGTGTAGGTTTTTTGGTGGTCTGCTTGCTCACAGAGGAGGGAGAAGTGAGCAGAATTTTTTAGAGAAAAAGACTCCGGTGGAAAAGGAGCAAAAAGGATTTCTTTTTAAGTGGAGAAGAATGGAGAAAAAGGCACGTACAGGTGTTTCTTTCTTTTGAAGGAAAAATCAAGTTTCCTTATTGACAAAAGAGACCCCTGCACTTTTTTACAAAGTCTCCATCATTCACAACTTGTTTGTTTATCGTCGTTTCAAAGCTCGAAAAAGATAAGTTTCTTGCTTTCGTATATTACTTCCATAAATTACCACTTAGCAGTACGAACCTGTTTGGTTAGTAGTTAATTGTTAATTTGTTATTAATGGAAGAAGACGGTAAAATTAAGATTGATAAATTTGATGGGAAAATTTTGGATGGTGGAAGATGCAAATTAAAGATTTGCTTATACAGAAGGAGTTAGATGCTGCTCTAGAACCTCCTCCTACACCAGTACCGAATAATTGGGCATTGATTGACAAGAAGGCGATGTCAACGATACGGCTCGCATTGTCCATGAATGTTGCGTATAACATTATGGAGCAAACCACGGCGCGTGGAATTATGGAAGCTTTGACCAACATGTACGAAAAGCCATCTCCCGCAAATAAGGTGTTTTTAATTCGGGAGTTAGTCAACACTCGAATGAAAGAGGGAAGTTCTGTCACTGAGCATATTAATCTATTTAAATCTCATTTGACACGTTTGTCGTCGGTGAATTTTAAAATAGATGATGAATTACAGGCTTGTTTATTATTGTCATCATTACCTGACAGCTGGTCAGGAACGATCACAGCAATCACTGGATCGATTGAGACACTCACATTCAGTAAGGTTCGGGATTTGATACTGAATGAGGATTCCAGAAGGAGGAATTCTGGAGAAACAAGCTCGTTGCTCAGTACTGAAGGAAGAGGGAGAAATATCAATAGAGGAGGAAACCGGGGAAGGTCGAAGTCTAAACGAAGAAGCAAGTCGAGACCTGCAAAGCCAAGAAAAGATATACAGTGTTGGAACTGTAAGGAATTTGGTCATTTCAGAAATCAGTGCACACAACCTTCTAGAGATAAACAGGAGGTAAATGCTGCCACAGCCTCAGACTCAGAAGATGCTCTTATCTGCTGTGTCGAAAATACTGTTGAAGACTGGATTATGGATTCAGGAGCATCATTTCATGCTACGTCTAGCACGAAGAAAATGAAGAATCTACGAACAGGTAACTTTGGTAAAGTTCGTTTGGCTAATAATTACAGTCTAGACATTACAGGGATTGGAGACATAGAGTTAAAGACATCATTGGGAACAATCTGGATCCTGAAAGATGTTCGGGTTATTCCGGGTTTGAAGAGGAGGTTAATATCCATCGGTCAGCTTGATGATCAGGGATATGATGTTTACTTCGGTAAAGGACAATGGAAAGTTGTCAAAGGCAGTATGGTTGTCGCTAGAGGGAAGAAGACAGGCACTTTGTACATGGTTGAAGTACCAACTGACGGGTAAATGCAGTGTCTAGTGAGCCGAGTAAGTCAAAGTTATGGCATCAAAGACTCGGTCACATGAGTGAAAAGGGGATGAAAATGCTTGTTGCCAAGGGAAAGCTTCCAGAATTAAAGCATGTCGAGTCTGAATTCTGTGAACCGTGCATTCTCGGGAAGAAAAAGAAGGTTACTTTTCTAAAGAAAGGGAGAGCACCAAAAACTCAGAAGTTGGAGCTAATTCATTCAGATGTGTATGGACCGACAACAGTAGCTTCACCTGGTGGAGCTCGTTACTTTGTGACTTTCATGGATGATTCAACACGCAAGGTATGGGTTTACTTTCTTAAACATAAATCTGAAGTTTTCGATACTTTTAAGAAATGGAAATCTGCTGTTGAACTTGAAACTGATTTGAAGGTTAAGTGCTTGAAGACCGACAACGGTGGTGAATACATCAGCAAGGAGTTTGCAGATTATTGTGCTGATAGAGGGATCAAGATGATAAACACAGTTCCAGGAACTCCACAGCAGAATAGGGTTGCAGAGAGGATGAACATAACATTATGTGAGAGAGCCAGAAGTATGAGGCTGAATGCGGGGCTCCCAAAGATGTTCTGGGCTGATGCAATTAATACATCAGCCTATCTTATCAATCGTGGACCTTCAGTACCGTTGGGTTTCAAGATTCCTCAAGAAGAATGGAAGGGTAAAGCAGTTGAGTACGATCACCTGAGAATCTTCGGGTGTAGTGCTTATGATATCAATCCTGAAAGTGACAAGTTAGATGCTAAAGCAAAGAAGTACATCTTCATTGGATATGGAGGTGATAAGATGGGCTATAGGCTTTGGGATTCTAAAAACAGAAAGGTAGTCCGAAGCAAGCATGCAGAATTCAATGAAGCAGAGCTGTACAAAGACAGAAAGGTGGAAAATTCAAAGGTTCAGAAGGAAACAGTCGAGTTTAGTGCTAAAAATCAGAAGAACAATTCTGCTGCAGAACCAATGGCAGATTCTGAAAACACAGAACCAGAGACTGAAGATGGTGAGGGTGAAGAAACAGTGGGAGTTTCTGACAGTGGGAGTTCAGGGTCTGAAGACGAACAGTCACCACAACAGCCTACGGTAAGAAGATCAACCAGAGTTTCTAGACCACCGAACAGGTACAGTCCCAGTCCTTCTGTCAATTACATTCTCTTGACAGAAAATGGTGAACCAGAAAGTTATTCTGAAGCTGTCAAGATGAAGGACTCGTTCCAGTGGGAGCGAGCTATGAAGGATGAAATGAGTTCACTACAGAAGAACAATACTTGGGTTCTTGTTAAGCTTCCGCATGACAAGAAAGCTCTTCATAATAAATGGGTATTCAGGGTCAAGGATGAACAAGATGGATCTAAACGGCATAAAGCCTGTTTAGTGGTCAAGGGTTTTCAACAGAAGAAGGGGGTTGATTTTGATGAAATCTTCTCTCCAGTGGTGAAGATGACCACCATCAGATTAGTTCTAAGCATTGTAGCAGCAGAAAACCTACATCTAGAGCAGCTAGATGTAAAGACAGCGTTTCTACATGGTGATCTTGATGAAGACATTTATATGGCACAACCTGAGGGGTTCCAGGTTGTTGGAAAAGAGAATTGGGTTTGCAAGCTGAAGAAGAGTCTATATGGTTTGAAACAAGCGCCAAGGCAATGGTACTTGAAGTTTGATGATTTCATGGTGAGAACCGGTTACAAGAGATGTGAAGCCGATCACTGCTGTTATCTGAAGAAATTCAAGGGTTCGTATATCATTCTACTGCTTTATGTAGATGATATGTTGATTGCAGGATCAGACATGAACGAGATCAACAAGTTAAAGAAGCAAATGTCCAAAGAATTCGAGATGAAGGATTTGGGTGTAGCTAAACAGATACTCGGGATGAGTATCACCAGGAGCAAGAAAGATGGATCTCTAACACTATCCCAGGAAAAGTACATCGGGAAAGTGTTAGAGAAATTCAGTATTAACAATGAGAAGACCAAGCCAAGAAACACACCCTTGGGGAGTCACCTCAAGCTTACCAAAGATCAGTGTCCCAAAACAGAAGAAGAAAAAGCTGACATGGCTAGAGTCCCGTATGCATCTGCAGTAGGTAGTCTGATGTACGCTATGGTGTGCACAAGACCTGACATAGCACACGCAGTCGGAGTTGTCAGTCGGTTTATGTCAAATCCGGGAAGAGAACATTGGGAAGCAGTAAAGTGGGTGCTTCGTTATTTGAAAGGAACTTCAAAGATGGGGCTATGTTTCAAAGGAAAGGATTTAGTTCTCAGAGGCTATACAGATGCTGACCTGGGTGGCTGCAAAGAGACATTTAAAAGCACCACAGGTTTCGTTTTCACAGTGGGAGGAACTGCAGTCAGTTGGATGTCCAGGCTCCAGAAAAGTGTAGCTTTGTCCATAACAGAAGCAGAATACATGGCTATTGCTGAAGCCAGTAAAGAGCTTGTATGGTTGAAGGCTTTTCTGGAAGAGTTAGGGAAGAAGCAGACTGAGTACATACTGCACTGTGATAATGAAAGTGCAGTGAAACTTGCTAAGAATCCTGTGTATCACAAGAAGACGAAGCACACTGGGATAAGGTATCACTTCGTGAGAGGATTGATTGCTGATGGAACAATCAACTTGAAGAATATCTCAGGTGCTAGGAATCCAGCGGACATGTTCACCAAATGTGTAACGTTGGATAAGCTGAAGCTGTGCGTGGCTTCAGCTGGTCTCCAGGAATAATGTTGAGGAGACCAGGTAACTAGAGGAACATTGAAGATACTAAAGTTTTCTTACAGAGATACAAATGCACAGTTGAAGCACAGGTGAAGATTGTTCCGTGGCTTCAAGTGGGAGATTGTTGAGTAGGTGAAGCCATAAATTCAGCAGTGGCAAACAAGCTGGTCAAAAGAAAAAGGAAAAGGGATGGTGATCCAGTTTTCACGGCCAGTGTTTTCTGACCCACTCAGTGAGTGGATTTCTTCTTTGTTGTCCTATAAATAGGACTGATTTGTATCTGTAAATGTATCCCTTACAAGCATCTCAATAAACTTCCAGTTACCCCGTGGACGTAGGTCAGTTTAGACCGAACCACGTAAATCATCGTGTTTGTGTTTGTGTGTGTCGAGATAACCTAACATTATACCCATTTTTGCCCTAAGTGATAGTGTATTTCAATATGGTTCGTACGTGCATGGAAAATGGGATTTATGAGCTAACCGAATAGCTGCTTTGTTGCGATATAACAATTTCACTTTGTAGTTTATTGATGGTTTAAATCATTACAAACTCGAACCAACCGCATTTCGTCACCCCCCCCCCCCCAAAAAACACACACACACCACCACCACCACCACCAAAAAATAAGAAGAACGACCAATCTCATAGAGCTAAAATTACTAAAAGTAGTATTTATTTTTATTTATTTATACTTTTACTCAATTTCAGCTATTTTTATTTCTTCTATGTTGAAAACTAAAGTAAATTATACTTTTCGTCCTTTAAGTCTATAGTAAATTTCAAGTTTCGTCTTTAAACTAAGGAAATTACATTAAACGTCCTTTATATTTGAGATTGTTTTTGAGCTTCTTCATTTCCTTTAACGGTCGTTAAATATTCATTAAATCTAGTCATATGCCTTGCACATGAGTGTAATTTAGTCATTTTTTCAATATAGAAAAAAATAATAAAAAAGTAATAATATTATCTTAATCATTGTAACATCATTCTCCACTATTCTCCTTTAAATCCACCAAAAAAGTGAAAATCACAATTAAACTTAACAAACCCCAATACAAATAGCCATTTCATTCACATCTGAATCAAATCTTTACATGAAGGATTTTTGTTTGCATTGAGTTGATTGGGGTATATTAACCATCATCTTCATGAGCTTTGATGGGGATCTTTATCCCTAACTAAGAGAATACATGTAGTTTCTTTATAGGATCCTTTCTCTTATGAAAAGGAATAAAAAACCCACTTCTCATTTAGGAGCGGGAAACTCAATAACATTTAAAACAGTCAGTATTGGAACGGATAGAACGGTAACCGAAGGAGTCCATTTCTTTTCCTTAGCCTTTCTTTCATTTCATTATGAGGTTCCTTCTTTTTGTTACCCTGCGTTGATGATATAGGATCGGTAAAAGGTCTGACTCTATGGTAGCCGCCTTGAAACACTTTCCCTTAACGAGCTACGAATCAAATATGGTTATGAGCTTCTTGCCCACATGCGTGGTTATGTTGTCAAAGCAACTTCGTCACTTTCGTGTACTCATTGGACTGCAGCCATCTCTAGAAGAAGAAATCAAGCCTGTGCATCTCCCCTAATTGACCCCTCCAAACAATGCGGCGATGGTGTTCGGCACCAACCGGGGTTTGCAATAGATGGTTATGGATGAGGAACACAGTAGGTTAGTATGAGGAAGAAGGATGTGGTGAGACTACTCCCATGGTGGTTGTCGGAGAGAGAGTGGAAGATGGTGGAGTGGTGGTGTACAAGTGGTGGTGGCCGGTGATGGTAGAGTAGTGGTGTTCTTCTTTGTATAGAGAGAGAGAGTTTTGAGGGTGGGGCGTGATAAAGGAAAAAGACTATTTTGCCCTCATGTGAGTGGCACATGCACTGTGAACTTTTTTAAACATAAAAGATGTATACTGTAATTTCCTTTAATTAAGTACGAACCTTGAAATTTGTTATAAACATAAAGGACGAAAAATGTAATTTACTCTTAAAACTATTAGAATTATGTTTTAAGCCACTAAGACAATTAGGGAGCTATTGACTCCATGTTCTAATAGTGAAGCACATGAATACTCATGGAGGAGCAAGAAGTTAACAAATTAAGTAGCTAATTGACCATTTTAACGTGATCAAATAGACCCAAATCAAGCATGTGAGTGTCATTTATATTATGTTTTGGAAAGTTCAACTGATTATTTTGAGCTTTTCAAGCTCTTGTTTTATCATGACAGTGGTGAGTTCTGAGTGCATCTGCGTATTTAAAAGGATTCATGTGTGTATATTGACCAATATAGAGAACCCGCATATGGCATGGGCGGGTTTCCCTATTGTCAAATCCCAACAAGAAAAACTCCTCTTCTCAATCATATCTCCCTAAAAATCCCATTTTAAAAAATTCTCACATATTAGAATGGAACTCATTCTCTCGTAAGTTGTAACATTAATGATTAATTTAGTGATTTACTGATTTTTGTATTACCTTGCTCTATGTACTATTAATCTATAACTTGAAAAATATCATGTTACTAGTATGGATAAAACTGCTTCGGATAATATTGAGATGACTCGCAAAGACTGCTTTGTCCAATGCTAATATATGCTATTTGAATAGCTTGGAAATTATAAATCGAGACACTCGTTAGATATATTAAAACTTGGTGATACAATAAGAAGCTAAATATTGCTACAAGTCTAAAAAATATAAAATATGGTAACAAACAACCTCAGTCAGATAAAGCATATTTTAGATAAAGCATGTTTTAGGAAAAGCAGTTATTTCCTGATCCGTTTATATTATTTCTAACAAATATATGTTCTAGATTAACTATATCGCTATATTTAAATATAATGATTTCCAAAGTATTTAAATTATCGGTACGAAAAATTGTTTAGTTTTATAACCATGTGGACCTGTTTCTACTAAACTTGTATCTTTTTGTTGAACTATATACATATTTAATATATCATTTAACCTTTGTTTGAAATTATCTTATATTTTTTGTAAGATTAATAGGAAACCAAGAAAAACAAAGAAAACCCATGTGATACCAACACGTTTATTCGGCCCAATGCTCGCCTTGGACTGGACCGATATAAACTTTGTATTTCTGCACTCGCAACATTTGATATTTCATTTCATATAACCCCTCAAAGATATAACAAATGACATAAACCCCCTCAAAACGTTTTATTCTCGCACCAAAATTCTTTATTTATTATTATTTTTTTGAACGGCTGATTAGTTATTACTTGTTAGTTGTTAGTATCATCAAGTTAGTAATATTCACTCATACGAAGTTTTAAACCTTGGATCTTCAAGAAAGGTAAAGCTGTAACATCGCGTATTTCGTTAAATAAAATTTAATTTTGTGAACAATACGTTGATGTTAATTCAAAAATTTCAATAATCATAATAATAATAATAAATAATAATAATAATAATAATAATAATAATAATAATAATAATAATGTTAATGGTAATAATAATAATAATAATAATAATAACAATGATTTATAATAAAAAAATTTAAAAAAAATTACTATTTAAATTAGTTGCAGGGGGTTGTTTTGTCAATTTAAAAACTTAAAATAAAAGTTTATTACATAAAATGTTTAAATTTAAAACATCAGGGACTATTTGTGTAATTATTCCAAACACCCAAACCCCCCCCCCCCCCGCCCTTCCCCGTCGGTATCCTGGCCGCCGGCCACCGGCTCCGGCGAAGCCCAAAGCAACCAAAACCAGTCAGTTTCAATCAAATTTAACACTCCCGACAGCTTTACATGGGAGATTCGAACCCACGCACCCAAAATAATTTAAAATTTTAGCTGATAAGTGCGATCCAACCAAACCCACGTTCTTCGGCCGACCAACCTCGATCGATCGCACTAACACATTAAATTAATCAGATTAATCGAGTATAAAGGATCGTGTATCTGTTTCTAATCAATTCCCACTCTCAAATTCGTCTGAAAAATCACACAAACACACCTCTGATCAACCCTTCGGTCGCGACTGTTTTGTGGTTTGTTCATCACTGATTTGTCTTCAATTTAGGTAAGTTAATACATGTATACACTCGATTTCGCTTGGGGATCAAAAGCCCCATGAATTCAGATGTATTAAGAATCGAATTGAACCTCAATTTGATCGGATTCGAACTAGGGTTCTTATGGAAATCAGGGGTTATTGGGTGTTGATGTTTAAAAGATTTGGTAACCAAGGATTACCGCGGCCACGGCCCTTGGTTCACCGGTTACACACACATCTCCCATCCATGAGGTCCCGGGTTCGAACCCGGGCACCTACACACATTTTTTTAGGGCTTTTTAAGCTTTAAAAAAATTCAAAAAAAATTCTAAAAATTATAAAAATATTTTTACAAACATTAAAAATTTTTAAAACCACCAAATTATTTTCTGAAATTTATTTTAATATTTTATTTATTTTATTAAATGTTTTAAATAAATAATATTACAAGTGTTACAAAATTATTTCTATAAAAGTGAACTTTTAAATAATTTAAATTATTAAATTATTATTGGACACTATATTACTTTTAATTATTCAAGATAATACAATTATATGTGTTTTATAGATTCACATGTTATTTACAAAAAGTCGTTTTGTGTTACTTAAATAATTAAATATTTTAATTATTATATCATATAATTAATTAATAAAATTAATATTTGTTTTTCCACACATTAACAATAAACCAAACAGTTACGCGTAATAATACATTATTTCTAATAAATTCTAAAATCACTTTCAATAAATTCATTTTATCTATTTCAAGACATTCAAACTAAATAAATTATTTTATTTAAGCTACCATTCAAAACCCAATAGAAACCCTAATACATTTCCAATTCTCAAATCATTATTATTCCAACTCGAGACATCGTTCCATATGTAACATCTCGAATTTAAAAAAAAAAGTTAATTTCGTTTAAAACGTCGATAATTACAATAATCATAATAATATTAATAATAATAATGTTAATAATAATAATAAATAAGTTTTATTATATTAAAGTCCATAATAATATTTTTTTTCACATAAAATAATAACCTTTCAAACTACGGGGGTAAACCGTAAATAATTTAAAACTTAAAACAAAACCTTGAAAGACAATCGACAACTAATACAAACCACGGGGACCATTTATGTAAAATTTGAAAAGCACCCAACCCCACCCCCCATCTTTCCCTGTTTTTCTTCCCCGACCGCACCCACGTTTGTCGGCCCCTTTACACGCCAAGATCGCACTAACACCTTATTTTAATCAAATTAAACGAATATAAACTACCATAGATCTGTTTCTAAACAACTCACATTCTCAATTTCGCTTAAAACGAGCTCAAACACCCCATTCGAACACCCCCATTGTCGCGGACCTGCAACTCGATTGTTAGCCAACCTCCAATCAATTTTAATCGAATTTGATAAGCGGCTTTGTTTCTAGATCATCATTCAAAGCTTCCCTAAAGTTTAATTTGATTACAATCATCGTTTGAGCATCATTCGATTGACACGAGTGCCGCGACTTGTTCTTCATCAGGTTTATCTCCAAATCAATACCATATATGTAATTCAACACACACCCACACTCGGTTTCACATGGGGAACAAAAGCCCCATGTTTGTAATCGCTAACTGAATCGAATTGGTGTTCAATTGGACGGGATTCGATCTAGGGCTCATACGGGAATTTGGGGTTGAGGGAGATTGTGTTTAAAAGAAATAAAACCGGATAATAACCGCGGCTTAGGCCTTGGTTCACCGGTCCCGTGTCTCCATGTCATTCCAGAGGTCCCGGGTTCGACCCCGGGCCACCTCACACATTTTTTTAGGCATTTTTAAGCTTTAAAAAATTCATAAAAATTTCTAAAAATTATAAAAATATTTTTACAAACATTAAAAATTTTTAAAACCACCTAATTATTTTCTGAAATTATTTCAACATTTTATTTATTTATTTTATTATTGTTTTAAATAAATGAAATAACTAGTTTAATTTTTCTTATAAAAATAAGACTTTAAACAATGGTTAACATCACTAAGTTATTATGGGTTCAAATAATATCAATGTATTATTGTTTAAATCATAATTAAATATAAAAGTTTATATTTAAATCTTTCCAAAATCATTTTATTTCATTTAGTCATTTAAATAAATATATATTTTAATAATTGACATATAATTAATTAAATTAATTATTTATTCTTTCTGCATTTTAACAATCAATCAATGGTCAAATGTATTGGTATAATTATTCCTATATAATTACTTGAAGTAAAACTATTTTATTTCAATACATCCGAACTAAATAAATTAATAAATTTAAACTACCAATCAAAACCAAATGGAAATCTTAATACATTCCCAAATTCCCAAATCATTATTATTCTAACTCGAGACACCGTTCCTTAGGTTAATCGTAAGGAAATCGTTGGTGTCTAATCTATCACATCCAGATTCTAATCTCATCAATCAAGTAAGTATTCATATCCCCTTTTTATATCATTTCCTATTTGGGGGAAATCATGTGATACAATATATTCAATCATGATATTCTATTGTTATTTCATTCTAAATTCAATTCAAGACAGGTTATGTTATTACTTGCAATTATGTGAACATACTATGATAAACTGGACGACAGTAAAACCCTAATTCAATCAATCAATCCTGGTATCAATGGTAGATCTACTGGTTTGGATAACCCACCCCATATGAATAGTCGAGTGGTGATTGTGCCAGAGGCAAGAGTTAATCTATGGTGTATGTGTGGAGTCTATTATATGCAAGTGTCAAGTCAAGGGGTTGTTATTGTGTCGGTTTATCTATATACTTTACTATTGCAATATAAGTCTTAACGTTACCTTGTGAATTGGATTATTCTCAATCAATCAATCAATCTATATGTATACTCAAAACTGTGATTACTCACCAGCTAATTCGTTAGTTGACTTTATTGTTCTCACATGATTTCAGGTTAAGCAAGTTAGTGGACTTCTACATGCTCATATAAGACCCGGACTTAGTCAAAACAAAAGACAATTACTATTTGTGACTTTAACTGTTGTATTTGTATCTATTAAATTCATGTTGTCCTGTAATCTGATTTTAATATTACTTTCACTATTAGACAATCATGAGTTATGAACAATCAATCATTCCCTCGTCCGCTCCGATGATTCCGCCGTCGGTCGGGGTGTGACACCATAGATTACTCATAAGGAAATCGTTGGTGTCTAATCTATCACATCCAAATTCTAATCTCATCAATCAAGTGAGTATTCATATCCCCTTTTTATATCATTTCTTATTTGGGGGAAATCATGTGATACAATATATTCAATCATGATATTCTATTGTTATTTCATTCTAAATTCAATTCAAGACATGTTATGTTATTACTTGCAATTATGTGAACATACTATGATAAACTGGACGACAGTAAAACCCTAATTCAATCAATCAATCCTGGTATCAATGGTAGATCTACTGGTTTGGATAACCCACCCCATATGAATAGTCGAGTGGTGATTGTGTATCAATGGTAGATCTACTGGTTTGGATAACCCACCCCACATGGCTTACGAGTGGTGATTGTGCCAGAGACAATTAGTCAATCTATGGTGTTTGTGTGCAAGTCTATTATATGCAAGTGTCAAGTCAAGGGGTTTATATTGTGTCGATTTATCTATATGCTTTACTATTGCAATATAAGTCTTAACGTTACCTTGTGAATTTGATTATTATCAATCAATCAATCAATTTATATGTATATCAAACTATGATTACTCACCGGCTAATTTTTAGCTGACTCGTTACTTTTCACATGATTCCAGGTTAAGCAAGTTAGTGGACTTCTACATGCTCATTTAAGACCCGGACTTAGTCAAAACAAAAGACAATTACTATTTGTGATTTCAACTGTTGTATTTGCTTATGTTAAACTCATGTTATCTTGTAATCTGATTTAATATTATCTTCACTAATAGACAATCATGTGTTATGAACAATCAATCATTCCCTCGTCCGCTCCGATGATTCCGCCGTCGGTCGGGGTGTGACAAAAGCCTCTCATCTCCTCTTGACCACTAAGCCAATAGATCATTAGCATCAAAATTTATTTTTGCTGTGTAAATTTTATGTACTATTCATTCTATTTTGAAAATAAAAATATATATATTATCAAGCCACCTATAGGTGATTTTACCGGACAGAAAATGTTTACACATGTTGTTTAAATCATTAAATCACGTAAATTTCAGTCACCTATATGCGACTTTACCAGATGCAGAAGATATTTGTACTATGTAGCTTTAATATAAACTAGTTTTTTCTGGCGCGCGTTGCCGCGCCTATACGAGTTTTAACGTAACCCTAAACCAGCAAAACACATAAAGTAAAACACACCAAAACCCTAAATCTATAACACAGAAGAATATTTAGAACCCAAAACTAAATCAAAAGACAACACCATACACAAAACAGACTAAAATCAAAGCCGCAAGAAGGCGACAGTCAAAAATAGAAAACCGACGAAAACCAAAGCCCCAAAAAAAGCAAACAATAGGAAAACCCAAACCTTAATAGCGAGTATCGTCAGGGTATCGATAACGAAAAAAAGAAAATAAAAACCCAGAGAAAGACAACGACAACGAACATAATCGAAACACACATCAAAGAGACGTGTCCGGACAAAAAAAAACCAACAAAAAAAACCTCACCCCCAAACCCCACAAAAAATCGAACCCACACCCAAAACAAACCATATTAAAACACAAACAAAAAAAAGAAAAAAAAAAAAAGAAAAAGTAAAACATAAACAAAAAAAACAAAAGAAAAATTAAAACACAAAAAAAAAGAAAAAAAAAAAAAAATGCCCCCACCGACCGAAGCTAATAATAAGAATAGTAATATTTAAGTATTTTAATTAAATTACATGACAAATCTGAAAATGGCTTAAATAGCTACATATTTCATAATATTAATAATTCTTGTTACAAAACAAAAGTCAGATTATTACGTGCCACTTTATAAAGTGACAAACAATTCATGATGCTTTACAAATATAAAAAATAAAAGAATTATACTATCTTAAAACTTACATTTTTCATCTTAATATAATCAAATTACTTTTTAGTCTACAAATTAATCGTATGATAGTTGTCGAAAGTGCGTGGGGACTCATGTGCGTGCCAAATCATGAAGCAAAACTTCAAAATGATGTTTTAGGAACCCACTTTGGTCCATTATGGTCATGAATGCATGGATTAGGGTTTGACTTGTGTGGGTTGGCTTCATGATCATTATGTAGACACACATGTGACACCATGATTTACATAAGAAAAGAGAGGGAAGGTTCACTCATTACTCATTAACCAACATTAACTTTTGTCTTTTGTTTAACGTGATTTCACTAGTACACTGTTAATCGATGAGATCAAGTAAAATACAATTTACATTAGGCTGATGATATTCATAGATTAGAAACAAAAAACAAGTGAAAGTTGAATTCGAACACTAGCTTTGGCTTCTTAAGCATGCTTAGATTTTGAGTTTTCAGTTAATTAAGAGTAATAATCAATGGGTTTAGAAACTTAGCTAGATCACTTGGATTAATAATCGTTTCTACCCTTTTAAAATGGTTTTTCTATCTCGATTAATGTTACTTAATTGATGATTTTTAAATTATCTAGAAAAGTTTTATAATTTTTAGATGTGAAACCCAAGATCTTGAGATAGTATTTGTGGCTTCCAAAAACCACGGTCAAAGCTGGATTATTATGAGATTAAACCGATGTCAAATTCATTGGAAAACGATTAAATTAATCGTTATTTATTGTTAAATTAGTATTAAAATCCCATAAATATGTGTGTAAGTAAAACAAAAACTGATGTTAATTAATGACCCCAGTGGGGGAGCACCATTAGAGCAGAGATTTGAATGTTAAATAATATAAAAATTAATAAAAGAAAAAGAGTCAGCTTTTGAGTTGACTTCACCTCCCAAAAAGTCTGCAAATTTAGAGGTGGTAAAGAGAATCCTATACTCTTCAACTAATTTCTTTTAAATAAATTCCTCATTTATTTAATTATTTGTTTTAGTTTTTGTCCATTTATATGGAATTTTCAGGTATTGATCAGATAGTATTTGATGCTCCCACTCAAATCTTATATATTCTGGTGTGTTTATAGAATACATAAAATGATGACATTATTACTATATTTTATATATTGGTTTTATTAAATTTAATTTGACTTGTGTAAAATAATCATAATCATAAAATTATAAATGATTAATTTGCTAAATCTTTAATTTTGTTACTAGAATGTTTATTATATATATATATATAATAAGCAAGTATTTTATAAGAATGTAATTTAAAAAATAAAAAATAGATATGAATAAATTAAAAAATGAAAAATAATCGATCACCATGGGATCAAATAAATTTTGTTATAATTATAGTATTTAATGTTTGGATTTTCTTCCCAATAATATTGTATTTTAAACATTATATATTTAGATTTGCCCTTCAAATCTTTGAAAAGTATTAGATATGCCATAAACATACCAGAACATTTGAAATTCTCTAATAAATGTATATTATCATCCACCCAAGTTTATGTTTATATTCGCTTTATGCTCCTTTTAATTCTATAATGTTTACAAATATATAATTATACGCACATACCCTACTCATTTGAAATGATGTAAAATTCCTAAAATACTCTTAAAATTGTAGGGCTAATGGTGGTGTTTAATTGTTAACTAATATAATGGTTGATTCTTTCATTGTTAATGGAATCTCTCTTATCTCAAATTCATAAGTTACACCATTTCAAACACACACTATGAATACAAACAAAAATAGTGGTCATGTGTGGTATAAAAAGGAGGGTAAAATTGGAAAAGAGTTGAAATTGTGTTGGTTGTTAGTAGATGTTGTGTTGTGGGGGTGGGGAATATTTTACTTTTACACCCCTTAAAAAGACGGGGCATTTTTGGCTTTATGAAGCGAGTAAAGTGGGAATATGGAACTCCACTCAAACATTTAGAATCATACATAATATTAATTTACCAATACGCCCCTACAAAAACAATACAAACAATACTTATGCATTGTATTGTATTCTTTTTAAAATCCTATATGATAAAATCTAATATGTTATTACAAGAATGAAATTATAAGGACTAGGATTGATCTTCATCAAATTAAAAGTACCATAGTTATATGATTTGTGAAATTAAAATTGCTTTTACTTTTTAAATGTTCAAATAAATTCATTTGAAGTTTGCTCAAGTCTAACATGGATACCATTTTAGAATACATTTTTTAACTAAGTCCATCAAACATTCATATTGAGTTGATCTGTTTCCTACAGAAAACTTATTTTAATCCTTCAAGATCCATCATTATTTTCTTATCCCAATCGTGTTCTTAGGACAAAAATTCAATCCAAACAAGCTTGCTTTTGGTTGGAAGTTTTCTGCATATATAAAGAGCCCGTTATATTTCATAAAATTCACTTGAATACATCATCTACTAGAAGAACCCGCTATTTTTCAAAAAATCCACTTTAATGTATCATCTACCAGTAGAACCGATTGTTTCCAAAAGAACCCGTCAATTTTCAAAAATTCACTTCAAAAAATAGTTTCCGACGCGTCTTTTTCCAAAAGAACCTATTATTTCAATTGTTTCCGCATAAAAATGACCAAAAATGTTTAACAATAACGTAATTTTCATCTTGAATATATCTATTGTAATTCAAAATATATATATGTGTGCCCCGTATCTAATAGTACACACACTAATACGATATATGAGATACGCACGTTGATAGTGCATCTCAACACCTTTTCATAGAATTGGGTGTATATTGAGATCAAAATAACTTTCCAAGGGAATGAACTGATGCCTCACATTATTCATTAAAATTCTTTGAAGAAATAAATAAAAAATGTTTTTATTCGCATAGCCTACAAATAAGTAATCACCATATCCGATTTTGGTCTTATAAATCATCCTACTTGCTATTATTTTAACCTACATAGTCCATAGTGATAAAGTTACTATTAAATTACATATTTAAATGAACGTGACATTATTTTAGAATAAATGTTGATATTACAAAAACAACGGAAGAGGGACACAAGTAGACATGACGTGATGTTAATAATGCACAGATAAGTTCAGGATATGGTTGTAGTCATGGTGTTAGTGCTCTTTTAATAACATATCTTTAATCAGTATTAATTCATACTCGAAGAAACTGAAATGATAAAAGAAATACACTACTATATATATAATACATAATCTATAACATCATAGGATATTGTTCATTTTTGCTCGTGTTTGATGCTCGTTTAGGGATTTACGGTTTGTGTTCACCTAACAAATTGATCATTCAAACAAAACGCGTAATGATTGAGAATGTTTTCACCTTGATAAGGAAGACTTCATTCTCCTTTCAAACGATGTGTAGTTATGAGTTGTTTGATAGCTTCTTAATAGTTATGAGGTAATATTAATGGTAACATTTAAGATGATACCTCTTAATGATTCATAACCTAAGAGTTAATCCTAATGCTGAATGGTTAAGATCTTAAATCTTAATGATATCTCTTAACCATTAAGCATTAGAGTTACTTCTTAATCATTAAGAAGCTATGAACCATTAAGAGGTAGCCTTTTAATGAACATTAGAAGACTATCAAACAATCTCTTACATCTTCACATCATTAGTGTGTGTGTGTGTGTGTGTGTGACCACGCCTTCCGGCTTCCACATAAGTGACGCCTAGTCAACGACATTTTTTGGTTATGCTCACTAAGACATAACGCATACCTTTATGGTGACATGTAAGGTGACACATTCGTACATTATTTATTTGGTTATGCAAATAGTAATTTGAGAGATGGCTGGTATTTTTATTATGTTACATTATTTAAAATCGGTGTTCGGTGTCAGCTTATAGAAAAAACAGCAAAGAAAACTTCGATTGAAAAATAAACGAGCAAAAGTAACGTGATAGTTGACACGTGTCCAAAAACAATGAATCCACGTGTCATCTCATAACTATGTCATCTCATAACTAAAGTTGTCTAAAAGCATGTGAATTGTTGTTTGCCAGAAAAAAACTTTATAAAACTCACTCAAAATCAAACAAGTCGTGCTCGTGATAAGGTAAGCTTGGCTCGTGACTCGTTCATTATTTGACTTGCCAGCTACTAGCCTTACACTTGATGTTAATGATATTTCAAGTTCCACAAAACTAATATATAGTTAACAGTTGTGGGTTTTCTTATAAGGAGATTGAGGGTGCTATTTTAACTAAGAAACAGATATGTGAGCTCCGTTAAAATAATATGTATAGTCTAAAGTAGTGTCATACATTTACCATTATAAAAGTTAACAACATCTTTAAAAAATAAGATAGTCAAGGAACTAAAAATAATATATTATACATCTAATCTTACGCTAATGGCTCACTTACATGCATGGTTAAGGATAAAATAAATAAATGAAAGTGTTTCGAAATAGATAATAGGACTGTTTATGAATGTTCTTTTAAATGTCTAAATAGTTTATAACAGTATATACACATAACTAAAAAACAAAGTCATATGAATAGTAACTTTGATAATCGGTACAAGTTATTGAAAATAAAATTTACAAGTACAATTTATTATTATTCTATTATTGCAAATACTTTTAAATATATATTTTCTCTTAAATGATTTTTTATGAAATTTTAAATACATCACTGTGAAGTCTTTATTTTATATATACGTATAAATCTTACTTTTACTTGAAACTTACCCAAGTCAAGTATATAATTTTTTTATATATTTTCACAACCCAGGAGTCAAATATTATATATATATTTTTACGATAACATAATTTTTTTATTATTTCAACTACCCACAACATATGATCAAAGCCCGTGGGTCACGTATTATACATTTTTAGTTTTTTCACAACAACATGATAATTTTTTTTAAAGATTTTAAGCCTCTGCAACACTTGAATATAACCCGCTATGTTATTTATAAGCCTTAAAATAATGTTGTATTCATCATAAAAGAGAGTGGTTATTAACGAAATATTAAAAGTAAATGACTTTAAATGATCAAAGTATTCAAATAAAGTACACTTTTTTAAAAAATTAACACCATTGGATATAAAAAAGAAGGAAAAGGTGGGGTAATTGAAGAAGACAAAAGTCAATAGAGAGAGACAGAGTGAGGGTGTGTGACTGTGTGTGAAAGACACAGAGGAGAGGGCTGAAAAAAATAAAGCTTCAATTTATTATAATAACTTTTTTTAGTTGCTAGTAAATTATAATTCTTCTAGTGATACTCTAAAGTCATGAAAGGGAAATAGCATCGTAACGGGGTTAGCAAACGGTTAGATCATATCATACACGCTTTCACCAACGTTGCTTCCTTATTGACAGTCTACGATTCAAGTGAACTCTTGCTTAGACCCGTTCAATTGATGTTGTTTTTTGATACATAGGGTTGTTTGGATTAATGGTCGTAGGTCGATGTAAAACTTTTATATATTGAATTTTCTGTTTTATTATCAGGCATTAAATTATTAGTGAATATTAAAAACAATTGGCAACAATTTAAAACTTTTAAACAATTAATAAAAAATCAAAGCAAAAAATAACTTTTTAGGGACAGATGAAAATATTTTCATGAATTAGGTACTAAAAATATGACAATTAAGAAAAAAAGGTAATACAAAACAAAATTTTAAAATTAGGTTGTTTTCTTACAATTATATGTATCCTGATTCCTAAACATCATTACAAGTAAAAATAAATAAGATGATAAGTTTTAAGTTCATCGTTAAATACATAGCTTATTTCGTATGATTAAAAGTAACAAATTAAAAAGTATTTAACGGTTATATGTTTCTACATGCTTATAGCCTCAAAAGTAAGAAAATCTTCATTCTTGGTACTTTGGTAGCAAGAAATGTGTATCGGAATGTTCTAATTTAAAAAAAAAAAAAGAAAGAAAACTAAAAAAATTACACATGACTGAAGGCCATAACATTCATGGACAAAATGAACGGACATCCGTTACTTCTTTTGCAATATATATCAGTATCTTATAAAACAAGAGTCCACGTATG
Organism: Flaveria linearis; assembly: GCA_024085815.1. NCBI lineage: Eukaryota > Viridiplantae > Streptophyta > Magnoliopsida > Asterales > Asteraceae > Flaveria > Flaveria linearis. The sequence goes on from CM044006.1 coordinate 86,566,880, forward strand.
AGTTTTAAAATCTAAAAACTTAAATTTGCAACCAGATAATATAATACATTTAAAGAAAAAGGAGCATAGTTGGTTGTAATATACCTTAGTCTTTCATAAGGTGATTTGATATGAGTAGAATTGATATCTTGCTTTGAAAATTTTAAGAAGTCTTTGTATATTTTTTGCGAATTCAACCGAATCATTTTTATTACCATGCTTTACTGATTTGTTTTCCAATATTCTTTTACTTTTGAACCCCATAAGGAAACCAATTGAGTCAACGAACTTATCACCAAGATGATTAAAATAAAATAAAAATTAAGTAATCGACTCCATCTCTCAAATTAAAAACTTATAGTCTAAAATCTTTAACCATTAATTGAATCAATATTTGGGATTTCAATTCGACATGTAAACATGTAGTGTCTCAGCGGTGTGCTCTTGCATGACATGGCACGATAACATCGCCATCAGGGGCGTCTCAACGTTTTTAGAGGCCTAAAGCGAAAATTAAAGCGGAGGCCTTTTAAAACTTTATCTTTAAAACCGTCTTATGTTTTGAAGCACAAGCACTAGTTGATTCCTAAATCAGTTTATTCAAAGCAAATCCTAATTGATTCAATGATTTTATATTCTAATATAAACTATAACAAGTAAAAAAACTAAAACAAATAAACAATTAGCAATTTGCAAATCAAATAATAGAAGCATATACAAAGCTAAAACAAATTTAGAACAATTAGTAATTAACAAGTTGTCCCTAGAAAAAGAATTAAAGAAAAACAATTAGCAATACATGAAGCACTTTACCTTATTTAGGGAGAGAATCAATCAATCAGAGAACCCGCTCAGCCTAGTACCTAATCGTGAGTCCGTTACTCTACTAGATGTCCGGATGAAATCAAAGTTTAAAGGCTTCTTAATTGCAACGAAATCAAAGAAGCAAATCGTGATTCCACTGGATGAAATTAGAGAAGCAAACGAAGGTTAGGGGTCTTTTATTCGTTACACCAGTGAAGAAAATCGAAGTTTTGTGTGGCTGGGTTCGCTTGGGGCAAGCAAAATCGTATGTGAATGATGAAATCGAAGGTTCGCGGTTGTTCATCTTAACCTTATGGCTTTGTTCGTCTCTTCGTTTCAACTTCCCCACCCCAACCCCCAATCAGGAATTGACCAATAGCATGTGTTGAAGATCTACGACCTGTCGACCTAGGTTTCCTTCTTTCTTTCATTCATTCATTCAGTTTTTTTATTAGTTTATTCTGGGCTTAGACTGAAAATTATATAATAAAAATTATTTTTGGTGGCCTATTAGAATGGGTGGGCCTAAAGCCCTAGCTTATTTTTTAAACTGTTGAGCCGCCCCTGAATTCGCCATCATCAAATCTATACGTAATGGCATGTTAAATCGGTGTGATCTCGCGGTGGTTGTGCACCCAAACTAACCGTGTATGTGGACCGAAAATTGACCGTTGGGTGTGGCATGGTATGATAACACCGCTGCCATCAAATTTAAGCATGTTACGTAGTGTGGCATGTCAAGATTTTATTGATGAGTTTATTGTGCAATGTGGGTGTGTGGCATTGATGTCCCCTCCACCCTAATTAAAAAAAAGGTAACTCCACGTCATTCTTGTTTCTAACTTAGACAGTTATCTAATACAAGTATGTATAAGTATAACTATTACTTACGTGAATAACCAATTCACCACCTGGCCATTAAGGCTATTTGTAATTGTCATGTTTTCCTGGATCGTCACATCAACCATTTTTCTATTTTTCTTGTTCTTTCTATTTCATTGGTAACCATTTTTCATCTCCCATACCTTCCCACATAATCATATGTGCAATTATATATAATGAACGACAAGTGGAGATATTTCCCATGAATTGGTGAAGTTTCACCGGATTTAGGAAAAAAACATCAAGGAAAAATGGTGCCTGGTGTTCCCATTTTCCACAGGTCCGAGAAGTCATTTTCACTATATTCAGTAAAAATAACCTAATTAAAGTTTAATGAGCTAAATTTATCAAATATAAAAATCTTATCCGTGCCTGAATTAATCAACAACTCCTACGTGCTTGAGATAAATAATTCTTGCCATAAATGCTAATTGTATATTATTATAGTAAAAGGCGTGATTTAGGTATTGTGAAATCTTTCGTTGTTTATTTAAGTATTGAGCAGTAATATATTTGTCCAATTAGAGTGTATCATGTGACGGGTTGAAGTCGTAGTTGTCATGTATTTATTGTTTTAATGTTTGTTTAAGTAAAACTAGTTATTTCTCCCGCGCGTTGCCGCGGGAGCTTAATACAGTTACTCGTTAGACTCATCAAAACGTATTGACTACAACAATATAAACTAAATAACCATGGCAACAGAAATAACCATAACAACATCGTCTCAGACAAATCTAGATCTATCATCATCGACCCATAGATGTTACCGGCCATAGTGAATCCACAAAGGGGAAAACAAACCAACGCCACCGAGAGGGCGTGGTGACAGCGACATCGCCACCACCTACACAAACCAGACCAACTAAATAGCAACAACAATAAAAATTATTAATTAAAAAAACCCAGATAAGATTATCAAGTGAAATTAGCCCCATTTCGGTCTCAGATGATCAAAGGTCATCATCATCGACATGTGTATTTCCCAACAGCAACCAAACTCAGGCTCAGTCTCAAAAGAGCTAAGCTCATCATCATCGACATATGTGAATCCAACGCCACCAAGGCAAAGCCTGCACTGCTATCGCCACAAGGGGCGGTGGTCGGCGGCCAGCAACAATAAACCATAACAGAGTCTCTGGCTAATAATCATAACCATCATCGACAGATCTATAACCCCAAAGTGCATCGAGCACCAAATCAAATGACCGTATAGCCCATGCTACCAAGGCACAACCCTTACCATCTCGCTAGAGAAGGCGCGACCGGCAACGATAGGCCAAAAAACGATCTCAGGCTAGCCAACATCGACAGATGCCAAAGAAAACCCCAATAAAGCAACCAATAGAGATAATCGAAGAGATAGAGGCAGGAAGGCACCGCATGTCACGAGTGCAAGGTAGGACGACCGTTTAGCGGCGACAAACGCCACCTGAAACGGTGATTCATCTGCCCATCTCTACTTTCTCTCTCTAGATAATCACAGAAATGGAGACGGGGAGGCACTGGTGTCGCGATATGAGGACCGAGCGTTGATCCGCCGGCGACAAAGACGGCCGGAGACAACCGCTAATCTGCCGCCCCCGCCTGCGGCCGGAGACAACCGCTCCGTCTCTACTTTCTCTCTCAAATACCATGTTTCTGAAAGTAAATACAAGATGAGGAGATGGAAGGTTGGGTGGAGAATGCAAAATGCCATAAATACCCTCACCCACATAAGGTATAAAGTAAATATACTTACCGACATAAGGTATTAATAAGAATAGAAATTTGAAGAAAGCTAGTTAACAGGGCCGGGTTCGAGTCCTGATGACCTCCTCATCTGGTTTTTTATATTTTTATATTTCAAAATTTATTTTTTTGTTATATTTATTTTTAAACATGTTATTATTTTTTTATTTTTTGCAATTTACAACGTGAAAAGTTTTTTTTTTCGTTTTGATTCTTCTTTTTTTTTTTTCTTGTTTTATTAACCTATTTTCTAATTTACTCAAGGCAATAAGTATTTTTTTTCTTTGATTGTGTTTTTTATTATAATTCTATTCTTTTTTCTATTTACTCTAGCATGATTTTTTAATCATAATCTATCGTTTATTTTTTAAATAATTCATTTATGTTCTCGTTTCATCATAAAGTAGTATAGAATATAGATTGCTAAAATTAGTTGAACAAGCCTGTTAGGTTGTTGACCAAATGGAATGAAGAATCATTTTGATATGTCGATTGTTCGAGGACACGATTCAATTGTCAAAATAGAGTGAAGAATCGTGACCTATCATGAGGATCCAATGATGGAATGAACCTTTGAATCGATGTAAGTTATAATTTGGATTGATTGTTTGGTTTGTTTTCTTTTTAACATAAAAATTCAATTGTGTGTTTGATTGAAGTTAAACAATTTGTTTATATTTAAGTTTTTGCATTCTATCAATCCATTATGTATACTTGCATCGTAGGCAATCTAATTTGTGTATAGATACTTGATGTCTATGAACCGGTAATTTTGTAAACAAGCGAGTATTAAAAGATTATTTATTGATTATCATTTTAATAGGGCAACTTCATAAAATCATGCATTTGTGATTACCAGCTAATTCTTATTAACCTATTGCGAATCTTTGAACTTCAACTTGGAGGTGGTTGCGTTTTTCGTTGTAGTTTTCAGAAGTCTTAATCAAGTTTGCTGCTTTCTTAAGTATTTATCATTCAATTTACCTTTTGTCTTAAACAAAAAACCCAAAAATATTTGTTTTTCAGTACTTTCGTTTATGTTTTCGTTTAAGGCGTTCAAGTGTGACATTTTCCATAGATACCATGTGGAGACGACTATTATTTATCCGCACTAGTTATAAATATTTATGTTCTTTAAATTAATTTTTTTATCCAACCATGACTACTCGATCAGATGTCATATTTTATTAACACTTGTAGGACATTTGAGGATTATAAACATGTTAAGAACCACAAAACTAATATCAACAGTTTGTATTTTTACCATTTTATATATTTTACACGTAGTTATGTATGTTTATATACATTAAAACCAGAAAAACAACATAAAAGCCCTTTAAACCAACGTTTGCATATGTTTATAAATTTTTAATTTGTTTAACTACACATATGAAGATAATATAACTTACACATATGTTCGTCATGGTTTTCTTTTGAACTTCAAGATGGATGATTAAACACTATACTTCAATCAATACTTTATTATAAAACATTAAAAACTTGCATGTTAATAGAATTCTCGTAATTTTGTTTATGAGTTTTTAAACGATTCTAACCATACACATTAAATCTCTAAAATATATCGAATACTTTAGATCTAAACAAGTTAACATACTTGTAAGAGTAAATTGCCATTTTCGTCCCCGTGCTTTGGTGAAAATTGTCACTTTAATCCAATAGTTTATTTTTTTCGCATCTGGGTCCCTGTGGTTTACAAATCTTGTCATATTCATCCAGTCCGTTAACTCCATCCAAAATTTCCGTTAAATGAGGGGTATATTGGTCATTTTACATATATGTTTTTATTTTTCTTTTTTTAAACCAGATTTAATATATACTCTTTAAATACATTGCTATTTTAGTCCCTGTGGTTTGAGCGTATTTGCCAATTTAGTCCAAAAATAACAACCACACCACTACCCATCACAGGAACCACCGAACCACCGCCACCACCCCATCACAAAGCCACCAACACCACACCAGAGCGCCCACCACCACCACGCACATCGGATCGTCGCTACCATATAAACCTTAAAAATCGACAATCAATATTGGACTTGTAACATACCACTTCGAAAATGCATATCAAACCCTACTAATACCTCTACAATACTCGTTTTCAAGGGTTCCATATACGTTTTCGAAGGGGTTTGTTATAAGTTTGAGATTCACAGTTAGTTTCTAGGGTCCACATGGTGGTGGCGATTTGTGTGTGACGGTGAAGATCTAATGTATGGTGGTGGAGATCTAATGTGTGGTGGTGGAGCCCGTCTGGTGTGATGTTGGTGGTTTTATGATGGGGTGGTGGTGATGATTTGGTGGTTCCAATGGAGTGGTGGTGGTTTTGCGACGTGGTGGTGATGTGGTGTGTAAATACGAAGTCCAACTCTGGATGGTTCCGGTCTTGTTGAACTTCGATCCATCGATGCTCTCTGAAGCTTCACACCTACGCACAATGAAAACAACACCAGTTAAGGCGTTCCAGGGGGGGAATATCCCTGGAACTGGAACGACCCTCCGGTGTGAGAGTAAGTATCGGTTGAAATATGTGATAAGGAGAATTAAGGGGGAGCTTTTGTGTGTATTCTTTTGTGAGGATCTCGATCCTCCTTACCTGGTATTTATAGTGTTTGCCTGCTGTAATCATGTGCTGATTTACTGGGATTATTCCCCGGCAAATCCATTGTCTTTTATGTTCTCCGACCGATATTGAATTATCGGTTATGATTGGGGTGATTCCGATGTAATTGAATGCGGGGCACGTGTCCTGCTGGCTTACCCGTTCCGCCCGCATGGGCCGGGCTTTTGGGTTCGGGTACCCGGTCTTGTGTGGTTATTTGTACCCTACGTCTACATGGTGGTTCCATCATGGGTGGTGGTGATATGGTGTTTTATGCCAAGGTGGTGGGATTTTTGGACTGAATTGGCAAACATGTCCAAATCACAGGGACTAAAATAACAATTTATTTAAAGGGGATATATTAAATGGAGTTTAAAAAATAGAAAAATAAAACATATATGTAAAATGACCAATATACCCTTCGTTTAACGGAGAATGTTGGATGGAGTTAACGAACTGGATGAATATGACAAGATTTGTAAACCACAGGGACCCAGATGCGAAAAAATAAACTATTGGATGAAAGTGACAATTTTCACCAAAACACAGGGACGAAAATGGCAATTTACTCTACTTGTAATAATAAAATTATTTATCAAATGAATGCTTATTTAAACCGGTCCGACCAGTAAATCAATAACATGATAACTAGTCCAAGTTAAAAAAAACACACCGGTTTATAATAGGGGTATGTTATAGATACATACTATTTATTTTCATTCTCTCTATCTCTTTATACATACATATAAACATATAGAAAGATATAGATACAATAAGGTGTTTAAATAAAAAAAAATATTTGTATAAGACAACCCTTATAATACGTACTACCCTCCGAAAACTTTTGTTGTTATTTTTAAGCATGAAGGGAGTACAATAGAGGGTATAAAAATGAACATCTGCACCACTTACTAAACTCAAAGAACTGCATCAAAGGTCAACAAAAGAAACCACAACAGGAAAGAGAAGAGCATTCATCTCTCTTCATCTTCCTCCACCTCCACCTCTATCTCTACCTCATGCAGATTCAATTAATGGCCTCTGTTAACAACCTCAATCTACAACCTACCCCTCATTATTCATCGTCTTTTTAGCCCTACAAACACACACACCCATCTTCCATCTCTCACCCTTTCTCTCTCTAAAAACCCTCCTCGTTTTTCGTGCCATTCATCTACTCTCTTCAATTATTCGCCAAAACCCACCTCCCATTGTCCGATTCACCTCAACCCACTTTGAGATCTGGTTCTGGTGAGAAAATGGGGAGCAAATGGAGGAAAGTGAAGATGGCTTTAGCTTCTAATTTGTGTGTTTATGTGCCTACGGCGGATTCCGACGATTCTCCGCCGCATTCCGATGGGTTTTCCGATGCTGCTTTGTTGTCTCCGGCGCCGGCGGGGTGGAGCTCCGGTGGGCCTGCTACTCGTCCGGCGTCGCCTAGCTTACGATTGTCGAAAAGCTTCAACAGATCTTCAAAGGTTTATTTTTTATTGTAGTTTTTTGCTTGATTTCTGTAGGTTTAGTTTTGGCTATGGAATCTTTGATTTGTTTATCATCATCTATCGGAAATTCAATTATCCTGTTTTTTTCTTTAGCTTTCACGGTGACTGTTTTTGTTTTTTTCTTCGTTTTGTTGCTTAAAAAGCAGAGAATAATATTAAGTCAAATTAGCTTCCCGAAGATGACTAATATCAAGTGAAATGAAAAATAAGACATTTTTTAAAAAAAATTAGTTTTCTGGTTCACTTTTTATAATTCCCATTGATGTAAACTCTAAGCTTTTCTTGAATTTTTGTTCTTGTTTTTCTTTTAAAAAAACTGCATGTTTCTCGCTGTTGACCATCAGTGAAGTCAACGCGTTTGTATATTATTTTGGGTGAGTAGTTGTTTATTTTATGATTTGACAAATTCTGCTTCATTTTTTTTATTAATGAAGGGGATGATGACACCCAGAAGATCCCTGATATTTCTGATTTAGTTGCATCTCTATTGTTTGAAATCTTGAATCTTTAAAACCTGATATATATGTGTAAATTTGAGGGGAAAATGCATTTTTGATTAATTTACTTGCAACTTAAAAGAGGAACATCTGTATGTAAATGGGTTCTTTTGATGCACTCCAACTTTTCAAGATTTTGATTTTGTTAGATTATTTAAAGCTACTAAACTTGTGATATGCAGAGTTGATAACAAATAGTTTTCATGGCATTTGAAAGGCTTATGCTTAATGAAATTACTAATTTAGTAACTATTCATTCTGTATATTTCCTTTTCACTGTATGTTGATATAATCCCATTTTAAGAAAAGTAAAGATCTATGAGTTTTTGGTGGCCTCATTTGTTGACTATCAACCTCTAGGCCTTCTTGTAAATTTTGTAATTAGAAAGATAAATTAGGAAAAAGACGAAAGAAAGTCCGAAAACAAGCAAGCATTTGTCTTAACCTTTAATGGTGAACTTTTTCTTGGTTTAGGGTTTTTTGTTCATGTTTGTTTTCATGCTGTTGTCTTGCATATTGTCTTCTAGTTACCAAATCCATCTTGTTTTTGCCTCGTTGTGATGTTCTTTGTGTAAAGAATCTTGTTTTGACTTTCAATCTGATATGAAATTATTTGATTTTGTGATAAATTGATAGCTACTTTAATTTATTGGAAAGTGTTGCAAGATTAAACACAAAGAGAATCTTATGTTAAACATGCTAATCTAATTTTAGAGATTTTTAAATTAACTAGTGCATGTTTTTGACTTTTGAAAGTCAACAGTAGAAAGCTTTGTTCTGCTTTAGTGCTTTTTAAAGTGAATTTAGAGCTCAAATGCTTTGCCTTTTTGTAAATTATGTGGATTATCATTATAATTTGGTTTCAATCTCATACTTCTGAAAATGGTTACATTTTCTAATAAAAAGAATGTTTATTGTTATGACAGAAAACGTGCACGATATGTTTAGCTTCAATGAAACGAGGAGAAGGTCAAGCCATTTTTACAGCAGAATGTTCACATTCATTTCATTTCCAGTGCATCGCTTCAAATGTAAAACACGGTAATAAAATCTGCCCGGTGTGCAGAGCAAAATGGAAAGAAGTTCCATTGCAGGGTCCTACTAATCCGAATCCACCATTAGGAAGAACAAGAATAAATCCTGTAAATTGGTCAAACGACAGCTCGGTTATGACTTTGCTTCGCCCAATACCCGCTCGTCCAAACAGCCCTCGCCATGCTGCTGCACCAATTTTCCCAACCCCTGAACCAACTGTCTTCAATGATGACGAACCATTAGACCTTAATTTACAAACAGACCCTCTTTAGAAAACTCCAATCTGAAAAGGGTATCAGTCAAAACATACACCGAGGTTCCAGCGGTCCCACGGTTCAGTGCTGCTGATGATTTCACCGTTTTGATCCACCTAAAAGCTCCTGCTTCCGTCTCAGGGGTTAAGTCTAGTAACACGAACCAAGGTCCCACCTTTAGCCAAGTTAATCAGACCCCACGAGCCCCTGTTGATCTAGTCACGGTTCTTGATACAAGTGGTAGTATGGCAGGTACAAAGCTTGCTCTTTTAAAACGAGCCATGGGTTTTGTAATCCAAAACCTTGGACCTGCCGACAGGCTGGCGGTGATCGCCTTCTCCTCCACCGCCCGTCGCCTCTTTCCCCTTCGGAAAATGTCTGATACAGGAAAGCAACAGGCTCTCCAAGCTGTAAACTCATTGGTGGCTAATGGCGGCACTAACATTGCTGAAGGTCTAAGGAAAGGTGCTAAAGTAATGAAAGACCGAAGAGAGAACAACCCAGTTGGGAGTATAATTCTGTTATCAGATGGACAAGACACTTATACTGTGAACGGAAGTTCGAATTCTGGTGGCAGGAAAAATCAGTCAAACTACGAGTTACTCCTTCCTCAGTCTATCCACGGTGGTGACGGGAACCCGGGAATGAAAATTCCGGTCCATGCTTTTGGGTTTGGGACGGATCATGATGCTTTTTCAATGCACTCAATATCTGAGATTTCAGGTGGAACGTTTTCGTTTATTGAAACTGAAGGTGTGATTCAAGATGCATTTGCACAGTGTATAGGGGGGCTTTTGAGTGTTGTGGTCAAAGATGCTCGAGTGATCCTCGAGAGTGTAAACCCTAATGTTGTTCTTAGATCTTTAAAGGCTGGTAGTTACAAGAATCACTTGATGGGGGATGGGAAATCAGGTTGCATTGATGTGGGAGATTTGTATGCTGATGAAGAAAGAGATTTTCTTGTTTCGGTCAACATCCCTAAAGAGTTGACTTTGCACGAGACTTGTTTGTTGAAAGTGATATGTTGTTACACCGATCCTTTAACTAAAGAGACGGTCAACTTAGAGAGTGTGGATGTCGGGATCAAAAGACCAGAAAGTCTTGATCAAGATGTTGTTTCTGTTGAAGTTGATAGACAAAAGAACAGGTTACAAGCAGCAGAAGCAATGGTGCAAGCAAGAACTGAAGCGGAAGAAGGTGATCTGGCACAAGCCATATGTACCCTTGAGAACTGTAGACAGGTCCTATCAGAAACAGTCTCGGCTAAGTCAGGTGATCGGTTATGTGCTGCACTCGATGCTGAGCTCAAGGAAATGCAAGAAAGAATGGCTAGCAGACACATGTATGAAGCATCAGGAAGGGCTTACATATTATCAGGGCTAAGCTCACACTCGTGGCAACGAGCCACTGCTCGTGGAGACTCAACCGATGGCTCAAGCCTGGTGCAAGCCTATCAAACCCCATCGATGGTTGAGATGCTGACTCGATCTCAAGCTTCTTTTATGGGCAGCCCTGCGGCGCAAAGACCTGTTCGTCCTATTTGGTCTTTTGCATCACCAAAACCAAGGTAAAGATCATATAACGTTTTTGGGGGATAGGAAGCGCGATTTTGGGTGTTGATACTTTTCGTGCTTTAGATGTGTAAAGCAATAAAAGGGGTAAGATTCGGGCCGAGGGGTATAAACTGGTGAAAGGGGAAAGATAAGGGGGTTAGGGTTCTTGATTTTTTTTTTGTTTTTTTTTGTTTTTGTGGTTCAAATGTTCTTCCTTGTGTAATTTTTGGGGGTGATGTACATAAGGAGAAATGGTTCTTTTTCTTTTGGGTATAAGCTTTGTAATTGTGGGGGGGATAATTGGGGGTGAATGGTTTGGTTCTATTATGACATAAGAATTTAGAGACCTATGATCTATAATCTGCTTCTTTCTTTAACATATTTAATGCTTTCGTTGTCTTACTTTCATGGGATTGGTCATTTCTTGATGCCACAAAAATAATAAGCTAGACCCTAGGTTTTAATGCATATGGTACAAGTTTTGGCAATATTGTGATGTAGAGTTTGATATTTTTTGGGTTTAAATAAGGGTTTTACTTTGCATGAATAATGGAAAGTGAGTTTGATTGATTTGAAGATGAGGATGAAGATGTGGTGGTGGATGATGAAAAAAGGGGTTGGGTTGTTTCACCTTTGGTCACACATGGTGGCCCATGCCACAATGGTGTACCATCATAATCATGACCACCTTTTGATGGTGGTTTGTGGGTTTACACTCTGATTTGCACATTGCATTTTACTTCTGTCAAAGTAGAAACAATAGTACATCTTTGGATTATGAGTTTGAGAATGGGAATTCATGAATATTTTGAAAATAAAACCGAGTTTTCTTTCAAACCATTCAAGAGTGTCAAGACGTCCTAGTCCTAATGGTAAAGATGCTTTTCTTTTATTCAATAGTTTGACGGCAAATTTCGCAAGTTGCATTTATAGGTGGTTAATGCGAATAAAATACTTTTTTTCCTTAAAAATACATTATTTCTTATAAATTTGGTGATTTGATTCACATTAATTTTCTGTATCAATAATGAATGCATGGAAGGGGTCAAGGAAAGTCAAACAAGCATTAAACAAATGAGCTTGTCATGCCAAACTTGCTCACAACCAAAAAATAGCCCATTATAAAGTTCTTTGTATTCATTTCATTTTAAAGATACAAAGTATCGGAAATAACATTATTTGAATATAATATATAATTAAAAATGGTTTTATTTATTTATAAAACAGTAATTACTATCTTTTGTGATTTATATTATTAATAGCGTGTATATATTTTTTGTCCAAACAATAATACATATAATGTTGATTGGCTTTTGGATAAGAAACGAAGTGTTTAGACAGAAGCTAGAAGTGGCTTCTATTGCAGATAAAATACGAGAGGGAAGATTAAGATGGTACGGACATGTCAAGAGGAGACCAATGGCAGCACCGGTCAGAGCAGTGGAGAACATCACCATAGAGGGTAGGAATAGTAGAGGAAGACCTAGGTTGACTTGGGAAGAGAGAATTAGGCAGGATATGGTACACTTGCACCTCTCTGAGCACATGATCGAGGATAGGAGTGAGTGGAGGCGTAGGATCAAAATTAAGGACTTTTAGTGGTTTCTGTAGCTACGAAATGACTGGGATTAATTGTTACGGGGTCTGATGTGTATGTAATACGCTTGGACCTTTTTAGGGGAAGCTTGTGGCTTCCCTGATACATGCTTGTTCATTTTATACTTCCTTTTGGTGATATTTTATTTGTCGTCTGACGTGTGCTGTAGCATATACCATATACCATATACCATATACCACATATCGTCTGTTTGATTATATGTTTATTCGTTAACGTTACTGCTTTTGCTATCGAGCCAGGGGTCTCTTTGGAAGCGGTCTCTCTGGAAGCGGTCTCTCTACCTATCTAGATAGAGGAAAGACTTGCCACCACCTACCCCTCCCAGACCCTGCTCTTGAGTGGGACATACTGGGTTTGTTTGTTTGTTTGTTTGTTTGATATAATTTAGTTGTGATGTACATACAAATTTAACAGTACATAGATCCCTGAAAATGTGGTCTTCTATCAAACCAAACCATTCTCTTCAAGATGCAGTAATCTCAAAGACCTTAAGTGTGTGAAACATTGCACAAATACCACAACTTGCCCTCTAAAATCACATCTCCTCAAGTCAGAAGGGTAAGGTCAATCAAAAAGTCTGATTGACAAGGGGAGCACAAATTTCGTCATAACCATCGGTATCTAAAAGTATGTGGATAGTCGTTTTGGGATGCAGGGCAAGAGAATTTCGGATCGTAACAACCTCTAATATCTAAGTGAATGATCTTTAAGTGAAATAGACGTGCAGACCTCCACCACACGATCACTTCCTGATAAATCAGGGACTCAAAGTTTGATACCGCCGATACATATGGAGACTCGTTATGAAGGAGAGAGTTCATCTTTTCCATCCCTAAAATCCTAACACATTCTCTTCTTTATGTAGGTGTCACATGAGATTTTTACAATTTTAACTTCTCTAAAAAGAGTCCAACTTTCCATGAAGTTGAGAGGTTGGTGAGAACTATTTGACAGATATGACATTTGCTATAATAAGTAAGCTATAGATAGAGTTATAAATGTCATATTTCATAATTTAGAAAAAAATACCATTCTCTATTTGTTGTCGTTTCATTTGACTATATACATTTTAAGGCCAAACAACAGTCTCTTGTTTTCTCGGCACATTAAAAATGGTATCATTATCTCTATATGTAATGGAAATTCAAGTAAGGGTATTGATATGACCAAAATCTATACTAACATGTGAAACATGACTATCATACGAGTGTGTGATGAACTCTATCCATGTACAACTTCAGTTCACATCATAAATCTATCGATCTCCCAATCTATACTTTCCTGGATACTTTTGTTAAGTTTTTTCATTTTTTTTTTTTTTTAAGATATGATCAATGACTGAAAAAAAGTTAAATGATCATAGACAACACTCATAGAACTAGAATTCGAAATTCAAAATCTTCCACTAACAAAGCACACAAGTCACAAAAACTGATTGAAAGAAATTAGTTGAGGTTAGAGATCACTCGTCTTAAATTATCAATATAATTTTCGACAGTGAACGTCCTCCTCTCACCACACCTAAATCTTACACATTCACCAAGTATTAGTAAAACAAGATGAGAAAGAAATGAGAAAATAGCATTTAAAGATGGTCCAAAATCTACAACTTAATTACAGCAGCATCAACTAAGAACTGCTGACTCCCAAATTGCTAGAGAGTCAAATTAATAAAATAACATTAAGTTTATTTAACCCTCAATCGAATTTCCCTTCATCTCAATCAACCAATTCACCATTTTCTTGATCTTGATTCTTACCTTTCGGGACGTCCCCTATTCTCGATGGCGGTGGGACCCTCTTGCCGTGACAGTCATTGCCCAAAGCACAAGCTTCACGAGTCTTTGACTTTAACCTTAGTCCGAGCCCAAACATCTTACACAGACTGCTCCAACTGACCCCTTTAGTCTTTACAAGCTTATTGATCTCTTTTTTCATAGTCAAACACTCTTTCTCGAGCTCAGAAACCCGTCCCCTCATGTCCTCTGCCACAATCCGGTGATCATTCTCTTTAGTAGCCAAAAGGTGCATATTCCCACTTTCCGGGAGAACCATGCTGTTGCTTAGGTGAGTCTGTGAGTTGTAATTGTCAGAAACATATAAGCAGCCGGACACAGAGGTACGCAGCCGAAGCTGCTCGAAAAAGAGGACTTGGACTATGAACCGAAGTGGTAGTCTCTCGTTTTGTGCAGCATGGGTGCTGGCTTCTAGTGACAGTTTCTGGCAGTCCATGAGCCTGCAGATTAGTTCCCGGTCTGAATCAGTTAGCCATGGATGTGCCTGAAAAGTACAATGCAAGTAGTCAGTTGACTTTCTACGTCAAATAAACTTAACTTCAGTTGACTTCCGCGGTCACGCAATTAACTCCCTCTACAAAATATAAAATACTCTGAAACCTTTAAAAGAAAAAGACAGTAATCTCTTTAAATTGTCGCAAATACTAGGCACATGAACATTTTGGTTATATATCTTTAACAAATGGGCATTTTTTATAACTCACAAAACCAACTGGTTAGACCATCAAAAGCCAGCTGTTATCCTGTAATTAGAAGTGAACAGAGGTAATAACAAAGTAACAAACGCATAGCAGATCATACGATCTTTAGACCATTGGCAATTTCAACCCATTTACTTATCAATGGGTTAATTCGGGCTATATTTCATCTCTAATGGTTCAAATGGGTAACATAAAAAATATAATGAACTAAATGGGTCAAATGGGGCAAATAACCTCCTACCCATTTCACTGAATAAAATTATATTATCTTTTATTATAATAGAATGATTTCAAGTATATCTGACACACTAGAAACTACCAAATTTTGACCCGTTGCCCAACCAGCCCATGTTCTATCACTAGTTCTGAGCTATTTCTTACTTTGAGGTATATGTCTACGGCACGGTACATTCCATCATCCATTGGCCTTGCGTATTCAGGAACAGTAGCAGCCAAAGACTGAAACTTTTCAAGCTTTAAGTTAACATCAGATGCCACCTCAGCAAGGTAATTGTCCACAAGATTAGCCACCATTGTCATTGGTGTGAGAGTGTGAGAATTTCCAATCAAATCATCATCATCGTCATTGCCACCATTAAAACTCGATTCAGTCATTTCACTTTCATCCAGATCCCGATGTACAGCCATGAAATGATCAAGAATCCTTTGAACACAATCGATCTCATAAAGTGTCTCACTTGAATAACCCATATTAGGAATAAGAATATCTTCAATGGAAGCTTGATCCAACTGCATCCCTATCCGCCTCTCCAAATTCTCAATACACAAAGGACTACAGTGTAAAATCATCGATGTTCGTAGCAGCCGGAGAAGGAGCTTTGTGGGAACAACTTGCTTTTGACTCGGGAGTAAGTCAACTATCTCTTCCAGAAGAATCTTTTGATCCGATTTGGAATACAAAGAAGAAGAAAGATTCCCATTTGAAAAGCTCGATTCTCTACCTAGTAAAGGAACATACTTTTTCGCATAGACCATGAGGGACCCAGCTATCCGTTCTGGATCAAGATTTCTTGATTCAACGGCCAAGATGAATTGTCTG
This sequence comes from Flaveria linearis, assembly GCA_024085815.1. Classification (NCBI taxonomy): domain Eukaryota; kingdom Viridiplantae; phylum Streptophyta; class Magnoliopsida; order Asterales; family Asteraceae; genus Flaveria; species Flaveria linearis. The sequence continues at coordinate 86,582,909 of CM044006.1, forward strand.
TAAAGAGGTAATCTCAGCTTAGAAACATCATCATACCACCAATCTTGATTTTTGGAAGATGTTTGAATTCCATTCCAGATGACGGTAGCAAAAGGGTTGTCATGTGATTCCATTCCATTCCAACCGAGCAAATCTTTGTCAAATGTGCAAGCTTTTACTGCAAGAGAATTGATGCATCTTGAAACTATATGAAGCTCTTCTGCAAATTCAACCACTTCTTCACATGATTCAAGTGCTTTCAATGTATCGATCCATGTATCAAACACTTCATTGAAAAAGGTTTCAGTGAGACTAATGAGATTTCCTTCTCCATATTCTTCTGTCATTTGAAGATATTCAGATGCACATCGAAGAGGAACTACATTGGTTGAATTGACTTCTAGTTTGACCCCATAACAAAACTTAGCAATTAGCAAAAAGATTTCCGGCCCTCCTGGTATATTGTGAAGTTCAGCAAACGATCGTTTTTCATCCTCAAATTTAATCTTTTTCTCATCATCTGAACAATCGCCAATGAGATTTTCCAAGGTTTTGCTTCTAGATATTAATGGGAACTGCAAGTTATGCCAAACAAGGGGTCCATTCAATATAGTTACAGGATAACACCATAAGGGTGCACACATCCAAAAACCTTATAACCTGTTAGGATATTTAGGCAGTTAGATGACAGTATTTACATCTTATCTGGTTATTTTCTGGTTTTCTTTAAATACGGGTTTCTTTCCTTCTATGTATGCAACAATGAATTCAAAATTCTGTATACACAAATCCTGTGTACTTGATTTCCTTTTCATTTTTCTAACTACTACTATAGTACTATAGTGAGTGATTGCCAATCATGAAACATGAGTAAAAACATACCTTGTGAAGTTGGAATGAAACATCTCCAACTTCAATGGTAACATCACTTGGAAGTCCAGATGAACAAATCCTGCAAGATTTATCTGTCACTTCATATAGTTCCAACACTAGGGACTACACAACATCAAATGTGAAGAAATTTGATATCATTAATTTTGTTAGCAGTTTTTTAACATCGACATCTAGAAGTTCTAAGATAAAATCATCACATCCTTCATCCTACAGGACTAGAACCGACAACCTTTTGGTTGGAGAGCACACCACTTACCACCAGTATCTTCCCTTAGGGACCGTTGCTAACAAGTAACATACATAACATATAAATTTACACAAAACTCCATGATCTTCTCGGTATATGCTCCCGAAAATTCTTTTATAATGCCATATTCAAATGAGAACATAAGAATTACAACTAACAACAAGCACATGTTTATATAAATATTCAATTATGCTTCAAGAGCTTCCTTTCTGTCATTCTATGCATGAAACTTGAACCTGAATTTTTTGACTTTCTAGAGTCAACAAAGTATCACTAGATTAAGCTTTATTTCACATGTATCATTAATATAATAACAGATTTACTCTCACTGTAGCAATTCTTACAAACTTTAATGTAATAACAAGAGAATCCCATGCCAATTTTAATGCAAAAACATTTGTTTTTTGACTCCATCACCGAAATTCTCCATATTATTAGTCACAAGATTATATTTTGATATTTCCCAGTTGTTCTGAAACAGAAATAAGAATAATTATACATTCATCATGAATTCAGACCGAAACCCACTAAACGAATAAGTTTTAGATAATAATTCAATTACAAATGTAGGTATCACAACGAACCCATAAGACAATCTAATAAAAAAACACCAGTAAAAGGGCGTCAAAATTTCACAATTAGGGCCAAAAAACTACTCCAAAAATCGAAAAACCCAAATGTGGGTACCGATCAAAACGAATAAACGAGAGAGACCCATGAATCAATTCCCCTAAAACAATCTAAATCGCAACAGATAACGAAGAATCGGATAACAACTAACCAGGTTTTAGAATTCTGATCGAGATGGAAATGTCTGATTTAGGCCCCAACTTCATGCAAGCCATCACCATGTATATGTAGATTGAGTTCAGTTGTAAGTGCAATGGAATTGAAAGTTAAATAGACATAAAGATATGAATGAATCGATGAAAACACAGAGAATCAGAGTGAGTGTGTGATGGAAATGATGATGAAGAATGAAACGTGATGAGTAAAAACGCACTCTGTTTCTCTTTCTTATGGGTGTGGAGAGAGTGATGGTCCCTAGTCTACAGGGTGAAAAATCCAGGGGGATAGAAGAATCTGCTCTTGCTGTTGCTTCATTGTATTAAGGCTTCGATAAAAGGTCCCTCAGTTATTAACCAACTAGTTATTTTAGTCCCTGTTGCAAAGTGTAGTGATAGATAACGGACCTGTATAGTGTGAGTAACTCATATGTAAATTTCCGCGCTCCGTGCAAGCAGAAAAAAATAAAATTCTAGTTCGGTCAATCGATTGTTTTTACTTATGTTTTGGTCGTTTTTTAGAACCCTCGCTCCAAATTATAAGTTACTTTGTTTGAGTTTTAATTAAATTCTAGTAAAAGAAAAATAGTAGTAGACTAAACTAATTAAAGTTTTAATGGACTGTAATATTTGTTATACTTAAAATAATGAAATGTTGACGAGTTTGTTAATGGCCTTATGAAAGTGTTTAACAAAATGTATAGGTTTTTTTTTTAAATTTATATAATACATTTTTCTTTAAATAAATTCGGGTCCCTGTAAAAGATCGGATCCTAAGTAGTCGCCCATCCCTCTTTTAGGGCCGGCCTTGTGTGTACTAGGGGTGTTTACAAACCGTTGATCATACAAAACTACTAATTAAAAGCAAGGAGTTAGTTTGGTTTTCAAGGTTTGATTGTTTAATTGTTTGGTCCGACCAACATAACTCGGCTAATTTGGTTTTATACTAAGCCTTTCGGCTTAGATTTATCGTCCAAACTAATTGAATTGGTTTGTTAACTCTATTGTTTAGGTGCATAATTTTGTCTAGGTGTGTGTTTTATGAAAACGATAACAAGCGTACTCATTTGTCTTTTAACATCACGTTTTTTTTAGATAATGATTTTGTCCAGTAGAATTTTTGAAAAAATAAAAATATAAAAAGGTGAGAAGATATGAAAGCGTATATAATGTTAAAAGTTCACATTTTTTGCCTGTTGCCTGTGAACACAGGCAGATTTCTTTATCGATAACAACGTTTTAAGATGTCATAGGTTGTCGAGGCATGTGGGGGGGACCAAACATGCCTTTCTGTAAAAAGGAAGGGTGTGTAAATGTCAATTTAAGGGCATCGTGTCCCACAATTCACAGTTGTAGTCCTCGTACTTCGCAACCGGTTTGGTTTAGGTGATTATATTCACCACATACATGTAGTTATGTTAATTATTATACGATGAGAGTGTAAACTAGTCGAGACAAGAAATGGTTTGTTTAAAAGAGCTTATGTTTGGCTCGTTTAGAGTTTTATTTTCAAAGTCTAAGCTCGTCTTGTGAGTTGCTTTTTGAGCTTGATCTGGACTTGGACTTACTTTGTGTTTCTTCATTGATTGTTTGTATACATTTATAATTATTTTTATATAGAGTAAATTACGCTTTTCGTCCATGTGGTTTAATGGTTATAACAATTTTCATTCAATAATTTAAAAACGTCCGATTTAACCACTATGATTTGAGATTTGTCACAATCAAGTCCAAACCGTTAACTCCATCCAATGTTATCGTTAAAATTTTTAATAAAGACGATAATACCCTTGGATTAAAAGTGACACACACACACACACACACACACACATATATATATATATATATATATATATCTATACTACCTTAATATACATTTGAGAGGGGCAGGAAAGTAATTTCACCTAAATCTCTTAATTTTAAGAGATGTACATCTCTTTAAGCATATGTTACAACTCATCAAAGCAACAGAGAAGATATCAGAGATGCTTTCTCTCGGAGAACAGAGGAGATAACAGGGATGCTTTCGAGAGATCAGAGATGCTTTCGGAGAAAAGCCGTCGACACCACGCTTTTGGCAACAACTCAGCCCTGCTTTTGGAGACTCAGACTCAGGCTTGCTTACTTTCGGCAATGGTGCTTTCGGAAGGTACCATCAGAGTTGATTTCGAAGATCAGAGACTCAGACTTACGCTCAAACGGCATAGTTGCTTTGGCTCAAAGGTAACATCACCATCACCGATTCAAATTCAAATTCCTCAAAACCCTAGATAAAGTCACAACATCCGGATTTGTAGTTGTTCACCATCACCGAGGTTTATAGTTCTTCACATCTGCTCTTCGAAGCTTGAGGATTTCACTTCGAAGCTTGAGGATTTCAAGCTTTAGTGTTCATGTATGTTAGGGTTTTTCTTTGTGTTGCAAATTTGGGGCTGGTTGTTGTTTGTTAGATTTCTATAAATGTTGTTTGTTGTTTGTTAGATTTCTATAAATGTTGCAAATTTGGGGTTTTTTGTTTATGTTGCAGTTTAATGTTGCAGTTTATTGATGAACAATAGTGCTGGTTTCTATAAATGTTGCAAATTTGTTGGTTTTTTGTTTCTATAAGTGTTGTTTGTTATCTGAAGGGACAAAGAAAGGCATGTTTGAGGTCAATTGAAAGATGTTTTCTTTGTTTGAGGTTTTTTGTTTATGTTGCAGATTAAAGTTTACATTGTTTGAGGTTAATTGAAATATGTTTTCTTCACAGTTAGTTTTTCCTTTAAGCAATGCTAACTTCACAACAAACACCATCATGTCCACACACATAACCCGTTGACCAATTTGGTTTCTATAAATGTTGCAATTGTTCTGAAGCCGAAATTCTAACATGTACAGTTCGATTTCATAAAACCCTTTGGAATCAGCCTAGCACCCGCATCACAGACCATGGATCATACAAACCATCTGTTATTTTAGCTTTCAAGCTTCCAGTTGGTGCCGAGTATGTATATTAGTCAAGGGGTGCTTGGGTTGAGGATTAACAAGGTAGTGAAAATGGAAATGATAGAATGTGTAAGAGAAATGAGTTTTGAAATTAGGAACCATATACTCAAAATTGGTTATTTTACATTACCTTGCAGAAGGGGTGTATATTTTCAATTCCATATCTGTTTGTCAAACCCATACCCATAGTGATTCCTGATTGCAAACCAAACACTACCTTAGATTTCTCTGTTGTTCTCTACAGGTGAACAGGTCCGGACGGCTTCAGAATAACGCAGCACAATACTCTGTTGATGTGGAGTTATCTGGCCTGGTTAGTGTCATAATCTATACTACTATAGTTATATCACAGAAGTTATGTAACACAACTGGAACACACATCAACATACGTAACTGGTAACATAGGTTGCAGGTCAAAAGTTTTAAAATATTTTACAACATTGAAACGTGATTGGTTAACCCTTAAAATGTTATCACATTGTAAGGGTTTGGCAGAAATCTTGCAGGCACCAGATAGCATAACCTTCAATTCTGTAAAGTGATTGTTTTTATAATTTTGTGACTTTCTGTTCAGTAGGTTCTAAAATACTGGTTGCACCAGATATCATCTTTTGTGAATATTTCTTGATGTAAATTGAAAATATATAAATATTTATTCGAGATCGTGTCTTGGTTAGTTATTAAAAGGATATTCTACTCATAACGGCATAAACCCCTAGGGCTATGATTAACAGTCTATGATTTGGATAATAGATTTAGAGTAAGTCAATTGTATAAATAGTTTTTTTATTTGCGTTAAATGCTTCAAGTTATCTTTTCTGTTTATTGGTTTCTAGATACAAAAGTGGAACAATTTGGGTCAAGTGGACATATTTCTCATTAGCTGAAACAATTTGGGTTAGAAAGGTATGTATATAATTTTACATATAACTAATGAATCAGTATAATGGTGACAAATGACATTTACATTGCAAATTGTATCGCAGGAATGAAAGTGCATTAAGGTTTGGCTGGTTCTTTCTATTTTACTTGGTAAGATTCTCATGTCATTGTCATGATTAGTGGTTGATTATTTATAACTCAATGAGCAACTTAACGATCTCAACACTTATGAATGTAATGGGCGTTCGTAAAATTATAACAGTGTCACTAATGTTTGCTTAATTAGAGTGCCCTATACTTTTGGTGAATTTTGCTCCAAAATTATACACAGTTTGACTTTCAGCAACACCAACACAAAAATATGCCACGAGTAATTTTTAGGTATTTATAACCCGCAGCACAGCGCGCATGAATTACTATCAGAAAAGTATTTATTATTTTTTTCTGTCATGAGTTATATCATGTCCTTATGGCTGACTTGTCATTGCTTATGGTGTTTATATATTCATATAGGCTTCATCATCTTTGCTGCAGTTGCCCCTCCCGTTGTCTTCAAAGGAAAATCTCTTGCGTGAGTCCCTCATCCCACTTCTCACATTTTCTATTTTCTTTTGTTAATATTCTTTTCTTTATGTTTTGTCGTTGATTTGACAGCCCAGATGATTATGATTAGATGTTTAAAAATTTATTTTGAATCCATTCGATTTGTCTAATAATATCCTAGGTTAACAAACAAGAATAAAGTAAACAATTGTGAACTGGATATTTTTACCACATGATAACTACATATGCATCCGTATATAAAAGAAACTAATCCAGTAGGTAGGTGCTCAGTGATTAGCATTAGCCAGATAGCATCTAATTCAAAATGTACACTTTCTAAAGTGCTCGGCAACACAGACAAAATTAGCTATTGAAGAAACAGGTCAAATGGACTGAAAATCAAACAGCAGTAAGTCACCTAAAGTGTATTCAAATACTTACAAGCTCCTAAATCATGTAACTTACAAAGGCTAGATTACTATTGTAAAAACACAACTCTTGGAATCATACATAATACAATGGATATCTAAAATTCCAAAATGAACAAAAAAGTGTCAGTGGGTCAAACCCACCCCGATGGATTTTGACCTGCACTTAAAATTAATCTTTTTGACATGTTACCCAGACTGCCAACTTGCCCAATTTACTTGCACAGAATCTAACATATTAGAACATCTTTTTTTTTAAGGAATCACCTGGGCCATCAGAGTTCTTATCACATCTTTTGCAGCTTTACATTTAGCAGATTCTTCAGCAGCCAACATCATAGCTTCCTGAGCATTTTTTTCTCGCTTTTTGAAGCTCTGATTCTTTTATTTCATATTGATTCTTCAGGCTATCAACCTTAACAACAATAAAAAATGAATCAATATTACCAACGTGTGTGAGTGTGTAGTTAAAAGGGCCTAAAACCAACAAAACTACTACCAACGTCTGCATAACAGAATCATTAAGTAATTAATCAATATTATTATGTATATGGTTAAATTAAAAAGTAGAAAATGATAAGACTGGTATCAAGCTCTATAACTTCCACTTTGGTTGCCCTATGACATGGTGAATCAACTGAACCTATCTTTAGAACTGCTCATGGGTTGGTAATAACAGATATACACCATCTTCACGCTGTAATGCAGGTTCTATTGCCAAAAAATAATTAAACTTGCTATATTCACCTAAAAAGTCAAACTTGTTATATTCATCTAAGAATTAAACAGTCAAATTTATATAAACACATGTGTTATTGGATGAGATTGGATTTATATAAACACTTGTATAGATTATACAATATCGCATTGCTTATATAAAATATATAACGATCAAGGTCATTTTATTGTTATTGGATGAGATTGGATTTATAATTCTATTTTCTGATTTGTATTGACAGTGAAGGTCATTGCTATTGTATTTGGGAACAGCTTTTGCAGGTAAATAATTCGTATATTACATTGTATTGTTTGTATTTCGTTAATAATTTAAATTGAAAGAGCACCTACTACTTGCATGTTCTACCGTGTTCTTTTAAAAATTTATAGAAAACTAGGTATAGGATTCCTTTTTTGTTCTTTTAAACTAGGTATAGGATTCCTTTTTTTGTTCTTTTAAAAATGTATAGAAACCATGCTTATTGCCTACATCCATTTAGTGTTGACATTTTAGGGGTAAGCTTTACAAATCATGATTTTTGATTGATAGGTACCCCAAAAATATAATCGATATATTCTAAGAAATCAATACATGAATTACTTTCTGATTAGTGTACTTGGTTATAATCTATATACAAACTTAAAGATAACTAATTGATCAAGCTCAATTAATTTCAAATTTTCATAATTACACTTAATTATCACAGTTCTTAATCTCCATTAACATCACACATCTCCGTTAACATAACGATAAGTAATTGCTCAAGTTCAACCAAATCTATACATGTTCCAATTATAAATTTTAATCGTCTAATTTCTAAATATCATAGTTACACTTGATTATCATAATTCTTAATCTTAATTAACATAACACACCACCCATAAATATTCATTAATAATAATAATAATTTACTTCAATAAGTGTTTATATTTATGTTAAAATTAAATCATTCAATGTTTGATAATTTACTTCAATAAGTGTTTATACAAATATTAAATGTGAAATATCCTTTGATATTACAAATGGGTAAAAAGTTTCATTACTTTTTCAGCAAAAAATAACATATACATTTCTTTGTGTTAAAATTAAATCATTCAATGTTTTTACAGACTAAATAAAAAGTGAAGGTCTAATTTAAGCATGGATGTTCATTCCGTTGTTGACTCTTTTTCTTCGCTCACAAATTATGGAAGTTGGTATACTATTCCCTTTGTTTGGGTTGAGTTCATATCAGAAGTCGTTGTTGAGAACAAATTATTGGTTATATTTCTTGATCAAAACGTAAGTGATTTTCTTTTCTCCTTTTCAAATATAAAACTATTTTTTATATTTTACATTATGAACACTCTTTTTGTTTTTAGAGACAAAAAATAGCTGCGTTTGTCCCGGAATATTTAATGGACCTTTATAATAATATGGATTTGGTGGCCAATGTATTTGTACTTAGTCGTTTCCAAATTGAGATTTTGAAATATCAAGAGTATCCGACATATGAAAAGTACATCTTGCTATGTGGTGAGGTCAAGATTGTCATCAGCGAATACACTAAACTTATTACGTTTGAAAGTCCATTCGTGAGAGGTTTTTGTCTGTATCCATTGGTTCCTTCTATTCAAATTCTTAAGCATGATAGAAGACACCAAAAGTTAATAATTGGTACGTTCTAAGTTTCTCGATTTATCTATTTTGATAGAAGATATATATCGTATATACCTAAATTTTCTCAATAAGAACAGTTACAATGATTGTAGATGTTGTTGGAAGGATTGTCATGGGTAAACGAAAAAAAGGACGATACCGTTTTGTTTTGGTTCTTCAAGATGCGACGTAAGTCAATGATTGCATAAAATATTTAATTTTTTTATAATCTCGCCGTATATAAAATAATAATCAATTTGTTTGTGATTCTAAAATTAAATACATGTCTCAGCGGTCACATAATAAAGATGCTTTTATATGACTCGAAGCAGACAAATATGTTTAGAACTTATCTAGCAATCGCAAGAAATTCTATAGTGTATGCATCTCGAGTGAAATTGGTTCATTTACCAGAGGTATGTATTACCTTATAAATATATATATTTTTAAAAATAATATTATTTCAAAACCTCTATGCCTTACCTAAACTTATACGTTTTCTTTTGTTTTCAGAAAATATTTTGATTTCTACAGACTTAACAACGATTGCCTATGAACCAAACATGCCCGAGGCACGTGACATTGAAAGGATTGGTCGTCCTTAGAGTCCATGTTCATTTTAACATGTTTATAATGAACTCTTTAATTAACTTCTATGGTTAACGTTTATTTTTTATGTTTTGGCTTTTCTTACGTTCTATATTTAATTAGATGTAACGAATTTACAAAGAACTTATATTCAGGTTGTATGTCATTAACTATAAAAGCATAATCTCATATTCATACTTAAACACTGATTATTACAACAACTTTGCTTGAAACCAACAACCCTAATCAAAAAAATATATAAAGTTTGAACTAATCACCACACAAAATATCAACCTCACAATGTGTGTAGACAATATTATAAACACAAACATTATACTTAAACACTGATTATTACAACAACTTTGCTTCAAACCAACAACCCTAATCAAAAAATATATAAAGTTTGAACTAATCACCACACAAAATATCAACCTCACAATGTGTGTAGACAATATTATTTTAAGCATTAATTAGTAGAACTATGTTTTGCTTTGCATAATATTCATTTATATTAGTGTATTATGTAGTATGCCATATATGTAATGTAACCACACTTTTCTTCACCTAAATACTAATTCATAGGAGAATTATATTATACAGATAATTAGTCAATATTTTGTGAACGAAGGTGTCACCATGGTTGCCCTACTGGTTGAAATAATCATATTTGAGATATTAACGAGGCTGCCAGCAAAGGTTGTATGTCGTTTTAAGTCTGTTTGTAAGGAATGGTATGCCTTCCTATCAACAGAAGACTTTGCAAGGGTACATTGCTCCCGCTCATTAAATTCATCCAATCAGAGAATCCTCTTAATCGGAGACCAAATATGCTCTGTTCGTCCAATTGACTTTCAAACCGGTGATTATGGGCCAAGCACCATCGTCCCATTTCCATTTCATGATGTCTCGATTCGTTCACATTTGGATGGATTGTTGTGTGTTCGCTTGAATCATACATCTGAGTTGCTTCTTTGGAATCCAGTCACCGGTGCTTACAAGTATTTGTCAACACCTCATTGTCTTTGCTATGGATTCTTTGAACAAAATGCTGACGCTATTGGTTTGTACATTGATGCTCACGATGATTACAAGGTCTTGCATGTAAAGCGTAGGTTTGGTGTACTTTCTGCATCTATTTATTCTAGGAAATCATCCTCTTGGAGAAATATACCTTTCGTAACAAGATCGGAGTACGTTATCCCTAAATTCTCTTGGTCAACTGCTACGTTATGTGCTAATACTTTGTATTTCACTGTTTGCGAGTGCTGGGTTGGAGGAATAAATGTGGTCATTTGTTTTGATGTTAATTCAGAGCAGCTTAAGGAGATAAGCTTTCCACCGGTTCCTTCTAGAGGGATTTATATCGGAGATTTAGTTAATGTAAAAAATGAACTTCACATGTTTCTTAGTACTGGCCACCGCGAGATGTCAGTAGAGTTATGGTTGCTACAAGGGAGCACTGGATTAAGGTCGTGTCATGTTCTCCGATCCCTCCTATCCCGCTCTCAATATGGTGTGACATAACACATTTTATGACAAATGGTAATTGGTTTGTGATGACCAATTTGGGAAAGCTTTATGAAATTAAAATGGATGTAGAGCCCTTGGAATGTTTTTATCCTGTTACTTCGTTTCGTGGTTCCCAGGGTGTTGTTTTTGTGGAGACCTTAGTTTCACCAGCTCTTTTAGTTTAACTTTTCACTTTTAGTTTAACTTTTCACTTTTACTTTTTGCTCGAAAGACATGTAGTCTACTGTTATTGTAATGATGTTTTCATAAATTGATTGTCTAAGATTAGTCTCTTTTATTTAATTTACATGGTATTTATCAATTTACAATGACTAATGGGCAACCAAAAGATCATATTGATGTTTCTACCTCGCGTGCATCTACGTCAGTTGAAAAAAAAAAGAGTACAACGCGCGATATTATGCTTCACGTAAAAAGAATGGGCAATCAAAAGATTGTAATGAACCCGCTACCTCAAGTGCATCTACGTCAGCTGAAAAAAGAAAAGAGTATAATAGACGATATTATGCTTCTTGCAAAGAAAATAACAATCTATCAAAGATTGGTGCAAGCCATGTCCCCCAAAGTGATCCAACAATTGAAAGGACGCCATTAAGAATCTTGAATACTAATAGTAGTCAAATAACACAAATGCAAAAACAAAATGTGTCATGTAGTTCGACTGAAAAAAGAAAGGCTCGAGATGAAGCATGCTATGAAACACGCAAAGCCGATGGAAAACGTAGTTCAAATGATATTCAAATTAGATGTGCTCCAACGGATGATAGTACTCCGACAACAACACTCCCCTTTATAAATGACGAAATCATGCCTGGAATATCACGAGGTTTATAGTTTATTGAACAATGGTTTCATTATTAAAGTTGACATCTTTTCATTTTCATCACTTAATACTTGAAATTCCTTAGGTATTCGAATTCAACCGCGAACACTATTACCTCAATTTTCTGACGTTATTGATCAACCATCCATCCGAGATGAGATTATTGAAGAGGACCCGTATAATTTTGTTTACAATGGCAGTCCTACAGACCATCGTGACTTCAACGAAGTCTTACCTGAAACATCACAAGGTTTCTATTTATTTAACAAAGTTGTTTCATTAAACCTGACATTCTTTTACAACTCCTGTTACTTATTACAACAAATTCCTTAGGTGTTCAAATTCAACCACCCATTCGAAACATTCCGGACATAGAAGAGGATCCGTATAATTTTGTTTATGATGGTATACCTACAGATCATCGTGTCTTAAAGGAACGTAGTCCATGTCCTCATTGTGGAGCCAAACGATTCACATTTGAATTTGCAACCTTTTGTTGTATGAGTGGAAAAACAATATTAGCAAATTCAGAAATTCCAGAAGAATTGTACCAACTTTTCACGTCGCAAGATGAAGTTGGAAAAATGTTTAGGCAAAACATACGTGCTTATAACACCAATTTTTCTTTCGCCTCAATGGGTGTGACGTTGGATGATACAATGAACAATATGAGAGCCGGTGTCTATACGTTTCGTGCACATAAAGGAATATATCACAAAATCGACCAATTAGTTTCGAGGGATGGAAAACCTAGGTATTTACAGTTGTATTTTTATGATCCCGATACTGAGTTAGATCATAGACTCCAATGGCCCAATCTTGATCGAAGCATCACTGAGATGGTAACACGTGCTCTTTCTACAAACCCATATGTCAACACATTTCGAAGTCTTGCGGAACTAGGACCTCTAGACAACTATAGAGTCACTTTAAATGCTTCCGTGGATCTTGACCAAAGGGTGTACAACCGACCAACGACATCCGAGGTTTAAATAATATTATTTTTACTTCAACGTGTGGATCTTCTACCGTACACTACGTATTGATTTACATATTTCTAATGCAACATTTTATAGGTTGCTGGAATTTGGGTGGAAGGTAACGACAATATCACTTCGTACAAAAGAAGTATTGTTGTGTACGGTAGGTCAGAATATAGTCAGACTATCCAGCTTTACTTTGGTTGTTACGATCCATTATCGTATCCTCTATTTTTTCCTAATGGTGAGTCGGGTTGGCATCCTAACATACCACGTCAAGGAGCACCACTCAATGAAGTTCACAACAATAATGACAACATCGACGAAGAAATGGAAGGTACCAACAATTTATGTATCTTTTAAAGTGATGATAAAAATAATACCCTAACGTGTATTATTTTTAATTATTCAGAGCCAAACACACGACGTGGTAGAACAACCGTAGCTATGCGAGAGTACTACTGTTACAAATTCCAAATTCGATCTGTTGAGAACGTGCTTCTGTTCGGTGGTAGATTGCTACAACAGTTTGCTGTAGATGTTTACATAAAGATTGAGACGCAACGTTTACAATTTTGTGAACGAAACCAGGCTAAGATCAGAGCAGATCTGTATCAAGGTATTGTGGATTGCGTTAATGCTGGTGAGGTTAATCCAAACAGAGTGGGTCAACGGATTGTCTTGCCTGCATCTTTCATCGGAGGGCCTCGCGACATGCGTCGTCGGTTTCTAGATGCGATGACTTTAGTTCAAGATGACGGCAAGCCTGATTTGTTCCTTATAGTGACGTGTAATCCTCGGTGGCCTGAGATATGTGATAATTTAAAAGTTGGTCAAACCGCACAAGATCGTCCGGAGCTTGTTTCAAGAGTGTTTCGTGCTAAATTAGAGGATCTTAAGGAACAACTCTTCAAGAAACATATTCTAGGAGAAGTCAAAGCATACGTTTATGTCATCGAGTTTCAAAAGCGTGGTTTGCCACATGCACATTTTCTTCTTATCATGTACCCGCAACATAAAATCAATAATCCCGACCATTATGATAAGATTGTGTGTGCTGAAATTCCCGACATATCAAGATATCCCAAATTGCACGAGCTTGTTGTCAAGCACATGATTCATGGTCCCTGCGGACATTTACGAAGAAACAATCCTTGCATGCAGGGTGATCCTCCAATTTGTCGTTTTCACTATCCCAGGCAGTTTAATGAACAAACAACACAGGGAGACGATGCATATCCATTATATCGAAGAAGAAATAATGGAATAAAAGTGGATGTACGAGGAAAAACTCTTGATAATAGATGGGTTGTCCCATATAACCCAAGGCTTTTAATGATGTTCAACTGTCACATGAATGTAGAGGTTTGCTCAAGTATAAAATCTGTGAAATATTTATTCAAATATGTTTACAAAGGACATGATAAACAAGTTATTCAAATCGATCAAGATGAGCAACAGGTTGTCGTTAATGAGATAAAGAGATTTCAAGATGCACGATATGTATCACCCCCAGAGGCTATGTGGCGCATTTTTTCCTTCTCTCTTTCTCAAATTCATCCTGCTGTGTTGGCCTTACAACTACATCTTCCTAATCATCAAATGGTTAGATTTAGAGATAATGATATAATGTCTGAAATTGTTGACAGAGAAAGAGATAAGAGAACCATGCTAACTGCATTTTTTGATACAAATAGAGTAGATGAAACAGCAAGACAATATTTGTATAAAGATTTTCCAAAACACTTCACGTGGAATGTAGGCTCGCGTCGTTGGAATCATCGTTTGCAAAAACCACAAAGAGGTCGTATTGTTTTTGCTAATCCAGCTGAAGGAGAAAGGTATTATTTACGTCTACTTTTATCAAATGTTAAAGGGCCTACTTCTTTTGAAGATCTTTGCACAGTTAATGGCGTAAAGCACACGACGTTTCGAAAAGCAGCTCTTGAGATAGGCTTAATTGAGAACGATGAAAGTTTATCGCAATCTCTCGCAGAAGCGTCTCTGTTTCAGTTTCCCAAGGCTCTTAGAAGGTTATTCGCGACTCTAATAATTTTTTGTGGACCCGGAGATGTTCGAAAGTTATGGAATGACCACTTTGACTCATTATCTGAAGACCATAGGTTACATTGTCATAGTAGTGAACGAGTGCAAAATATAGTTCTTACTGAAATTAGGGTGTTTCTACAATCTATGGGTAAAAATCTCCATGATTTCGATCTTCCGGACATAACAGAAGATGCTCACTTACAATCTGTACGTCACCGTGAGGTGCAAGAGGAGTATGCGATAGTTGTTGAAGCTGAACACTTATGTGCAAAACATTCACTTAATTCGGACCAAAAAGTCGTGTTTGATGAGATAATGACGCATGTGGATAATGATTTACCAGGTGTGTTCTTTATAGATGGTCCAGGTGGAACGGGAAAAACTTTTTTGTACAAAGCGTTGCTTGCTGAAGTTCGTTCACGTGGTCTTATTGCTCTCGCAACAGCTTCATCAGGTGCTGCAGCCAATAATATGCCAGGAGGGAGAACGGCTCACTCGAGATTCAAGATTCCCATAAATCTTAATAATAATTCAATGTGCAACATCAAAAAACAAAGTGGGGCCGCTGAACTGCTTAGGTCATCTAAATTAATCATTTGGGATGAAGCATCAATGGCAAAACGACAGGCGATCGAGGCTGTTGATCGGACGTTGCAAGACATCGTAGGCGTTAGTCTCCCATTTGGTGGAAAGATAATGGTTATGGGAGGTGATTTCAGACAGGTGTTGCCGGTTATTAAACGTGGCACTCGAGCACAGATTGTAGACTCTAGCCTAAGAATGTCGCCTCTTTGGTCTTTGACTAAAAAGATGCGGTTGACCATAAATATGAGAGCGCTTAATGACCCGTGGTTTTCTGATTTCTTTTAAGAGTCGGTGATGGAACCGAAGAATCAATTGAAGGAACATTTATCCGCATACCTGATGACATGACAATTCCATGTACCATTCGAGAAAACTCTATAAAAGAATTGATTAATGCCATCTTTCCATCTATTTCAAGCAATTTGTATTCTTCGGATTATATAATCTCCCGAGCAATACTATCAACTCGAAATGAGAGTGTTGATGAGATTAATGATCAAATGATCGACATATTTCAAGGGAGGAAAAAATTTACTATAGTTTTGACGAAGTAGAAGACGATCATAACAACTTTTATCCGATCGAGTTCTTAAACTCACTAACTGTGAGTGGTTTGCCGCCTCATAAGCTTCGACTAAAAATTGGATGTCCCATAATATTGTTGCGAAATATCGATCCATCACATGGTCTATGTAATGGCACAAGATTGATATGTAAAGGTTTCCAACACAATGTTATTGATGCGAAAATAGCTGTTGGCCAACATATTGGGAAAAGAGTATTTTTGCCAAGAATCCCTCTATGTCTTTCTGAAGACGACATGTTCCCTTTCAAACTAAAAAGAAAACAGTTTCCCATTCGACTTAGCTTTTCAATGACAATTAATAAAGCTCAAGGTCAAACAATTCCGCACGTTGGCGTTTATCTACCGGAATCTGTGTTTTCCCATGGACAACTTTATGTGGCATTGTCAAGAGGGATATCACGCGAAAATACAAAGGTGTTAGTACATCCTTCAAAGAATTTTAGACGAGACGGAGTATACACCTCAAATGTTGTCTATCGGGAAGTGTTACGTGATGAATAAGTTGCATGTGTATATAAATGAAAGTAAGTTAATAGATTTGTGTGCCTTAAGTTTTTTATATTCTGAATGCATGCTAATTACATATTACTCTATATTAATTGCTAACCAAATTAAAAATATAAGTTAAGACATGATTTCTTTTATCAAATATATATACTTTATAACATACTGACTTGTTCATTTTCTCTTACATAAAGTAGAAATCTATTATGGATGAACCAAAGAAGGAACTTCAAGACATGCATGGTATCGATTTAACATATCTATACTATAGTTTAATAGTTTAATCTGTATACCTTCCTGGTCTTAATAAAACATTACTAACACTCTTGAAATTTCAGTGCCTGTTCAAGTCAAACAGGAGAAAATGCAGGAAAGTCCGCATCAAGAATTACTTGCGGTAAAGAAGGAAGTGACAGAAGAAACTTCCAGTTTGGACACCGATGAAGAATGGTGGTCTAAGCATATTGATGAGGTCATTGAGATGTGTAAGGCTTATGACAAACAATGATCTCATCAAATCCAAGTAGTTGACATGCGGATATTTAATTTTAACGTACTATTATGACTTCTATTCTCTTATTCGTGTGCTCAGATATTTAGTTTTAACGTACTTTGTTTATGAAAAACATTTTCTTATTCGTGTGCTATTATTAATTGACTTTTGTGATGCTCATGACATAAATACACTATACAATAGAAGCCACGCATGCATTCAGAAAACAAATATCGCATTGTGGAATATGTCGATGTCGTCAATATCGCATTGTGAAATATGTCGATGTCGTCGCCGCCGCATCGCGCGGGTTCCTTACTAGTATATATATATATATATCATATCATATCTCTATGTACTCTAACCAGAAAACCAACCCATCACCACCACTCCCACCATACCATCATTGCCACCATACCACCACTGCCACCACAACACCACCGAAACCCCAGACATCCGCCTGCTATGCATTTCCATCCACCATCCGCCTCCACCATCGGCCACCATCCCCCTGCTACCGCCACCATCCACCTGCTACCGCCACCATCCACCTGCTACCGCAACCATCCTCCTGCTACCGCCACCATTCGCCTCCATCACCAACTCCACCAAAATAAAACTGGATCTAAGAACTCCACATTTAGATATGCTCCATCGACCCCACAATTGGATTAAACATCCCTATCTCCACCGGGGCTGTTAGATCGAGGCCTTAATCAGACATTGTTGGTACATAGGAGGCTATAATTTCTGATTTCCAGGATACACGAGGAGGAGATTGAGTTACGATTGAGCTGCGATTGAGTTGCGATTGAGCTTTGATCGGTGTTGTGGTGGTGCGATGGAGGCGATGGTGGCGATGGTGGTGTGGAAAGCTATAAAATCATGAAGATGGTGGCTAGAAGGTGGTCGTGAAGGTGGTGGTGGAGGCGGTAAAGGGAGGGGAGGAGGAAGGGGAGGGGTGGACGACTTTGTTGCTAGTGATAGAGATTGTAGAAGGACGGTGATGATGGATTGTGGATGGTGGCGGTGGCAGATGGATGGTGGCGGTGGCAGGGGGATGGTGGCGGTGGCAGGGGGATGGTGGCGGTGGCAGGGGGATGGTGGCGGTGGCAGGGGGATGGTGGCGGTGGCACGGGGATGGTGGTGGTGGCAGGGGGATGGTAGTAGTGGCAAGGGGGAAATGGTGAAGAAGGTAAATAGAGAGAGAGAGTGTGAGTGTGCATATATTTATATACACACACTTTTTTTTACAGCCTAAGGGTATATGTGTCTTTTTACATCTACTTAACATAAAAAATAGATGTCCGTTAGTGTCCTGGATTTAATTGTAACAAATCTCAAACCATAGTGGTTAAATCGGGCGTTTTTAAACTATTGGATGAAAATGATTATAACCACCAAACCATAGGGACGAAAAGCATAATTTACTCTTTTTATATATGTTTACATTATATTTTAGTATTAATTATTTTTATCATAAGTATACATACAACAATATTTTTTAATTAAATATTTAACAAATATAATTAAAATTATATAAATGATAGCCTACTATAGGCTCGCAAGTCTAGTCAAGTTCTTTTTAATCCCAGGCTTGCTAATTGAAGGTCTCCGAATATAAGCTTGAGCATAAATTTCAGCTTGACTCGATTCAAAGTTTTAACGAACTATTCTTTAGCAGCTTACAAACAACTCAACTAGTGTTATTCTCCTAAAAAGTCTATGATTTGGTGGTAACCACGGAGTAGCTTTGTTGATTAGTTAAGAGTTTTGATGTATAATATTTGTACTAAACAACTCCGTAATGGAGTAGATGTTGACTTTACGGGTATTTAATCGAATAATTAAGGTTAGCATTTAATATCAACGTAAACCCTTTATGTAATGTATAATTATCTACTAGTAGTTGGTAACTGACGTTTCACTGAGGGGATACGGTATCTACTCGCTCGATGCATACATACATACATATATATATTAAAAACTCAAAAATAAAAATAAAAGAAATCACATATGCCTTTGAAAAAATCCACAAGGTTGACGGCTTTGTAAAACTCGTACTTTTTGGGTTTATGTTTATTTTTTACAAGTTATGAGTTCAAATTATAACTATTAATTGGGTTTTCATAAAACTAGTATATTTTCAAATGATAACTAATAATTGGGTTGTCGTAAAACTAATATATTTTTATAAGTTTTGGATATGACACAATAAATTATTTTGATCCATAAATAATTTATATGGTTTACCTTTTACTTATAGATCTTGAAGTTATTAAATATTTTTGTTTAAATAATTTAAACAATAAATTAAACTCGCACTTATTAAGTTTTGTTTGAAACCGATCCAGGACAATTATAACATATTAATATTTTTTTCACCACTACGTAATGTTTTTTGAAAATTACAAACATACTATTGCAAACATAATTATCTGCACATACGTTTTGAATTAAAAATTTATATAATACCAAACCACACAACGAGTTGTCAAACCTTGTGGTCCAAGTATAATATATTTTTATTAATTTATATAAATCGAAATTGTATTTTTATATATTAAACAAACCGTTACGATGATCTATATTTTGATATATATTTTATCCGAGTCTCACAACACATGGAAATATGGAATAGCATCACGTTGATACAATGATTAATGATGCCATATTACCATGAATGAAGCCCACTCCATAACTTGTGTAAGTCCAGAATAAGAGATAAGCTAATTAGTGGACCAGGCCCAGTCCAACATAACCAATTTTATCCTGTCAAACCCGGCCCATAAGAATTGTCAGTTCACAACTCCACCAAATCCAAAAGCATTTATCATCTTCAGACGACTTGGGTCAATAACACTGCTGCTATTGAGAGAGAAAGCAAGACTAAACATGGAGGTTTTCGTCACCAGATCTCGATTAACCCTAATCCTCTCACTCTTCGCATTGCTCTCCCTGTGTTTTCGATCTTCT
Organism: Flaveria linearis; assembly: GCA_024085815.1. Classification (NCBI taxonomy): domain Eukaryota; kingdom Viridiplantae; phylum Streptophyta; class Magnoliopsida; order Asterales; family Asteraceae; genus Flaveria; species Flaveria linearis. The sequence goes on from CM044006.1 coordinate 86,603,122, forward strand.
TCTTCATCAGCAACAGAGCTTCAGGTCCTCACCGCCGAACGCAGAGTAAGATTTCCGATCACAACTCATCATTTCTGTTACAAATTTCACTCGTTTAAGTTTATATTCACGAGGTGTACCTGATACGCAATTCTGATTCGAATTGCGTAAGCTGACACTGATTTTTTGAACTGATCGGTTGGTGGAGTCTCGAAATGATCGAATTATTGAGTCGATGTGGTAATTGGCGAGTTAACTTAGATTTGAACTGATCTAGGTTTAGAAGTTTAATTAGTGGATCGGATAGTTGTTGCATTTGGTTGAATTTCTGTTGTTGTTGTTGTTGTTGTTGTTGTTATCTTCTGTTTGGATTTTTTGCTATGTAATAACGCTGAGTGGTGTTGATGCAGATTGATTTGGCTTCACACATTATTAGAGCTGTGTTGACTTTGAAGGTACTCTTCTATAACTATAACTTATTGCCTGAATATATATGTTATATTGTTATGCTTTCATATGTCCACTTTATGACAACTGAAAGCAAGTTAGTCTTAGTATCGACCATGTATTTGCACATAGATTTTGTTGTCTGTAGTGTGTTTATTTTAAGATGAAGAAATCAGTTTTGTTCTTGTTTCCGTGAGGAAGGGATGACTGATTAGGTGTCGAATTCTCTAAGAAACGGCTGGGTTAGAAATACACACTTCTGGGCTTAGAACCATGTAGATAGCAATTGCTTATTGTGCATGATTTCCTGACATAAAACCTAGAAGCTATATCATATAAAATTATTTGATGGTGAACTGTATCAGGTACAAAATAATGGGGAATCCCCTGCTTCAAATGTCCTTCTTGCATTTCCACCAACACAAGTGAAGCATCTAGCACTGATCCAAGCTGCTGAAGTTGCTGGGAAAAAGAGGAAGAAATCTCTACATCCACTTGATGTGAAGCCGAGCAACAATGCTGATGGGCCAAATGGGGCCAAATTATACTCTATTTCTCTAAGAAATCCCTTGAGCACTGGTGGATCTGTCTCAATAGAAGTATCATATGTTTTGACCCAATCTCTTGAACCTTTCCCTGTAGAGATAAGTCAGTCAGAACCCCAATTAGTCTTATACCGTGACAGTGCCTTCATATTGTCACCATATGAAATTAAACAACAGACAACAGTTATTAGGACACCAAGCACCAAAGTGGAATCATTTACAAGGGTTGAACCGTCCACCCAATTGCGTACCGAGCTCAAGTATGGGCCTTATGAGAACCAGCCTTCATTTTCGTACGCCCCTATACTTCTCCATTTTGAGAATAACAATCCATTTGCTGTGGTTGAGGAACTTGTTAGAGAAATTGAAATTTCTCACTGGGGCAACCTTCAAGTTACCGAGCATTACACATTGGTGCATAACGGTGCTAGACACAAAGGGGGGTTTTCAAGGTCAGGTCACTAGTCTGAATCAGTAATGTGGTTATATGCTATTTACTATGTTAATTAGCTTTTGACTTTTTTGATCTTAAATTTGCAGGGTTGAATATCAATCTAGGCCGACCTATAGTGGTGTCTCGTCCTTCAAACATCTTCTTGTAAAATTACCCCCAAGGGTTCACTCTGTCTACTATCGTGACAACATAGGCAATATCTCAACATCACATTTAAGGACAAGTTACAGTAAGGTAGTTGTCCTCTTATTTTGAATACAGGGTAAATAAGTTATGTATCTATTCGTGGTTCCTTCAGAATTTAGATTTTGAAAATTTGAATTTACTTACAATAAATTTAATCCTTCTCTGTCTTGCAAGTCACCTCTAGACATTTATGCCAAAACGGTTAAGATCCCATTCTTAAATCTTACACACAATTTATTTCTAGTGGCCCATGACCTTGTTGCCTAGTGTCCTTAATGATTGCCTCTCACAAATGTGATGTGGATTCGAATCCCTGCAATTGCAGGTTGATTAGGTAGTTTTAGGACTAGGAGTAGAAAATTGCTGCTAAAAGAAAAATTATTTCTTGTGTCTTGTAGGAATATAATGTTACTTCTAGAAGTTCATCCATATAGGGATGGCACTGATGTTTCATATATGCAGTCTGAACTGGAAATTGAGCCAAGGTATCCTTTGTTCGGAGGTTGGAAAGCCACATTTGTCATTGGGTACGGGCTACCATTGCAAGATGTTCTTTTTGAGTCTGATGATGGTAAGCGGTATCTGAATTTCAGTTTTGGTTGTCCTATTGCTGAGACAGCGGTAAACAAGATAACAAACAAGGTACAAAAACTGCATATGTATATGTGTATATTTTTTAATTTGAAGTGATCCTCTTCATTGCTTTGTTAATAAGTAGAAATCTATGTCAGGTTGTGCTGCCTGAAGGATCTAAGAACCCATCTGTTGTGGTTCCATTTTCTGTGGAACGCCGTGCAGAGGTAGCTCCATTAGCACTATGTGTAATCTTAAAACAGTAAACAACAAAATGCGATTATTATCATTTGAATTTTTCCGTTTGCAGACGAGTTATTCCTACCTTGACGTTGTTGGAAGACCAGTGGTGGTTTTGGAAAAGGAAAATGTAGTTCCTGAACACAACTCTCCCTTCCAGGTAACTAGAAACTGCTTGCAGAGCCATTGATGTTTAACATCTTTATGGGCATTAAGCATGTTTTTGTTTTGCAGGTTTACTACGATTTCCACCCGATGCTGATGCTTGCGGAGCCATTGATGTTAACATCAGTATTCTTCTTTTTGTTTGTTGCTGCCTTGGCTTACATTCACATGGACATCTCAATAAGAAAGTGAAGAGCAACACAGTGCTGGTGGTTAATTACCAGCTTCCCCAAGTTACATGAGCATTCTGGATTAATTAGATTATATGTAAAACTGACCACACTTTTTGACGGAATTATTAAGGAATGTGAAACGAGAACCTAAATTAGCTTACAAAAGATTTCAAATTTTCTACATTTTCTTGGAATACATGAGGATATTCGGTGAATTTTCAGCTGCTCAAATCATGTGATTTATGCAACCATTTAATTGATAGTTTTATAATTTTTATAATTATTTTTCAGAGTAAATTTTGGTTTTGGTCTATGTGGTTTAACCATTTTAACCATTTCAGTTCAAAAAAGAATCTTTGATCATATCATGCCCCTTTTATTTTTGTAAAGGTTTTGATTCCTGACACTAACTGTTAGTGTTTTTGGTTAAATCGAAGAGTATTTTGGTCCTTTTACACCTAAAATCAAATCAATAAAATAAAATAAATTATACTAAAATAAAAACCTTAAACTCTACCATCCTCCACTCATCGTTCCTCTCATCCCCCACCCCCTCACCTCCCACCGCACCACCACCACCACCAAACTCCATCGGAAATCCATCTCCACCGCCATCATGATCCGGCAACTCGCAAGACGAGGTGGGGTGAAGCGAATCAGTGGGCTGATTTATGAAGAGACAAGAGGGGTGTTTAAGATCTTTCTTGAGAATGTTATTCGTCATGCGGTGACGTATACGGAACATGCTCGTCGGAAAACTGTTACGGCGATGGATGTTGTTTATGCGTTGAAGCGACAGGGGCGTACGCTTTATGGATTTGGGGGTTAAGTGAGGTTAGTGGGTTCTAGGGTTCTTGATTCTGATGGGTGTTGCTTAGTTAGTGTTATTGTTCATGGGTTGATTTGAATTTGTGTTACTTGTAATCTGTGTTCTTATAATACGATACCAACGATTGATTCTGCGTTTTATGTTTCTTGAATGTTCATATTTTTAAGCAATTATGGAGATTTAGTCTTTAATTTCAAATTGTTGTAGGATAAATTGATGTAATACTCATTGGGTTCTATTGGTAGTGTTAAAATATCAGTATCAAGATTCTGATATGCTTGTGTAGGAGCATTGATTTTTGGGTTGTATTACGTTCTGTGTTAGAACATTATAGGGATGATGGCGGCGGAGATGGGTTTCCAGTGGAGTTTGGTGGTGGTGGTGGTGGTGGTGGTACGGTGGGAGTTGAGGGTGAGGGGGGATGAGAGGAATGATGAGTGGAGGATGATAGAGTTTAGGGTTTTTATTTTATTATAATTTATTTTATTTTATTAATTTGATTTTAGGTGTAAAAGGACCAAAATACCTTAGATTTAACCAAAAAAACTAACAGAGTCAGTGTCAGGGCCAAAATCGTTACAAAATAAAACCATGAGGCATGATATGATTAAAGATTCCTTTGTGGACTAAAATGGTTAAAATGATTAAACCACAAGAACCAAAATCGAAATTTACTCTTATTTTTAAATTATTAGCCTTCGCTGTTAACTGATTAACAAAATGCTTTCTATTTATACGTATTTTTATTTTTATTTTTTTTACTATTTTATCGGGGGTCTCTTTAGAAGCGGTCTCTCTATCTCTCAAGATAGAAGAAAGACTCGTCACCACCTACCCCCTACCCCTAAACCCTTGCTTTTTAGTGAAATATACTGAGTATGTTTGTTTGTTTGTTTTTTATCATTTTGATAAATATCATTTCATTTGGAAATAAAATGTATTCATTTTAATTTGAGTATAAATGAAATGGGTCGAGTCGACTGAAACTTAAAGTTACATCAAATGTTATAATTTGAAGTAAAATGTATGTAAATTATAGTTTAATCTTAATTGAGAGAAACAAGCGAACCAAAGAGCGTGTTCACTTTAAACGAGTTTTTCTCAAACGAACTTCGAGTAAGCTACAAGCTTTTTAAACAACCTATATTCTTGTTATATATAAAGCATCGGCGAATAACATAAACAAAAAGTATTCTAAATATAAAATACCTGTAAATTCATGTTTAAACAATCTTGGTAATTTGTTTGAAGTCAAAACATACAATTAAGGTTGCTTATTTTACATCCTTAAAATTATATTTTGCTTTCTTTTACATTCTTCTATGAGATATGGTGTTCATATCCACAAGGTAAGCCATATATATTTGTTGTTTTATGAACCCAAGGACCAAATTTGGTTCCATGAGCTATACAACGATATATTAGCAAGCATTGGACATGATTCAGGCTGCTCGAGGACAGATCAAAGCCGGTGTATTCTAACAACTAACGTAAAGATTTCTGAAACACATTTTATAATTTTTCACGTACAAGGTACAATAATATCATCTAGTGATCCACGAACTCTGTTTCTGAATCTTCCAAGTGATGATTATGATCGTTTTCATCGTCTCCACTGTCATACGTTTCAAGGTACATGTCTTCCCCTTCCTCCTGAAGACGATCAACAAAAGACTCAATAATATGAAGCAATAATTAAAATTTAAATCGAGAACTTTGGTTAAGATCTACCTCACTGTCCTCATCTTCAGTGGAATACGCTGCATCTAAGCTATTGAATAGCTCCTCACCACCTTCATCTTTTATAGTTGAAACATGTTCCTAAAATCATTCATTCGTCACAAACAAACATTATGACAAAGTTGATATTCAGGTTAGTCAAAGTCAATGGGCAAAAAATATGCTAATATATAGAAGATCATACAATTTCAGATCGCAGTTTATTCATTCTGGTATGCAGGGTCGATATATGATTCAGAAGAGCCTGTTCAACACATAATTAACACAAAAATCAGTTTGGAATATGACAAAGAATAGCCTGTTTCAACAAAGATGATACATGAATTATGAAGTGACCATAGTGTTTGGATGTGCTTCTACTATCGATCGCTTTTGGTGTTTAAGCAGTAACAAACAAATAAAGCGTATACAAGTAATTTTACTCCATCCTTTGCATAATATAATGTTGCAATTAGTATTAACTGACTGCTAATCATTGATTATTTGAGGCGTAAACAATAAGATGATGATAGACGAGATACATGACCCAAACACTAGAAACTAAAGGGGTAATCAAAGTCAAAACGTGCATCCAAACAACTATGACAATGGTATTAAATGGTCTACCAACCAATTGAAAAAGATATGCAAATAAAATCTTTGTTGAAATTTGTAAAAAGATATACCTCACGCCTTTGAAGCTCAATAGAACGCGCCAAAGCCTTCCTCTTTGTTAGCAAATTTTTCGGTCGTAACGCAGGAGGACGCTTATAATCGTTACCCCGAAATACAATAATTGCATACCCCTTTGAAACTTTATCAACAGACACTAACACACCTCCACTCTCTGATTCAAGAGATAATGCTATATTTTTTACCTCCTCAAAATTTGTTGCCTTTACAATGATTTTAACCAATTCCCGATACTTCCAATGAAGATGCATATTCTCCACTGTGCCATCAAACACTCCACGCCGACCTGAAAACGAAATTGTTTTTAAAGGTGTCAGTATGACCCTTTACTTATAAAACGGAGAATTCAGGTAATGTTTTCTCTCTAAGGGGTCAAACATGTATTAAAAAAAAGCCTAGAAAGGAAACAGATCAAGTGTCAAACAGGTCAAAAGTCACTTGTAGGGTATATTTTAATGCATAAACCTTCCTAAATACTTTTATCAAAAGAACTAGTTTTGAAATAATATGATTTGTGTGATAATATTTAATGCACCATAACTACATACAAAGAACTCAATGTTTCTTGACAAAAAACGTTGCGGGTCAAACTGACGTGCACGTTTTCAGCCCTTACAAAAAATTACTAGCTTTCAACCCAAAGCCCAATCTACCCATTTTGCCACCCTAATCTTTTGTTATAAAAAAGCCAAAAAAAAAGGAGTGAAAATCGAGAAGCTTCTTACCAAGGAGCAAGAAAGCTTTCATCCTTAAACCTAGTTTTCGAAACATAAATCTTTCCTCATCAGTGATGCTTTCTGGATCAGCTTGACGATCAGCGGGATTTAGAAATGCTTCCACTTTGGATAAGGCATGCTCAGCTTTCATTAGCTTATGATCAGCCTGTAAGCAAATAATGTTGTGATTTATGATAATCAAAGTAAAGAGTTGTAGACTTTTCTCGAACCACTGTACTTGACTTTTTATCGCCAAAAATCTTGAAACTACAAAGGGGCCAAGTTGACCCGATAATGTTTTTTGTATATTACTTTGGTATTCATCTATGAGTAACGAATTAAAGACCTTTTTTTAGTAAAGCTAGAAATTAAATATATTATCCGCTACGTTTCATCGAAAAGTTTCAAGATTTGACCCCTTTCAGTAATTTGTCAAACGTGACCTCAAACTTTTCAAGAATGAGCAATTTTGGAGAAAAAGTGCTGAGTGCAATGTTTTCTTTTCTGCATTTAAGTCTGTTCATTTCAGACCTTAACCCTACTTTGGCATCTTTACACAAAGACAGTTACTTTCAACTTTCAAACAAAATACCAAAAAAATGATTTAGAAAGTCGATAAACCAAAACAAGAAGACAATATTATAAACCAAAGTTTCAAGAAACTCACAAAACGAAGCTTCCTCTCGAGCTTTCTTATAAGATTTGCCTGTTTAAGTGTTTCTGCTTCTTGGAGCACTTTTCGCTTATGGTCATCATCAAGTCTTTTTGCCCACCTGGCATTTGCATCAAGAGTCTCGCTGAGTGTACCAGCAGATACTGTTTGGTCTTGCGTTTCAACTCTTGGTTTAATAAAAGTTGATGCTCTCAATCGAGCTTGTTCTTCTTCATCTTGTAAAGATTTTGCCAACCTTTCCTTTTCTAATAATGCTTCTGAAACATCAGGTGACAAGAAATCTTTTCCTCTGTAGAACACCAGGAAATCTTTGTTTCTAGACAGTAGTATGCCTCCTGTCAATTTCTGCACTTAAAAGAAACATATAGCAGATAACCTTTAATCATTATTCATGAATTGAAAAACAGGTACTAATATCTAATAACAAATGAAGATATACATACACATTCAAATAAGGGTAGCCACTATCATGATAAATTCTTCTCAGGGTTGCAATACAATAACACTCTTTGTATTTATTTAATATGGTATTCCTTGAGTACCTTAATATCTTCAGCCATTCTCTCACTGGTAGTTAGCTGGACTCCACGTTTTAGTGCAATTTTTGCAATCGAACTCCTTTCCCACAGTTTAACTATTGCTGCTGCCAAACCTTCATGTTGTCTGCTTCTACCTATTCAAGGAATTTAGGAACCCTTAAATGGTACAATGGGATAGAACTTAAAATCTCAAATGTACAGTTTGCACGGCAAATTGCAGCAAACAGCATACTTTCACTTCATTTCTAACTCGGTCACTAGATAACAGAATTTGTTACCAAAACCACTATACCTTACAAAATTTATAATTTGGATAAGCTTGACAGGAAAACTTGTAAATTGACATGGATGAATCAATTTTCAAAAGTTGGATAGTTTCGGTATTAGTTTCTAAAGTTCATAGAAATCAAGTTGAATGTTGTCCAGAATCTATTTTCAGCACATACCTCCTTCAATTGTTTTACCCAAAGATTTAGATTGTTACTATAATATTGTTGTGTAATCATGGTTAACAAAGTAGATATTTGTAAAGATTTAAATGTAGAGACAATCTTTTCATAGCCATTTTGACCCTTACTAAAAATGCTCATTTTGACTGTTACCCAACCAACCCGATCTCACATATTGCCAACTCCACTATTTATTGCTGTTTCCCCTGATTTACATGAAAAAAATGACACACCTAAAGCAAAATGTGGAGGAAGAAATCTTGCCAGCCTTCTTAAATTAGTAGCTTCCCTTCCCACAAGTGTAGCTTTTACCCCATACGGAAGTATTCTGAATGGTGGTTGGAAGCCATGAACCTTTCCCGGAAGTAAATCTGCATCCACAGGTAGTGGGTCGCACCCAGGCCAATCCATGTACCTAGGGCCCAACCCTTCTAAGAGTTTATCCACTTCTTTTTCATAGTTCAGTTCATCTTTTATTTCACTATTTTCTGCATCTAATTCATGCATTTGTAAACTGTCCATTGAACCAGTTGAGACATCAGCTTCAGAAATAGATGTTATTTCTGATTTGTCTTTGTTATAATCACGTTTTCTTTGATTTAAAGATGGATCTTGGTATCCTACGCCCCTATACAGAGCAACGGTACTTCCAGATCTCCAAATCACCAACCCTCCGGTTCTCATCTGAACATTACAGAGATAATGTTAACAGAGTCATCATACTAAGAACTAAAATATAAGTAGCTTAACAAAAGTTGTTGAACATATGAAGTTATTATTGGCTCTATGAAAAAAAAAACTAAACATAACAACAAAAAACACTAAACACAACAAAGCTGAAATGAGAGGAGCCATTGAAAAATTTCACAAGAAGTTTAATTCTACAAAATGTAGTAATAACTGTTGAAGAATGTAAGCAACTAACCTCTAAAAGCTCGTGCATCCGTCTCATATTAAGCGCACCAGATCCTTCAACTTTCAACTTCACAACTTCTGCTGATTTCCACTTATCCTTAATCAAGGCCACCATTTCTCGAGTAACACCGCCCTTAATCCTCGTTTTGTTCTTCAACCTAAAAGCTAAATTCCTCAATCTCCTCAACTCTGCTTCCGGAAGAGTCAATTCAGCCACACAGGTTTTACTTTTAAGCTTCACTGAATTCCTACCTTCATCTTCAGGTGAAGGTTTCTCCCATGGAAACCTCACTTTCCCATTACTACCCCTAAACACATCTTCAACACCAAGAGGCGATTCAGGCGAGAACCCACCTAGCGTATTCGGTAAAACCCCTTCTTCAACATAAAATATATCCTCAATTGACCCCTTTTCAATTATATCCTCTTTCTTCTCCTTAACATCATCAGCATACCCAAATTTCTTCAATTTCTCAACAATCCTATCCATTGTACTACCACTAGCATGTACACCATCACTACCCGTATCGTGATTATCTTCATAATCTGAACTATCGAACCCATCGCTATACTTGTAATCAAACGCCGAATTCGCCTGTTTGGGCCAATTTTGCTTATGGGTATCATCCCATTTCTCTAACCAACGGTCACTGTTATCACTTCTAGACTGTACAATTGGGGGTGTAGAGATAGAACCCACTTCATTATTCTTATTTCTAATAACAACTTTGGAGCTTTTATGGGCGTTTGAGTTCGAATTTGTCGAATTTCTTTCGTAATTCGCGACGATTTTGTGCTTCTTGAAGGGGTTATAAGAAGAGTACCTGAAGAAATGGAGCTTGTAGACTGATGTGTGCAAGGAGTCGAGACGAGTGGGCACCATAGCCATGGTTTCTTGAAGGTGTTGGTAGCAGAAGAAGATTGATGATTTAATCGAATGAACAAATTGAAAGAAACCAAAATCAACAGGATTATCGAATGAACATAATAACATATGAGATTAGATTTTTCATAGTTGAATGGATATTGGGTCTGTGTGGGCCTGGAGGCCCAGACTCATTCATTAAGCCCACATTCAGTTAAGCCCAATAAGAGATTGAACTTTGATTCATCATTGAAGCAGATTAATATTTGATGTATTTAGCCATTTTATTTCTAAACTATAAAGGGATATATAGATAACTATATATAATTAAATAGCTCAATCTAACGGCCCCTTTTGGTTTTGTATGGTTGGCTCTAGATGTAAATTGCAAACCAGCAAACCAAACTGTTTGCTATGGCTTGAAACTTTTAAAGTTAACCGAACGAAAGTTGTGAGTAATAAATCTAGAAACTAAACTGATATAGATGGGTTTTTTTTTTCCTAATTTTGGCTTAGATCGGGGCGGACCTAGGTATTTGTAGTCCGGGCTCGAATTTTTTTCTAGTATGTTAAGGGTTATGTTAGTATGTTTAGGTTATAACAATGAGTCTTTTATATGCTAATTTTAATTGGTAGGAGATTGACTTGTTTAAGGGAAGGTCTTTGATAGAATGATAGGGTTTACGTGATTTGTGCGAAAAAGTTTATTCAAAAATAAAGTTAGCAAGAAATCTATTTATGTTCGAGTATTCTTATTGAGTTAATTTTTGGGCTTGTTTTTAATAAATGTGGCCCAATTTTGTTTCGGGGCCTATTTAGGAAAAGAGTTAGAGACCGAGGTGGGCATTTCGGGTTTTGGGCCCAACTCAAGACCAATAAAAACCGGGTAGAGATTTTGTACCCGGGTATTAGTGGAACCGGGTATGAACCTGAGGCGGGTAACCCTACCCGCTGTACCCGGGTAGGGTAGGGTAGGGTAGGGTCCGGGTCGGGTCCGTACCTGGGTCAAAAACGGGGGGGGGGGGGGGGGGGGGGGGGGAAGGGTGCGCGCACGCGCGTTTTACAACTTGAACATGGGTAGCTACTTTAACAATATTGAATAAACATAAAATTCATCATTTATTTATTAAATAATCTTAAAAGTAACATAAATTCATCAATAAATAACATAAAACTTTTATTAAATCATCGTCTAATGTTCATTTTTTACGAGAGGCTTTATCAAATGCTAGTTCTTCGCCGGATATACCAGAAGATATTCCTTCAACCTCTTCGTCGTGAACTTTTGCTTCGTGTGCTATTTCGTCTTCCATTCTTGTTTGGTCTTTTATATGATCTATCACGTATAAGTAATCTGCTATGTTCCACTATACTAAGTTATAGGGCTAAATAACAAAAAAACGGTCATTTTATTGGTCTAACGATTATATAGCCGTTAAAAACGGCTATTTTTCTGAAAGAGGGGGGAAACGGTCAAAACTAGGTGCAACCTAGGTACAACCGGGTCAGGTATGGGTTGGGTTCGGGTCGAGTACGCTAAAAAAATTTCAAATCTACACCTGGTTTCAACCTTACGGGTTTAAACGGGTCCAAACAGGGTACACCTTCCATCAGGTACTACCCGTACCCCGGTTCAGGTCGGGTCCACCGGGTTGGGCCCATACCCAGGCATTTTGCCCACCTCTACCGACGAGAATTTGCAAAAAATGAAAAGCTATGGCATGCAAGGAATTCACTATAGCGGTTTCTTACATGTGACTTCACAATCGAAATATCACTCAAAGGTATCGTATTCGCTGTATGTTATAACTCATCATTCGATTCATACTGTTTATAAAATCATATTTTGTATACTGGTCTTTGTTGCATCAATGCATTCATCACATTTGTTTATTATCACTATGATTCACTTTCTGGTTAGATTTCTTAACTGATTCTAGTTGACTTGAGATCTATCACAAGTATGTAATATGTTGATCAATGAGATTCTCATATTTGATACAAACACGAACAAAATCGTACAATTTAACATTTTAACATAGTTATCAATTTAGTTGTTCGAAGTTCGAAATGTGAGACCTATGAGTTTTTGAATTTAGTATCTTACATCACAACTCTATAAAGATAATACATGTAAATCTTATTTACAGGGGCTTTTCACACATAATATGTCAACTAATTGTTGATCTGACCTAATTCAATGGTATTTGTATGCAGTACTTAATACTTGTTATCCTGGTAATGAAAATTAATGAATTCGATGCGTACACTTGCCTCAATGTCGATATATATTTTACACAAGTCATCACATGAGCGTTATAACAAGTAGAGGAGTTCATAATGTAATGGTTATTAGGGAATTCTGAATAATTAAAGAATCAAACAAATTAGAAAACTACTTATGATTTATCACTGAGAGTATATACATATCTAATCCTATGAACTCTGCATCATAGAATTTTGTTTCTTCTATGGCTTTTTTTATTTGATGGTGGTGCTTCTAGGCTCTACCTCTTTGTATATTAGTGAACGCAATGTAGATGATGTCTCCCCGTTACCTCTTTCTTGTTCCTGTGATTAATCATTATTCATTAATGAAATGATCAAATAATAAGTTATTTAGGTTTTGAAGATGTTACAGAAAAGTTTGAACATGAGTTGAAAGATTATTTACTGTTTGTTTAGAGGAAACTTCACTCGTTACATCAGACTTGATGTGTTCAATCTGTGTAGAGAAAAGAGCAGATACAGGCCTGTGATCTGAGAACTTGCTCTCGCTACGAAAATAAGAATGTTGTTTTACTCCTTTTCCGTACCATAAGATCCTATCACACCTGTTCCATGAACAATATAATTACATGATATCTCGTTTCATAACATAGTTTTTTTTTACTTAAATATGATATGAAGAAGATATTCGTATAGATGTTCATACCACGCGGGTGTTCTTTGTTTTTCGCCTGCTCTACTAGGAATTGAACCTGAGTAGCGATTGCTATTGAATGTGGAATACTTATATGTAGGTGCAAATTCTATGTTCCCTTCTCTCCACCCTTGAAATACTCCACCATCTCCTAGTTCTTGCCTTAGCTGATCAAACTCTTGAAGGGCACTCCAATCTTGTTTTTTTATTAGCTCCCTAGCTAAATCATTTTCCAGGTATAACCTGTAGTTGAGATCTCCAAACCAAAATATTTGGCTGTTGCATAAAACAATACATATTACTATCTTAGAATCACGCCTTTTGATAATCTAAGGGATTCACATTAGCATGCTTAAATTGACGGGTTAGACTGGTTAGGTGATTGGTCAAAACGAATATCTTTTTTATGCATGCCTACACATGTATAGTTGGGTTGATCAAGACAATGATATGTGTTGTTGGTGTAGACAGTTTATTCTGTTTGTACTTAATGTTTTACTTTCAAACGTAAGACGTACTAGCTTCCTATTAGAGCTATGAAGAATATAGTTGACTTTAGTGTTGAGAAGTTAGTTTGACTTGTTGTAGCAGATGTTATTAGTTTTTACTATTAGCTCCTCTACTATATATAAAAGAATCTATGTACTCTATAAGTCTACATATTTAAAGGGGTCAAATAGGTCAGAAGTTCCTAGGGTGTGCTTATAATGTCAAAAACCTTGAAGATCAGTTTAAAAATATGCTTTCAGTTTACCTGTTTGACCATGTTAAAGAGAAACACCGACCCAACAAATTCGTAAGTAAATGGATTAAATTTGTTAAATGTAGACACTATTTACTTACTCATGTCCTAGGATTGTGAGAGGCTGAGGCATGCATTCATCTTCAAACTGTCGAGTGAAAATAGTTCGTTTAAAAATCTCAGAAACTTGGTGATTCCTTCTGCGTTCATCGCCTTTCTTCTCACCAGAAGCCAAGTGAGCAACAACAAAACAGAAGCTCGTACCTTCAATCGACATGCTAACAGATACCGACCCTTTGTTCCCTAAATAACCCATAATCCCACAAGCCACTGCACTCACTTTCACACTTGATATACTATACTTCTTGAACAACGATGTATTTATCCACACACTTATGAACACTCCTACCATCTTCTTGCTTGCCATTAATGTGTACCTACCACACCGATGAACCTCTTCATCTTCTTCATTTGTCATTGATGTTTCACCTAAAGCATTACCCAAATAGCTATAGTTCTCACTTTCTATTGGATCTAGCATAGGTGTCATCCATCGGCATGCACATTTGTTGTTCAATATTTGTCCAATAAGCAGGTTCCAGTTTCTTGCTTCTGTCATATCTTCCCCTCCAATCACAGTCTTCGCTTTCAACGGTACAATCTCTTGAAACCTATATGCATAGTAATAATCAAACTAATTATTCATAAACATACTATTTTAAGACGTGGATCGAAGAGTTCGTACTGACTTACATACCCAAGAACATATATGTCAGCAAATTCTTTAACATTCAGCCATTCATCTAAATCCACAGCCAAACTCCCAATTGGAGATCTTCCAGCAACATTCCATGTAGCCACAAATATCCTAAAACATAAAAACCTATAATTAAATACTTTATAAACATGCATGCTTCATCTATTCATCCACATACATATATTCTTTGACCAAATGACCATCACTGACTCTCTACATTCAAGATTACCACACTGATCGAGCACCTTTGGTTGGTGTGTACACTACTTTACCACCACGATGTTCCATGAGGATGTCTACATATACACCATAACTTAATTACCGTAATTCATCTGTTGAAATGCATGGATCCATCTCGGGTGACCCGAACGAAGCATCCTCGTTATATTCATCTCCAGACTCATCTGCAAATTATTAAACCAATTCTAGTGAATCTAGTTAACGCCATGATCGAAAAAGCAAAATCATCATAATTTTGGAAGATGGTATGTTATAACCTGAAAACTGCTTGAAAACATGAGGCTTGGAGTTGTGTTTTTTAAAAAACCAATGACCGATTCTTTTGGTTTTGGTTTTGATCTTGATTTGAGGTTTCATGTAGTGGTTATCCATGGGTGGTTAATATCTCCAATGACATGAAGGGAAATAAGGATGAAGAAATGATGTTAATTGGTGATATTGTATTCATCGTCCACCATGCGAATTGAGAGAGTTAAAGACGAATTGAAAGAGTGTAGACATAAGGAGACGCCGACTATAAGAATACTTTGGAAAGATCACATTAATGCCAACATGTAATAAAGTGGATCTTAGCTAATGATGATGGATCCTAGCTAATGATGATCCCGAGGGGTGAGAAATAATATATTGTCAAAGATATTAGAGTAAATTACAAATTATTTTCTTTATTAATATATGAAATTACATGTATGTCATTTAGTTTTAATAATTACATATAATGTCCTTTTATTAAAAGATTTTGCACACATATTATTATTTACACTAACTATCATTTAAATGTGCAGTTAACTCAATTATGTGCCCCTCATATGAGGCTATTTTTATCATTTTTTTTCACTTCTAATGTATTAAAAAATTATAAAAAATAAAAATTTTAAATGAAAAAAGAAAATTAAAAAATATCAGATCGTTAGGTAAGTCGGTGAAACCAATCACTCTTGATGTGTGTTCATTCGACCAATCGTCAAAACTTTTAATGACAATAACCTCCAATAACATTTACTAAAGTTATAAGTCTAAGTCACAAATCATTTAGAAGGTCGGGAAATCATCAATAAACACCAAAAAAAATACACGTTAATACTTTATAAACTACTCACACTAACAAATAATAAAAAATTAATAAGGAACAAAAACTTAGAGATTACCTGTTGTAACATCTTGTACTTTTATATTAATTGAAAGTTAGTTTTGTTAAATTCTTGTAAGGACCTTTGTTGCCAAATATGAAAGTCATGTGTTACTTAAGTCTATTTTCTTTATTTTGGTTTTAATCCTTCAATTTGAAAGTTAACAATTTATTTAATTGCATATAATAATAGAAATTAATAATAATAGTAATAATTATAATAATAAATGACAATAATAATACTAATAATAATAACTCTAATAATAATAGTAATAAGGTTAATAATAATAATAATAATAATAATAGAATTAATAACTAGTAAAAATAAAATAGTTAATAAGGTTTAATGTGAATTAAGTTCAGGGGGTTAGTTGTCAATTTAGAAACTTTAAATAAAAGTTATTACATAAAATAATAACATTTAGAAACTATAGGGACCATTTGTGTAATTTTGAAAACCCAAACCCCCCACCCCTTTCAACCCTGATTTTCCGGCTGGATTCCGGCCAACCGCCGGCCGACCTCCGACGAACCCTAAAAACCCCACCAAACCCTTCGAAAACAACCCCAAACTGTTCCAAATCATTTCATGTACATAATTAGAACTTGATTACACACTTAAATGATGTTAAAACACCGGTTACAATCCTCAAATGATCGTATAACCGCTACCTTTTAATTCCGTAGCCAATTAAGCATTAAACTCTAATTATAACCCAATTAACTAAACCTAATCGAACGTTTATCTAACTTTAATCAATTGCAATCACCAATTACACATGAACACACGAAAATCACATCTTCGATCACCTCCATTGCCGCGGACCTGCAACTCAACCAAATCCATCGTCCAAGCTTCAAGTGTTGAAATTGGCAAAGGGCTTTGCATCAAGGGCATCACAGGAAACTATCTGCAAGTTTAATCCGTGTACCATTGAGGATTGTTCATCCCTTGGGTACCCACGACCGCGACCTGCTATTTGTTGGATTATCATCAATTCAAACATCATATGGGTAATTAATCACATACATAAACACGTTTTAACATGGGGAACAAAAGCCCCATGAATATAATCATAAACCAAGTCGATTTGATGTTCAATTTGATCCAATACCACTCTAGGGTTTTTAGGAATTGGGATTGTTTGTTGTGGGTATTTAAAAGATTAAAAACCCAAGCATAGCTGCGGCTGTAAGCCTTGGTTCACTGGTTAAGACTTTGCCCTTTCACCATGAGGTCCCGGGTTCGAACCCGGGCACCCTCATGTATTTTTTTAAAAGGATTTTAGCCCTCAAATTAATTATATAAAATTTTTAATAAATATAAAAATAGATGTTGTAAACTTTAAATATTTTTATAGACACCAAATGGTTTTCTGTATTTTTATTAAATTTAAATAATTAAATAATTTCCTTTAAAACCTTTTAACAAATGTTATTTTTTTTCTTTTACTTTATTTAAATCTATTAAAATGGGTTTCAAATAATAAATAGTAAATAATTGGTCCAAACGTTACCTTTTAAAATCATGATTATTTTAAAATGTTTATTTAAATTTTATATTTAACTTTATTAGTTGTTACAAATTAAATTTTATTAGTTGCTACAAATGGCTTGATTTTATCTATTTCTAATAGAATACATAAGTGGTAAATTTTTTAAAATATTTACGTACTTAGAAAAAATCCTCAAGTTCCACCTAAAACCCTAGTTCCCGTCAAAACGTTAAGCTTATTATAATTAAATTTAAATCTTGTAAATATATATATATGCTTAGGTATCTCTTGAAGGTTTACGTTGGAACGTCGCTTATTATTCTTATTAATCGTCATTCTTATACTTATTTACCATGTGAGTTTCCTTGCCCCATTTTATGCTATTCCACACCGTTTTGGGGTGAAAAATGTTACGTTATTCAACATACACTTATAAACGTTTAAACCTTATAAAAGCACATGCAATTCATACTTTTATTTTGTCATGGTTATTTGTGTTATTGTAAGTCTTATATGAGATACATATATGTTTACAATCATTATCTATTACTAGCCTGGCGACGTCTTAGATCTTTGGACCTGACAAGCCTATTTGGTGCTAAAGCCGATGTATTGCCGGCTCCTGATGACGTATGCTTGTTCATCATGGGAACCAAGTACACTTAGCCAATCATATAAACTTATAATCTAGTCGAGGTTTGATTGTACTATATGTGTTCTATAATCTTACTAACTTATAACCTATGACATGAATTGCTACTTGTAATCTTATCATATTATGTATGTAAACCTTGGAAACTCACCAACTATTTTTAGTTGACCTTTTATTTTTATCATGTTTCAGGTAATTCTCAAGTTTAAAGTGAACTTTTGAAGCTTGCATAATCTAGGACTTGGACCTAGTTAATGAAATAAAAAAATTATATTTTGTCATGTTATGTTTGAACTTATTTCATGTTTGAGACTTATGCTTGTAATATTACCTTTAAAACTTATGAATAATATATTTGGATTTAATAATAGCGTTATGTGGCTGTGAACGATCTTAACTCTCACATCTCGACGTTTCCGCCGTCAAGGTTGGGGTGTGACACCTGTGGTTCTTTGAAATGCTTATATAATTACAAAGCAAGAAAATAAACTATTAGTCGCTCGTTAATCACAAAACAACACAAAGTGAATTAGGGATTTTTAATCTTACCATCATTGTTTGTTCGAGTTCAAGGGGCTTCAATGGTGTGTGAGATGTTGTAGGTGGTGAAGATGACCGTTATTGGGCTACCAAATAGGGGGGATGATGGATTTAATGGTATGGAACGTAAGAGGAACGCGGGTTCACTGACTTACCTAACGGTCCGATATCTTTTAATTTTAATTTTCATATAAAGTAATTAATTTTTTATTTGTTTAGTATATTAGATGTGGAAAGAAAATGGCAAAAATGCACCTCATGTGAGAGACGTAACTGAGTTAACTGTACATTTAACTTAAAGTTAATGTAAAGGACAATAGGTGTGCACATATTTTAAAAAAAGAACATTGGATGTAATTATTATACTAAAGGACATACCATGTAATTTTGTGTATTAATAAAGGACATAATTTGTAATTTACTCAAGATATTAGTTTGCATTTCTATTAATTACATGCTACCATCTAAATTTAAAAACGGATTTAAAGCGATGACACAAATAAAAACAAGTGGTAACTCTTGAAAATATTTTTTTAAACTTTTTTTCATTTGTGTACACATGTGACTTTTATTTTCAAATTTTTAAAATTTAAATCCATTAAATATAATTCTGAAAGCATTGAATAACTAGTGGGATAATAAACTCTTGATAATTTTATAATTGAGTTTTTAAACAGGACCTAAAAATCTAAAAGCTTTAATATAATTATCAACAAATTCCAATGCTAGCCCGTCTTATACTACTAAATTAATAATATGTGCAATACACCGAGTATGAAAAATTCATCGTTGTGCACATCGAAAGATATTTTAAATTTAAATTTTTAACTGCGATTATGTTGTTTGAGGCGTTATCAAATGCAATTAAAAAAGTTTATGTCACACCCCAACCTTGACGGCGGAATCATCGAGATGTGAGGGTTAAGATTGTTCACAACCACATAACGCTATTTTTTATTCCAAATATTATAACCATAAGTTTCAAAGGTAAATTACAATCATAAGTTTCAAATAAAAAATAACATAACGTAACATGAAATAGTCCAAAACAATTCATTTATTTAACTAGGTCCATTCCTATATGTGAACAAGCTTCAAAGTTGACAATCAGACTTGCGCGTCTCCTGAAACATGTTAAAAATAAAAAGATTAACATAATGTTGGTGAGATTTTTATAGTTTTCATACATACATATATAAAAGATGGCAATTCATGTCATAAGTTAGTGAGCAAAGTAACTAGGGATGTATGACAGATGTAACAATCAAACCTTGACAGTTTACAAGATTGCACATTTACAAGATTATACCATTAGCTAAATGTACTTGGATTAACCAAGCATGCTTATCAAGCCCATAAATCTATGACGTCGTTAGGCTAGCAATAGTTAATGACTACACATATAATAGTCAATACATGGTAATAACTAAGATCAACTAACCATAACATACGAGTAAATTGCCAAGTGTTTACAAGAATCAAACGATTTTACAATTGCAACGGTTATAAGGTAACATGTTTCATCCCAAAGTGTAAAAATATGAAAAAAGGGGTATAGAAATACTTACATATTCAATAAATATATAATTGACGATTAATAAGAAATATAAGTCGTCGTTCCAACGTAATCCGTCACAAGACACCTAAATGTAAATATATTTACAAGATTAAAGCTTAATTATAATAAGTTCAACGAATCAACAAGTACTAGGGTTAAGTGGATTTTGGGGTTGTTAAATAATTAAATTCATTCATATTCTCTAAAAAATATTTATATTTTATACAGAAATGTTAAAAGAAAAACCTATAATAATTTGAAAGTTCATAAGGTTTGAATAATTTTTTTATAACAAAAAGAATTAAGCACTATTTAATAATATTAATTGAAAAGAAACATTTGAACCAATAATAATTTTTAGTGATTTAAAATATATATATCTTTGTATAAAAATAACCTAAATATAACTTTTGTTTTATAGAAATATCAAATTATTTAAAGAAATAAATTTATAGGGATTATTTGAGTGATCTTAAAAATAATAAAGTTTAATAAAATTTATTTTAACAAATTTTCAGTGATTTTCTATATCTTTTTAGAGGCTGAAATGCCTTTAAAAAAACAGCGAAGGTCGCCGGGTTCGAACCCGGGACCTCTGGTATGGAATGTGGGTGTTGACCAGTAAACCCGGGCCTTAGCCGCGTTAATTGTTGGTTTTAAAATGTTAAAAATATAACCCAGATGAAATCCCCAATTCATATAGACCCTAGATCAATCGAACCCAAAATTGAGCAACGATTCGGGAGTTTCAACTCGATTAACATTAGGGCTTTTGATCCCTAAGTGAAATCGAGTTGAATGATTATTGTACTTACTTGATTAAGATCGAATTGTAGTATTTAGGCTCGGTTTTGTCTTGGCTAACTTGCGACGAACAGGAGTTCAGAATTCGATTGATTGAGTAGGTGTATCACGAATTGTGATTTACAGGAAGTTGAAAGGGGTCGAAGGGCACCTTTGCCCTCTGTTAAATAGTTACGATTTGTATGTTAGTGTGCCGAATGGGTTTCGAATTTGAGTCGACTTTTTTCGGTTATGATGTTGTGATTAAATGGTTGATTTAAACGAATTGAACCACATAATTAGCTTCAATATTATTGTACGTCCCTTTCAGATTAATCAACCGACTTAATTTTGTAGCATTTCTTGTATGGAAGTGGTTAAGATGATCCATATACCTTCGGTTTCGATTAACACCTTAAACATGGACTTTAAACGAATTAATTGAGATACCAAGTTCGAAACACGCCACCGAAGATGTTAGGGCGGTTTAATTTCATTATAAACAAGGATTTCAAGTGTTGGGGTCATCGCCGGCGTCGGCCGGAGGTTGGCCGGAGTATGGCCGGGTTTACAGGGGGAGAAAGAGGTGGGGGATTGGGTTTTGGAATTTTACAATTTAATCCCTGTAGTTTTGATTTTATCATTTTATGTAAGAACCTTATATTTAAAGTTTCTATATTGACAATAAAGCCCCCTGAACTTAATTAAACTTTAAGTTTTAAATATTTTTAAGTTTAAATTTTTTTTTAATTATTATTATTATTATTATTATTATTTTAGTAATATTATTATTATGCTCAATTTAATAATTAAATTATTAACTTCCAAATTAAAGAATTAAAGACAAACTAGGAAATAAGCATAAGTTTCATAAATAGCAACAATGGTCCTTACATGAACATAACGACGTTAACCTTTAATTTAACAAAAATACGAGATGCCACAGTTTATCTTATAAATTAAAAATAGTTATTACGTTATCCAAAAAGTGAAACAAAAATTCTTTAGTATGCGGGTACGAAAAAAAATCAAATACAATTGTACATTTCATCATTTGCCATGAATTGGAATCTAGCTAATGAGTGATGACGCAAAGATACGATTCGGGTAAACTGTGTGGAGCCGACCAAATGTGACTAGTTAAGTTTAGACCAGTATTTAAATTTTCAAAAGTACAATTAAACCATTTTTTACTTTTTTGTATAATTTTAAACAATAACGTATAAGTGTAGTACAACTTAAGTGGGTGTCACAAGGTTGAAACGTCTCTCGAATCAAGTTGGTCAATCGAGGATCGTCAAAGCTTCTAGAATCACGAACTTGGTCATTTGATCTTGAATCGTACTAATGTCGTAATGAAAGATTTCAGCGTCTCCACCCAATTGTGTTTGTTCCGAATCCGAATTACTTCTCAACGCCTTATAAAATCTTTTACTAATGTGTTTACTTAAAGTCATGTTTGAATCTTTGGTTAACAAAGCTTCATAAAACTTGCAACGAGCATTTAAAGACCCGTCACTCAACTCAACCGAATCACAATTGCACCAAACATCCATGTTATGATTGTGTGCAATCCCGAACAATGGTTGGAGCGTTGGACGAACCTTAACCAACGGAAGATCATGAGCCATTATGTGTACAACGAGAGTAAAAGTGTATAACGAGAGTGGAAGTGCATACCGAGATTAAACGAGAGTATTTTTTATGTTTTTTACATATATTTTTTTGTTTGGAATTGGGTACTCAAGTACATGAACCCACAACTATTTATACTAAGTTATAGGGCTAAAAACAAATAAAGGTCATTTTTGGTCTAACGGCTATATAGACGTTAAAAACGGCTATTTTTCTAAGAAAAAAAAACGGTCAAAACTGGATACAACCGGGTCGGGTATGGGTTGGGTTCGGGTTGGGTACGCTGAAAAATTTCAAATCTATACCCGGTTTCAACCCTACGGCTTTAAACGGGTCCAAACAGGATACACCTCCCATTGGGTGCTACCCGTATCCGGATCCGGGTTGGGCCTACCGGGTTGGGTCCACAAGCCCAAAGCTTATTTATTCTATTTAATTTGTCGTTTCATAATATAAAATCCTTAATGTGGTGAGTGATTAAATTACAAAACAATAGTTGATTTTCTTCAAAACAATAGTTGATTACAAAATAATAGTTGATTTTCTTCAAAATTCACTATGCACAAGCCATTGTAGGAATGATTGCTGCCTACATCTAGCACGATGTATGACACACGTACCATCATTTTGAAATTGAACCACAAACTTAGAGTGGTTAAAAATCTAGTACCTCAAATCTCATTGATCCTCGCTTGAAATTTGTTGTTTGTATGCAAGCAAACTTAGAGTGGTTAAAAATCTAGTACCTCAAATCTCATTGATCGGGCTAGTCAGCTAGCACGATCGGTGGTCGAACGGGTGTTTAATTGACCTAATTTTCTGTTGCTGTGGTTTGGTAGCCATAACCGAGGCACTGTGTTCATTGTCAGCGTCGGTTGCGAACTTCATACACTACGTAACTTGTTAAGTAGGTTAGCTACGTACGAATATTACTTTGTTTATCAAAACCTGTGGACTCACCAACCTTGTGTTGACACTTTAGCATGTTTTTTTGAGGTTCATAAGATGCGCACGCTTAGAAGCATTTCATTTCATGCATTCAATCCATGCGTGATCTATTTACAACTTTTCAATAAAATATATTTATTTATTTTGCACGTGTTGCGCCGGTTAAAGATTTATGATTTATTTATGCTTCTGCAATTACTATTATACTTACGTTAGTAACTATGTTTTGGAATATTTTAATCGCTAATAAATAATCTATGTTTTATAATTATCGTGTCGTTTGATGTAACTAGTGGCTGAGATCCTGGAAGCCACACACCTAATGGTAATACTTCGTTTGTGGAAATTGAGGGTGTGACAGTACCCGGGTCCGGGTTGGGCTACCGGGATAGGCCCACAAGCCCAAAGCTTATCTATTCTATTTAAATATTTGTCGTTTTATAATATAGAATCCTTAATGTGGTGAGAGATTAAATTACAAAACAATAGTTGATTTTCTTCAAAATTCACTATGCACAAGCCATTGTAGGAGTGATTGCTGCCTAAATCTAGCACGATGTATGACACACGTACCATCATTTTGAAATTGAACCACAAACTTAGAGTGTTTAAAAATCTAGTACCTCAAATCTCATTGATCCTCGCTTGAAATTTGTTGTTTGTATGTAAACAAGCCAGGAGCCGACTTGCTTTATAAACGAGCCAGTTGTTGCGATTTGTAAACGTGCTAAACTCGAGCCAAGGTAAGCTTGTTTGTTTGGCTCATTTAATCAAGCCGAAGTTTTGATTTTTACAAGTTATAGCCCAAAATAACAGTCCATATAGTGTTAGTAAGTCCAACTTTTGCTTCAATATAAGGTGGTGGACTCGTTTGTTTGGCATGTATGAATTATTCTTTTATCAGTTATGCATGTATACATATACAAATATTTCTTTTGTTTAAGTTAAAAGAAATAAATGTGTCGGTTTGTAGAGTTGAGTTGAGTTGAGTTGGTACAACTGGATCTCGAGTTGAACCTGGCTCAGCTTGCAGGCTAAACAACGTGACATAATATTTGGATTTAATTCGAAAGAATTGATGTGACCGGAAGCAAGTGCATGTGTCGTTTTTTTATGTGTATGAAATATGGATGTATGGTTGTGGCTAGGTTGGCCAGCATGGGCTCATATTCATTAGACTCATGGTCCACATTTCTTGACATTTAGCCTCGTCAATAATTATTGTTCAATGAACCATGGTCCAGCCATTGGTGTCTGGTTAGCTGCACCACTCTGATTTCCTCTCTATCTCGCCCCTACCATTTTTTGTTCATATTTAACAATATCCTTTTCACCAACTAATAATAACAATAATATATGTTAATGTTAACATCAGTTGATGATTACTTTACGTGTGACAATATCTGCTTTCAGCCTTTTAGTACTATAAATTTATGTGTTCGTCTTCAAGACAGCAAATAAATATTAACTAATTTGCAAAAATATCATCTTCTTCATCTTTAGAAATTAACTTGTGGTACCATTAATATCGCTTCTTTACAGATGTTTTTAGAAAATTATTGACTTACATTTGATATTTGTAAAATAAAATAAAAAAAAACATAATATATTAAATATATTTAAAATATTATGTTCTAATAATTTGTTTTAAAATATTGGATGGTCGGATGGACCATTACCCATCCAAGTCTAAATGTGGCCACGCATCTATGTTTGCATTAAAACTTTGTTGACTTTCTTCGTTAAAAGTTAATTTTTATAAACAATAATATAAACTTATGAATACATCGACTTTTATTTTGCAATTTTAAAGCATAATTAATTAATTAATAGTCAATGATCTTTGGTGCAGTGGTTGAAGAAGATGTGAAATGATTTGTCTTTATTAGAGGTTCGGGGTTCAAACATTGACGTTAACGAATAATTACTAACTTGGTGATACTAACAACTAACACCTAATTTGACAGTTTAAAAGATAATAATAATTAATAATTAATAATAATAATAATAATAATAATAATAATAATAATAATAATATAATAATAATAATAATAGTAATAGTAATAGTAATAATAATAATTAACTAATATTTGATATGGGCTAATCTACTTGATAAAAGATGTCTTTAGATTCAAATTCAAACATGATATAAAGTAATTTATAGTAACTAGTGGTTATCAAGTACGCGCGTTGCGCGATGTTTTGTTCGTAGATTAATTGCACATGGATACTTGCATGGCACGGTGTTTAATATACGCTTAATATTTACATACAAAAGGGTAGGTTTGTGGTTGACGTGTGTGCGACAACGGATGAAGCTACTTGACTACATTCTTCGATAGAGCAGAAGTGATTCCGACCAGACGAAAAATGTCTTTGTGACTGAGACGATGCCTCAAAACACGAATTAGACAATGATTCGGCGTCCGAAAGAATACCATCCAGACGCCTACGTTTACCCCGAGAGTGCTACAGAACGAACAAAAACCATTGGAGGAAGCACGGAGACGAGAAAGTAACCTTCAAATATCAAACCGGCAGACGACAAAACACGCCTAAAATAAACCCAAGATCCTAAACTAATGCTAGATAATTCCCTTCACCTTACACCTATGGTTGGTAATAAACTGTTATTTCAGCTTCTTACCATCCTTTATAATTGAACATTATAGAATTATAAAACAAACAGATCAATGAAGCAACAAATGAAAATGAAATTAATAAAGGGTAAACAAAAAACCATGCCTGCATGTAAACCACCCAAGAAAGCTCAAATACCCGGGGCGTCAATTCCTGCAAAAATCAAAAAAACATCTTAACTATTAAATCATATCAATAACTTGAAAATGGACCACAAAAACATATAAAGAACGTACAATGGACAAAAAACGTGATAGATAAATTGGGTTAAACCTATGAGCCTTACCCTGTTTACCACATCCAACCTACCCATTTTACCAGGCATAATGATAGATGTAATTTGGTTAATATTGTAGTTACAACATCCTTATAACTAATACAAATGCATCATATTGTGTTTAACATGCCACGACACATTTAACATGACAAATAAACTTAGAAGCAACATTTTAAACTAAACACATCATTCTTTTACTAAACAATAACACGGACATGTTGAATTAATAAACGTGTTACAACTAAACGTAAACAGTTTAATAACACATAATGTCTACTAATCATTTTACTCCTTGTTAGCCTAATTTGAAGATACCATCATCGTGTAAAAAGATATAACTTATTTCATAACTTGTAAAACTATTAAAACCTTTTATAACAATTTATTTTTAACCTACAAAAATTTTCATACAAAAACTCTTTTACCAACAAAAAATAATAATCTAAATTACACTCTAAAGCACGTGAACTTGTATCAACAAAAAAATTACCAACTCAATGATTCAGAAAGCAACGTATAGAACAAAAAGTCATCTCCGGCAGAGAATACGGTCGGGCGACACCGCCAGCAAGGACACCAGCAACAATCAAGCGGTAACAAATCGATAACATACAACCACAGATAACCGACGTTATTTTCATTCATATTTCTAAACACCTGCAGAATTAATTTTTAAATTTAGAGTTGAATTCTGACCACCACAACTGCTCAATTTGATTAAACGTTCTAGCCAACACATGCAGTAACTAAGAATCCAATCAGATTCTTACGCCAATAAATAGACACAATGAGCAAAAACAAAAGAAGAAAGCCCAGAAGAAAACCCAAAACAACCAATTATTTTAAAAAATCATGAATGGTTTCATTGACGCATATTCACAAACACCTGGCGTGCATCTTCTAATACCTCAAAATGGGAACCCTCCTGTTGTTGTGTTAGCCCACATAAACAACCACTACAAAGTACAGGTTTAAGAAATTGAAGAAGAATAGGAAGATGAACAAACAAAATTCTACCAATAATAAAACTTGGAATAAGATAAGCAGGCAACCACTACGTGACTCTGTTCGAAAGCCTGATTCAATTCCAAATGCGCCAATCAGCTAAAAAAAGTGTTCGATCCTTCAACAGATAGCAGCCCAATCGAGACGAAAAAAAGAAAGATAGGATCTGAATCGATTTGAAACTCCAAAAACAACCCAAAATTCCAGTTTTTCAAACCAAAACTCAGGCAAAAACAAACCAAAATCTTACTGTTAGCAATTGACAGCACGCGAGCATGAATAAGACTTTCACAGTGATCACAAAACGTTTGAGACAAAATCTCCTCAATTTCTTCACGCCGAAATCCCTTCAAAATCGACAACCAATCTTCTTTCGCACTCGTCTCCTCCGGCGCCGGAACCACCAGGATGGAACGTAATCCGTTCATCTTTCCGGCGGATCCGATTACAGTCGAACCCATTAATTCTTCCGATTGAGATGAAGAAGTATGAATTATAAACCCTGAATGAATAGTACTATTCATCATGAATAGTACTATTCATCATGTCATATCAAACTTATATTTTCATATCAGAGAATTTAGAAAAACACTATGAAATATTTGCTGTTAAAAAATTATTATTTACTATTGTTTGTTTGTTTTTGTTGTCTTGAGAAAGAAGATAAAAACATAAAAGTAGGGGAAGTGCGTGATATTTGACTTTTTAAAATTGAGCACGAGACATACATTTAATATATATGTTATAAAAGTAAATAACGTTGACCAAAGGGCATGGGGTGAGGTGAGTGGTGAGTGTGGTGAGTCATAAAAACAACAATCACAGTTACAAAGGCGTTGCCGCCGTGCACGGCCATCGGTGACGCCACCATCACCGGCGGAGCCATCACGTGACCACCATCAATACCCCTTATGACATGCCTTATACATAACATATATTTGTCAAGCATGTTTTCCTAAATATATTTGATTTTAATATTACTACAAATCAATGTATTATTTTTAAGAATACGTTTGTAGTTGATATTGTGATCAAATGCCGTAAGTGTTAACTTTGAGCTTAGGATTTCTAAAGTCTTTGGTTCAAATATGATTCATTGAGGTTTTGTTATGACGGTAAGTTTCCTCGTTGATGTTATTATTGTGTTAGTTAGGTCTTAAGCATTAAAATCAGTATGAATGGTTGGCATATCGTCTCACTCTTCATTTTGCCCGTTGCCACTAGTGTTTTCACATTTCAAACTTTTTAGCGAATTTACAAACTATATATGGTTGTTTCATCAACAGGATAGATTTCAAATTTTAACCCTTTAATGTATTTTAATTTCTTAAATTCTAATTTATTTAACAAATTTTAGTTCAAAAGTATTTTTCTTTAAATTCTATTCTTTTTAATCCAAATTTTTTTTATGTTTATTAAGCTTACAGCCAATGGATTTTATGCAGCAGAAAGTTTTATTACAAGAAAATTCTAGACTCATATATATAAATTAAATGATATTTTTTTTTGTAAAATATATTGTTAGTTAGTTAGAACATTTAACTTTTTTCTATAAACATGATTTTAGACTCATTATCTAGTAAAGCATTTTTTTAACTCACATATGCAGATTGCATCAAGTATTTACTGTTTTGAATATATTCTGGTAAAATTAAATTGAATAATAAATTATTGTCTAACCAAATTAGGTGGTCTGGTGAAGTTGGTGTGTGGTTGTGAAAGGGATTTGTTATCTCTTGAAGTGTGTATGTTGGTGTTACATCTCAATTGTTGTCCACACACATGTTCTGCTAGCTATATCACGATATCTAAGTTTGACTGTGAAACTTTATTATTGTATAAGTATACTATTTTAAAATAGCCAAGATTATTCTTTTATAATTTGTCATGGTTGAAAGCATCTACAAAGAAATCCATATAATCAATATTTAAGGGAAAATATTTAAATCATATATAAAGCATTTAATTAATTATGAATACTTGTTTTAATAACTATATATTTAATACGTATTTTTACTTATAGTTAATTACACGATTGGTTCATGTGCTTTGCACATATTACAATATTCATCCCAACTTTAAGAAACAACAGATTTGATCATTACTGTTTACTAAACCGTAACATAATTGTCCACACTCATATATAAAGCATTTAATTAATTATGAATACTTTTTTTAATAACTATATATTTAATATGTATTTTTACTTAAAACATGTAAGCTTGCACAAATATACCATGTATGTATCTACGTAGGTGTGTGGCTATATCTGTGTGTGTATTATTTTTTAAAATATTTAAAGATTTATGTTTCTTTCATATTGACGTGAGATTAGTTGGTAAAGATTCCAATTATGAGTTATAGAGTATTTAAAAAAAAAGTTGGTTTGAGGAAGAGGAAAACTATATTAACTCTTAAATCAAAATTAACTAATTAATTTTAGCCCACTTATCAATTAATTTTTTGAAATGATAATCATGTTTTAAACACGTTGGTAGATTTTTTAGCCTGCAGATGATATTTATATTTTGAAAAATATTTTTAGACTTCTCCTAAGGACATATTTATATAAGAGAAAAAACTAAATAATGATGGGAGAAAGATTAACGAGTTTTTTTCTAAATTTATGACAATCTCGATGATTTAAAAGAAAAAGCATTATTCTATAATATTAATAATAGAAGGGAAGGAATAGTGGATTATTATTTATTTGAATTTGTCACAAGGGTTTTGATGTTTGCATATTACCCCCTGCACTCGTTTGGTTTATAAACGTCTGGAAAGAGGGTTTTACCCTGTCATTTGATTCGCGCGAGAGAGAGAGGGCTACGGCTGTATTTCTTTGAATTTGGACCCAAGGTTTTTGATGTTTGCATATTACCCCCTGCACTCGTTTAGTTTATAAACGCCTGGAAAGAGGGTTTTACCCTGCCATTTGATTCGCGCGAGAGAGAGAGGGCGACGGCTGTGGTTTCCGCCCACCGCCCACCGCCCACCGCCCACCGCCCACCGACGACAGCCCACCGCCGACCGCCAACTACGAGGGGTCTATGTCGTTGGTGGCATCTCCGGTGGAGCCGTGTATCGCGGTTACTGTGGATAGCCATTCGTATTTAGGTCGGCCTAGATCTGCCGCCTTTGACGCCGCCGGTGGTCGGACGACCGCCTTTGGTGGCGTCAGCACCTCCCTCTGGTATCTTTTGGTGTTGATGGCGTTGGTTCGACAACGGCTGTTGCCTTCTTCTCTCCTTGTCTCTCCAAAACCTGTTTAGGGTTTTCAGAACTCTGTTCTGTTGTTTTTGTTGTTCGTTGTCGGTGTTGATGATTTGGTTTCTGTTGTTGTTCATCGGTATAGAGAGAGAGGGGTAACCCCACCGTCTTTTACCGCCTGAACCACCTTCGACTGGTGCATGCACCGCCATCACCGAGGAAAAAATCGGCTGTGGTTGGGTCGATGTTGTGACGGTGACGATAGTGACGGTGGTTGGGGATGTGGGTGGTCACCCCTCCATTTTCCGCTTGGTCGACGCGTTAGTGGCGATGATGCTTTGGAAACAACTCGATTTCTTACTTCCTGTGACAAGTGCCCCCATTTCCGATGACCAGGAGACGGCCGCCGCATCGGGATATGGTTGCCGACCTTCGTGATGGTGGCAGTGACCTTGGAGACAGCCGCCGCCGCTCCGCCTCCCGTATCCGGTTGAGGTAGGGCTAGCGGTCGTTTTCTCGCCGGTTAGGTGTTGATGATGAATGTTGGGCAACCGTGGTGGCCCTCTTTCACGGTCTCTCACTTAGGGTTTTCTGAATACATGTTGTTAACTGATGCATGTGATGGGGATTACCTCATCTGAGACAGTTGGCCTGATGTTTTGATGTTGGTTTAATTTGCTGTTTTTATTTGTTGGATGGATTTATGTTGGATTTTTTTTCTTTGATTAATGGTTTCCCATACTGTTTGGAAGCGCCTTATATCGATGATGATAACACTAGCTTATAACCGAGCTTGAGCTTGAGCAAGTTATTGCTCTCATTCTGCTGTCAGGAATTTGTTCTGTCGATGATGGTTAAGAATCACAGCTGCACATTTGACGTTTGGTTATACCATGTTGTTGACTGTTGTTGCGAAGATCAGTATGTTGACATTGTGTCGTCGTGATGCTGCTATCGGTAATATTGTTGTCTTATTGGTGATGCCACTTCTATTTCAAGTCGATGATGATAAACCTGTGTTTATCTGAGACGTTTATAAGTTTTATGATGTTATTTTCATTACTCGGTTGACATATAATATAATGACGGGCTGTGATGATAACTAGCAATGGTATCGGTTGCTTTGGCGTGGCAGACATTTATGATCGGCAGCCACAACTGAAAGCTTTATCTGAGCCCGATCCATAACACGCGCAACGCGCGTAAAGGAATACTACTAGTTCTTATAAAAGTACATTGAGATAATCACCAGAAATTTGCTACTTCTTCATCTCTTCTTTTTTAAGAAGAATAATTATGATCTGATATTTTCTATTTTAACCCAGCCAACTAGCTATAATTTATAATATAAAAATTTTATTTCATATTTTCTTTTCATTTTTTTAATAACTCATGCTTACAGATCAAATACCTCCTTAAAAGTGAAAGAAAAAAAAGAATATTGGGGTTATGCTCATCAATGGTGTCACATATTGCTACATTTTAGTGAAATTATGTAAGATTATAAAGTAGTGTAAAGGAATTATGTAATTATTATATTTTTAATCGCTTTTATAAGAAACAAACCCAACCAACTCATTTAACTACAATTTCAAAACGTTAAATCCTAACAAGATCACAAGAGCGATGGAAATCATGCCGTAACACAACAAAGATACCATAGCCACATGCCGCAAGTGTGTTGCCTCATATAGCAAGTACCGTAGCCATCGTACGTCTTTTAATCTTCTTTGAATTTGGCAACCAAACGAGAGTCTAGTCACACAGATTTTGAATTTTTGATAGTAAGTTACTGTACCGCTGGAGGTGAGGCGGTCCCGCACTATACCAGTGTTTCAAGTCACGGTCACGTCACCTTGCCGTCCCTAGCCCACTCCCACCTCCATGATGTAAGTGCAAAATTTAAGTGAACAAATCCAAACAAATTAGGATAATATATAAACCAATTTCTGTATTAGTAGCTTTACAATTAATTTTTTGTTTTTATGATTTGATTTTAGTTCAAATTTATGCATTTATTTCTTGAATTTGTCAAATGATTGACTTGATCCATTGGTTCAGGTCATGAATAATAACCTTCATCAATGACAAGGTGGACTGCGAGTTTGTAAGTATCATTAATAATATAATTAACCAATACATCATTGTTTATCGACGTTTATTTATTTTATCATTGAACAAATTCAAAGCGCACTTCGTCTCTTGTAAAATTACGAGTTCAATATACGTAAATATACGATACTTCTGATAGTTTTTGGTGGTTGATAAATGGTAACTAATTATGATTTATATTTAAATTAGATGGTTTAACAGTTAATGGTTTTTAATGAAAATTAATATTTTGACCAAACAAAAACCATGCTGTCACAGATATAAAAGCAACGATTAAACGACTAAATTATTAAAATATAAAGTCGGAAATAATTTATTTGTTCATTAAAAAGTTTCATTGGACAATAATTTTGTCTACAATTATAAGGTTAATCTGTAGCCCGTCTTTTGGATTATCTTTTGATATCATTTCCTTGTATCTTTTGTTTACAATATTTGTTTATCTGTTCTAACATAAACAAAACAATATTATATATATATATATATATATATATATATATATATATATATTGTTCGAGATAAATGCAGTGGTTTTTATGTGACCTTTTTAATTACTAATCAAGCAATTTTAAAAACTGTATACTTTTTTAATATTTTTGGAATGAAACGATATGACGGTGATCACAAAGTTGGGGACATAAGTATTTAGCTTATCATACATTAATCATTACAAGTTTATATCGTATAATTGCACATCTAATTTAGATATAAGTTATTAATTAAATTTGTCTTTAAACAGTAATCTGTTGTTAAGAAAAATAAAAATACTACGGATTTAATTAGATTACGGTTAAACGTTAAAAGACGCATAATTACTAATTAGTCTTTATGAGATTATTATACTTATGATAATATTATATTTCTTTAGTTTTGTTATTTAATTGTAAATTATTTAATAAAAGTGAAAACATGAAATAAAATAGGCGCAAGAGTCGGGTCTAAGACATGACCCTACCCCACCCCTTCAAAGTCAATTTCTCCCAAATCTCGCGTCCAACGTTTATTTATTTATATTTAGTTTTTTAATCTTCATTTAATTCCCTGTTTTCCCACTCTTCCTTATTAAATAATAATCTATCTATTAAATAATTGTTTTTAACAATCCACACGCCAAGGTAACCTGTGTAGCCAGTCCAGCATAATAATGTGTATGTAAGTCAATATTACGTAACATGTAATTAAAAAACAATAATAAGAATGATATATATATCTTATCTTCTATGTCCTTATTTATAATACTTTTATGTAGCTTATAATTAAAATTTTTAAGTAGGTTAACTTGGTAGTCATGAATTGTTGGATGGGAAACTCACATTGGGGTTCATTAGGTTTGGGTGTGTGACAATGCGTGTTTCATGTGATGTTTGAATATTAATTGATTGTTAGAATCATTGTTTGAATATCAAATTTGGCTACGACATGGGTTGAATATTTGGTTTGGTTACTTGAGGACTACACGCTTTAATTTTAGATGGCAATCAAGATTTTGGTTATTGGAAATACCTGATCAATCGGTCTGATTGGTTTTCAATTAACAGTTAAATATATGAAATGGTTTAGTTGATCGATTGACATCTAGCTAGGATTGTTAATCAGGTTAGATTAATATAGATTTGGATTCTGGAAAGATAAATGATATAATTATACACAACATAATTACAAGTTATAATGATAATTAATTAGTGAAATAATATTTAATAAATGAAAATATTACTTAACATGCAAGTATGATAATAACAAATCATCAAAGGTTCTTTCTCAATTATAGGATTGAAGGGGTCGCTCTCCGGTTACCCGATGTTCTTACTCCTTAGCAAAACGCAAGTCACTGCTTGTCTGCTTAGCCAGTGCGATAGACAAAAACTAGAACAAGGAATTAATAGCAAATACTATGTTTAAGTCTTAAGAGGCCTCGGGATACAAGTTTAGTCCCGAAACACAAGTCTAGTCGCAAAACACATAGACTCTAAAGTCTAAAACGAGAGTAACAATCTCAATGGTAAGGCTCGAGATACAAGTTTATTGAACAGACAAATATATAGAGTATGATGATGAGATGAGAAAGATCAAAATGATGTAAAACGCTTTTAAAAATAAAGATCATATTTATGAAAATATAATTTTTAGAACAAAAGTTATTTTCTCAAAATGATCAAAAGTTTTATGAAATTTAAATGTTTCAAAAGCAATGTCCATAATCAAATTTTAAACTTTATAAAATCATAGGTGAATCTTATATACATGGGTATATCCCAACATGTTGTCTTACAGAAGACATCAACATGTATAAAATGGATTAAAGCCTAGTAAACACCTATCTAGGTTGTTAAACACAAACACTATTTTTACCATTCGAATATATATTTGACCAATATACCAAATAAGTATAGGGTCAAAACACAGTTTTAGTAAAGTTATAATTTAAGGATGTTTAACTTGAGTGCGAAATTAGATAGCTTGTAACGTGTAAAAACTTCACAATATCACCCACGCAACTGGAGTCGTTTATGGGGCTATCTACCATCATGTGGACAGAAAGTGCATGTGTGTTTGTTAAAACTTTATTTATAAATGGTAACCCTAGCTTATTTTATCTTTCACATTTACCGTTTGCTCACTAACACTTAAAATTCTAGTATCAGATAGATCTATTTCTACTTCATCATATGATTTTACTTTCAAAGATCAAAGATCAAAACCGAGATCAAGGGGAAAAAATGAGTAAAGGATATGAGATTGAGTTTGAGACTAAATTTATCAAAACTCAAAACAAATTTGATAGTAAATATCATAAAAATCTAGGACTTAGGTTGTACTTAAAGGTTTAACTTGTACTATTTGTTTTTTAGTGCTTAGTGCTTAAATATCATAACTTTAGTGCTTAAAATGTTAGATAAAAATGTAATAAAGCGTTTTCTAAACTTTTTGGTAGAATTAGTGATGTATACACACACACGTATAAGGTGGGACAAATGACAAAGGTGGTGAAGATAAAGAACGGTTTTGATCACAAAAATCAGACGACAAAGTATGTATTTTACACTTTTCAATGTAACTGTCAATCTTGTCCCTTTTTTTCAAAAGTATTATGATCATGCTCTATTTTTCTGCTTCAATTTCATTAAAGAGAGAAGAAAAAAAATTACGTTACCTATTTAATTGATATAATCTAAAACACCAAATCACAAACACCAAATCACAAACAAAATAAATTAAGTAGATGAAAGATAAGGGTGTAGGTCTTTTTTCTATAAATTTTTGAACCGTTTATAATCCTATTTGAATTTAAATTCTTGTTTTAGAATTGAATTCAAACTTATATATTTTGAGTTCTCCAACCATAATACTCAAAACTATACACACACATATACGTGTATAATTTATTGTATATATTATCTGAAACCAATTCAAGTATACCAATTCAACATCAAAAGGTGTCCATATCATGTTACGTAAACAAAATATATAAATTTAAGAGTAGGATTAAACCCATCAAAGCTACTCAAAACAGATCAAGAAACCAGTTTCAATCTAAACCAGTTTGAAACTCAAACCGGGTTCTACTTTTGTTTCAAACCAAACTAGTTCCAACATGAAGTCGTTTAGGTTTTGGGATGTGTGCACCTCTAACCAAATTGGAAAGATAAAAGTTACCTGTGAGAGTTGTGAAAGGTTAGAATTAATAAAATTGATTTTTGTTAGTTTTGTTAAAAATAAATGTATTATGGGTGGTATGTAGAAACTGACAAATCATGCATTCCATCTTTTATTTTATTTATAATATACAAAAAAAACAAAACCAAAAGGTAGCGAGTTGTTAACACGAGCCGGAGTTTGTGGGTGGGAGAAGCTTCCGAAACCACGAGCTTTCAGATCTCATCTAACTACTAACCTTACAAATCAAATGTTGCAAAAAACCACCCTCAAGTTTACAACAACAAGTTTATTACAACTTATTTCAAAAGTATAATAACCGACTCGCTTATATTTTATTTAAAACTATGTAATGCATCCCGAGTGTTGCAATGTTAAACCATAAAAAATGAATGTCTTTCGTAACTTTAAATAAAGTAAATTAATACAACGGTTGTAATAAAGTACGACCAGTGTTCGAATTCTGTAATAAAATTCTAAAAATCATCAATATAGTGTGAACTAAGTTCGGTAAATGTCGTAAAATTGTTTCATAACTTTTCAAAATTTATAAAAATATATCTGTGTCATTCACAAATCCGCTTTAACATATCCGTTATCCGTCTATAAATTGATTTGCAAGCAACGTAGTTTAACCTTAAGTCCTAAAGCTTTACTCGAACCTTAGTAATCACAATGGCATTTTATATTTAAATTTATATCAATTCAATTTTTTACATGCACACATCATGTCAAAGATTGTCTAATTAGGTTCAAACATTTTTCATCAAACATTTGTAAGCAAACCTTCAACTTTTACACAGATTAACTACTCTTGCAACTCCTAATATCAAATGCTTAAATTAACCCATTACATAATAACCTTTTGTTTTCAACGGGACATTCTCGTGGTGAAACAGTATACTTTTCTATCAAATTGTTACAAATTCAAATAATTTTCGGAGTAAATCAATTCTCGAACAGAGAGTGCGTGTTTCCAAGAATAAAAAAGGTGAATAATAACAGATAAAAATCTATCCTAATCCTAAGTAATGTATAAAAAGTAAAATTAATGTGGTTTTCTGAGATGTGACTGAAATAGTAAAAGCATGAGTTGAAGGGGTGTTGTTGAAGTTTGTTGCATTGAATTAATTATAGATAAAGTCTGTACCGAAATACTTGGGGCTCTGCTAATTTGGTGGAATCTATAACAAACACCCCTCACCCATATTTGATATTTCACCATTCTTCTTCTTCTTCTCTCTCTAGAATTCATATTTGTCTGTTGTATGCCACCGTCTGGTCGGCAACAAGCCCTCTGAACCCTCACTATTTCTGTCTTTCTTCCTCTGTGTTGTCACACTCTGTTTTCTGCTCACATTCTTCTCTTCTTCATTGCAAAAAAAGTCCACCTCCATCTCTCCCTTTCACCATTATCTCATCAACATATTCAATTCCATCTGCTTCTTTCTTCTTTCAATGGACCTTCACTTTTAATCGCTCTGTTTTCTTTCTTTCTTTGTCTTTCTGTCGCTCAACACCTTAGGTATGTGATTTCTTGAAACTTTCTTGAAATTGAACTGTAAAGTTGAGATTTTTAACTGATGTGGGTGTGTTTTGTGTGTGGTGTTGCTGGAATTAGACGAATTGCAGGTGGGATTTGGGGTTGAAGATGATTAACGTGATGGATCACGTGAGTAAACCCATGAATGAAGCTGATAGAACCTTGGACAGCAAGTTATGGCATGCTTGTGCCGGAGGTATGGTGCAGATGCCGGAGATAAACTCCAAAGTCTACTACTTTCCACAAGGTCATCTCGAACATGCTGCCACCGGCAATGGCGGATTCCAAAATCTCCACAGAATTCCTCCGTTCATCCTCTGTGGCGTCTCTACAGTCAATTTCATGGCGGATTCCGACACCGACGAAGTTTACGCGAAAATAGGGCTAATCCCGTTATCAAACCATAACGATTGTGAGTTCGACGATGATGGGTTTCTAGGGTTTGATCGTAACAAGGCTGAAAACCAAGATAAACCGGCGTCGTTTGCGAAGACGCTGACGCAATCTGACGCTAACAATGGCGGTGGCTTCTCTGTTCCGAGATACTGTGCGGAAACAATCTTCCCACGGTTGGATTACACGGCGGAGCCGCCGGTGCAGAACATCTTAGCGAAGGATGTTCACGGGAAGTTGTGGAAGTTCCGGCATATTTACAGAGGCACCCCTCGTCGGCATCTGTTGACCACCGGCTGGAGCAATTTCGTCAACCAGAAGAAGCTAGTCGCCGGAGATTCGATCGTGTTTTTGAGAGCTGATAACGGTGATCTTTGCGTCGGAATTCGGAGGGCGAAAAGGGGTATTGGAAGAGGTTTTGTTGATTCGAATTCTTGTGGTTGGAATACTGCAGTCGGTGGGTGTGGGAACTCCGGCAAGGTGACGGCGGAGTCGGTGGTTGAAGCTGCTAATCTAGCCGCCGCCGGCCGGCCGTTTGAGGTGGTGTATTATCCTCGAGCTAGTACGCCGGAGTTTTGTGTTAAGGCTTCTATGGTTAATGCTGCAATGCGGATTAAGTGGTGTCCCGAGATGAGGTTTAAGATGGCTTTCGAGACCGAAGATTCGTCGCGAATTAGCTGGTTTATGGGTACCATTAGTTCTGTTGATGTTGAAGATCAGTTTCGTTGGCCCAATTCTCCATGGAGGCTCCTGCAGGTACAATCTTTAATCTTCAATCTTGGATCTTTGATCGTCAATGTTTAATGTTTATGTTATGTTCAAGAATCTTGAAATTTAGTGTTACATTTCTTGAAATTCTATGAGATTGATGTGATGATTTTTGGTTTGTGGTTGCAGGTAGCGTGGGATGAGCCTGATTTGCTGCAAAACGTGAAACGGGTTAGCCCGTGGTTAGTTGAACTGGTGTCGAATGTCCCGTCTATTCATCTTTCGCCATTTTCGCCTCCACGAAAGAAGCTTCGGATCCCACAACCATCCGATCTGCCCTTCCTTTTGATGCCACCGTTGATCACCAACCACATTCCTGCAAGCATTCAGGGAGCCAGGCATAATCCGCAAGTTGGATTCGATCTTCATCATAAGCAACATCAGCAGCAGCAACAGTACTTTAGCAAGATCCAATCTTTTCCATTCGGGTCACCTACATTTGCTCCAAGATTCATGGGAACAGCCCAAGAAACCGAAGGAAACGACAATGCTTCCTGTTTGCTTACGATTGGGAACATTAGTAACTCGAAATCTAGCTTGAGTGCTGAGAGAAAGCCAGTCTTTGTGCTGTTTGGTCAGCCGGTTTTCACTGAACAACAGCTTTCTGAAAGCAGTTCTGGTGACACTGTGGCTAACCAATCTGATGGTTCAGCGGTGGTTCAAAATGGTCCGGTCGAGAGCTCATCCGAAGAAGCTGTAGGGTCTGAGTTTGGGCTTGAGACTGGCCATTGCAAGATCTTCATGGAGTCCGAAGACGTGGGTCGGACTCTTGATCTGGCTGCTTTTCAATCATATGAAGAGTTGCACAGAAAGCTAGCTGATATGTTCTGTGTAGAGAAATCTGTAATGCTCAACAACTTGATTTACCGGACCACAACGGGTGCGGTGAAACACACCGGAGACGAACCCTTCAGGTATTTTGCATGATCATGTTGTACATTACGCATTAAAGGTTATAACTTTCATGACTAAACTGAGGTTTTGTTTTGCAGTGAGTTCTCAAAGACAGCACAAAGGCTAACAATTGTGATGGATTCTGGCAACAAAGTATAAGAGTTTTAGTGACAGATTAACAAGTTCTTGTGACATGTACAGTCGTTGCTAATTCGGATTCTTATGACCATCGTGTTTTAGTTTCTGGTAGTTGTGGTAAAGTGCCCATCGACCGATTTTGAGATGGTTTAGTTTACATTTTCTGTAGTAATGTCTGTTTTCTGAACAGCTTTCCAATTTGATCAATTCTAGAGTTGCTTTTGCTTCAAGTTCTTTAGTTTTTAGAACAATTTCTTGTCGCTAATCATGTTAAAGCGGTGGTGGCGAATTTTGGTCACTCTGTAAGTAACCGGCTGGTAATTGCCGATCTGTTTATGACACGACTAAACCTGATTAATAAAAAAGTTATTTTTTAAATTTTTTATATTTTTAAAAATAATTAAAATCAAGAGGCTAGGCTTCATTATTTCATATTTTTGTTCATAAAAACATATAAAAAAATTCTAGACATGATATATAGTTAGTTAAACAAGTCTTTTGCATGTTTGATACGTGAGCTACGCGCCTCAACTCTAACCTGTTAAACACGACAAGACCTGTTTTGTCCGTCTTAATTTAGTAACGGAATTAACCGAAGAGATCTAGTACAGTGTACACATGCTATTTGTTGAGGGTGAGTAAATAACTGAAGTAGCATGTTCAACGTGGGTGAACCAACCAAATTGGAAGGGTGAGTAAATAACTGAATTAACCGAACCATAACAAATTAACCTACTTAATTACACTTCTGAAGAGATGCACATACAAATGCTTTGTATGTAAACACAAAAAACGCATGTAAATGAATGCAAAATTCATGCATTAGCCATTTCAATTGCATGTTCTAAAGCTGAAAACATGTGAATGATTACTTGATTACATAATAAATGCTTCTCCTATAAACACTACAAATTAAGTCCTACCGACATAATATTTGTTTTCTACTAAGGTTTGAAGTGAACACATGTAGTTTTCATTTTACATTTAGAAGTTAGAAGGTATTTATTAAAATATAGAAAATCTTGGGTGGGTTATACCTGTTTAGCGATAAAGAAATAACTCATTTAGCTTAAGATAGGCAACTCGAGGTCACATATTTGCTTTTATTTGTGTATTAGACCTTTCATATTAATAAGCAAATGTGATACATTGTCTCCATGTCATGTATAAAATGAACAAAATTAGGATACAGGAGAGTAAATGTGTATACACAATTAAAAATTCACATATCGCTTGATTATATGTGTAAAGTTGTTTTTTTGTCATGGTCACATCAATAGAATATAACAAAATTTTATGTTTTTCTTTTACGAATATTAAATCATATAAAAAAATTCAAAGAATAAGAAATACCAAAGAAGAAGAGTGACATGTTCGGACTTAATTTTAAATCTACAACTTTTATTTATCATAAATTTTGATCCCTAAGAATATATAAAAGGAGATAACTTTCTTAAACAGACCAGTACTATTAAACCACATACACTTTGAGTCTTTGATAATTAGATGCTTGGTAGGATTATTGGAGTATGATGAGTTTGGTTTATAAAATATTTCTGCTTTCTCAAATTATGTTTAGTTATGTTAATCATGTATGATGTATTTTCCATCTTCATTAGATAAAAACCACAAATGAGTTTGAAGATTAGCATCTTATTTTAAAAGTCAAATATAATAAGGTTTCGGGAGCATTAATTTTGGGAGTTAACGAAGGCCATAAATTGTAGGCATTAAAAAAGGATGCACAAAAATGTGAGTTGTTAATCCCTATTAAGCAAACTGAAGGGCGCAAAAGGTGGGAAGCCAAATTTATAGGGATTTGAGAGTAAATTTAAAGGCCCTGAAATTAAGGTTTTTCTAGTCAAAGAAGTTCGGGAAAACATATCGGAGTGAGGGAGATATGTCACCCAACAAACCAAATTTTTTATATTTTGTGTACCTACTAATAATATAAATATATAATGCTCTAAATACAACAATTAATGTTTTTTAGGGAAAACATGTGTATGTGATTACGTATACGCAGCTGTATATGTGTTGTAACGGTTTTATTAAAGAAATATTGATCGATGTGATGTTATGGAGTAAAGATTAGTTTTAGACTTTATCAACAAGTATTTTCTAGGGTTAAAACATGCGACTTACATGATGAACATGAAAAAATCAAAAGAAAACAATAATTATATTATTCAGTTAACATCGTATGATATTTATTAAAAGACAGCAATGAGGAACTAATTAAGTTACATGGTCACACTAAGCTGCTATTGAAAAATACTATCAACTCATAGTTACATATATAGAAGACATTAAATCTCAAATGCCTCACGATTCTCATGAATATAATAACTATTTATATCTATATAATCGTATATTTTAAATTTCAAGTTATAACCAGTTTTATTAAGCATGCATGTTATACAATTAGAATCTATAGTTTTCAATAAAATTGAAAGTTTTAGCTCGTTAATACAATTAAAACTTGTAGTTTATGCAGCTAATTTGTCAAAAATATTCTTTACAACAAAATTATATAAATATTGTAATTAAAAAAATGTATTACTAGGTTTGAAAGAAACATTACGAAGATAAACCTAAGTAATGATATTATAATAAGATGACAGCTTGCTCACGTGTGGTCACGAATGAAAAGATAAATATTTATTAGTTAGAATTTGGAGCGTAAAAGTTTTCTTATTCTTTTATATATTTACACAAATCTATTTGTTTCCCTTTTAGCAAATATCACATAATATTAGGTGAGAACAAGTTGACTTCAGAGTTTTCGTTACTAGTCAAAAACACTAAACTTTTAGTAAATCACATGTCAAACAATGATGTATTTTGTTTTATGAAGAATGAAGCGATAAATTTGTAACTATTTTTCGATTTAGAAGTATCATTCACTGATATTAAAAATAAACCCAAATATATTATGGCCATAAGTTTTAAAATGAAATATGAAATGATTAATATTTTTTTCTGTTAAACCATACAAAGTATAAATTTTTTAGATGACTTAAGTGTGGAGAATATATGTATCTGACTGTTTGTTATAAAATTAATAAAATATTTAATAATAAAACTTAGAGTTAACATGATTGTCATATAATTAATATCTGTTTTTTTTCTATGAATTCTCCATAAACGATATGAAACAGTAATCAGTGGGAAGTGGAGGAAGAACTAGTTCAAGCTATTTGTGTTAATTTGGAGCATATGAAGGATTAGGAATATGGTGGTGCATAATAACAAAAGCCAAAAGGGCCTCAATTGAAAGCATTATGGGAGAAACAGAATCACTTTCTTATATACGAGTAAAAAACAAGCCCAAAAGGTTTATAGTAGACTGGAGTAAATGGTGTCACTTTGATATTCCGTTGAAGTTCATTGTAAATCAAATTGGTGGTATATACTAATGGCTAGTTCCTTGCTGGTGTTATGAATGAAATGCCCAGTTGTTTAAAAGAACTAATATTTGATTTCTTTAAAATAAATATATAA
This sequence comes from Flaveria linearis, assembly GCA_024085815.1. NCBI lineage: Eukaryota > Viridiplantae > Streptophyta > Magnoliopsida > Asterales > Asteraceae > Flaveria > Flaveria linearis. The sequence continues at coordinate 86,646,823 of CM044006.1, forward strand.
ACATTATATTGACTTTTGGGATATATAAAGAGTAAAAAGGCATCCAACAGATTACAAATCCATAGGCTCAAGATCCCAAGCAAAATGTTTTGATCACCAACTCTCTGTAAAGTCAGAGAGTCAACCCTAGAAACTCTCCATCCATGTTTTCCTCATTTCTTGTTTTTTACTATTTCATTAACTTCTCTAGTTTTGTTTATTCCTCCAACAAATATAAAATCTATAATTCCAAGAAATTGTTTATATTTTCGTTGTTGTTTGGTAAATAAACTTCTCTTATTTTTTGTTTAATGATAAGTTTCCATACTAATAATATAGCTTAAGGGTTAGGTGTACCATGGTAAGGTTTACGAACCGTTAAAACCGATCAAACGGTGTAAACCAAAGCAAGTCTGGTATCTGGTCCACTTTGAGGTCTAAACAGTTTAGTTTTGATAGTTTAATGGTTTGGTCTACCTGGGAACTTAAACTGATTTAAATTTATTATGAATACATACATACATACGTGTTAGTTTTACAATATGTAGTTACATATGATAATTATAAATATCTTTATAAATTAATATAAACTAGTGGCCTTAAAAAGCTTATTGTAGTGTCAAAACTGGACCATTGAATCTATAAAATTAACCAGCTTTGCTAACCACCTAATCCAATCGGTTTGGTCCGTCACATAGTTAGCGTTTTAAGTAGACTGTTTGTTAAAACCGGTCAAACATTACCATGAACGACCTGATGTATAGGCACTAAAGACGTAATATTGTTTATGTTTAATTGTAGGGTTTTTTTGGTTTATGATACGTGTTTTGCTTAATGATTTTTGGAAATAAGTATGTTATTAGCTTTGAAAGGAAAAAAATTATTTAATATTTAAATCAAAATAACATAATAGAAGTTTACATGTGAAATTATAGAAGATGAAGTGGTTGGGAGAAACACACAAATTTCTGTGTATAATGACAAGCATCCAATGCTTTTGTTTTGAAAACCAAGGTTTTCCATAAATAACTCCAAGGCTTAACGCACCCTTCAAAACGTACGTGTGGCCGTGTGGTTTTACATATCTTTATGCATATTAGGGGCATTATATTACATATATTTTAATAATATGTAAAATACTTTAAAATCCTTTTAAAATAATTTTTATTCAGGGTTTTGATTATAACAATCAATTTATAATAATAAAATTTTGATTATTATCTTGTTTATATCTATACTAATAAATAATTAAATTAAATGGACACATGTCACCATCACATTAGTTTTACCATTTATTTTTCCACCTCTGTCTCTTATTTTAAACATTTTTAATTTCTCTAAAATTAATATTTTTTATAAAGCCTATTTTCTTAGTAATTAAAAACTAAACATTTTGATTAAAAAATACACTTTTATAAAAAAAGATTTTTGGAAACTATGAATTTTTTTTAAATAACGTATCTCTTTACACATAAGAAATATTCTAAAATCGATCTTCTTTAAAAAATAAAGTTTTTATATGAAAATTTTTTTCTAAAAAAATTTAAAAAATAATTGAGACGCGGAGTTTTTAAACAATGACATATTTATAAAAATGATATTTCGTCAAAGAAAAATTTTATTAAATACAAAAAATTATTCATAAAACAAAAATAACTAAAACCCTTTGTTTTCAAATAATGAGATTTTTATTAAAAATAAAATTTTTCAAAAACAATATTCTTAGAACGAAATGTCTCTTAACATATTTCTAAAACGAGAGTTAAAAAACACTTTCTTAAAATGAAAGTTTAAAAAATAATAAAAATATTTTATTAACTAATGTACTTACTCACAAATAATTTTAGTTATATCTTATATAAAACCAGTGTTTTATATTTTCTAGCTTTTCATTAATTTTTTAATATTTTTATTTAACATGTGTATACACGGGGTTATAACCTAGTTTGTAATAGTTATTTTCATACTATCAATTTGTTCTGTAAGCAGTTGTAGACCTCAATCTATCTCGTAAAAAAATCCTCTAAAAAATAATGAATTAATATTAGAAAAACTAAAAATATCACCACTTTATGTTAACACTTAGCACTTGGTACCCAGTCATTGTTGTCTTGTTACTCGTAGGTCACCCGTCGCTCTCCCATCCATATTGCAATAGTCGACATCAACTAAACAAGTTTGTTATTAGATTCATATTGGCTCATTAGTTATCTTGAGTACCAAATGTTGGTATTTACTTGTTTTGGCAACTACGTATGTCTTTGAACAACTTCTTTCTTACTTCTATGTATAGCTAAGACTACAATGGTTGGTTCTATCTTAGCTTATAGAATGTTCAAATCTCTAGTGACAAAACATGAATAAATCCATTGCATTCTAGAAATTTTAGGTGAGTGGAATCAGGTCGTTTAGTGACTTCTTAGTTCTTAATTAGCTAAGTGATATTAAGAAATGCATAATATGTTTTATTTTAGTGTACACATAAATTAATATCACATCACATTTGTAGATGCCTTTTCAGTTGCCTCTTTAATAGAAAGATTTACGTCAAATTGATAAAAGAGACTATCCAACTGAAAATCACAATTTGCCAATAGGATGTTAATCACATCTTTGTTTCATAAAAAAACTTGATTCAACAAGTAATTGGGAGTTAGCCGCTTAGTACCTTGACATTGTATGAGCGATCAAGCGACCTATGTCATTCTATTGATGAGAATGCTTGAGACCTTTGTACTCACTTTAAGTATTGAAATTAAATAATAACTGAATCTTGTAATTGTAGACCCGAATATACGGAACAAATTAAAAAAGTAGTCACAATTAACTTGATATATCTTAATATCAAAACCTAGGTGTCCTTAGCGAGAAAAATCAAAACCAGCTCAATCATTTCAAAAGCCCTAAGCGAAGTAAAAAAAAAATTATAAGTCTAACAAGTTGACTATACTCTTATGAGAGTAGATAACATCTAATACTAAGTTACTAGCTTATGCGGTTCAATTTAGCTATGAAGTTTGCTACTAAGATAAAGTAAACAACTAACTTTCACCATAATAAATACGTATGTCTAAAAATATTTCAATTCAAATTGATATCCCATAGATACACAATAACCAGTTTTGTACATAGTTAACTCAATCTTTTTGGGTCTCCAAATCAGATTCTAATACCAACGCTCTTTGCTTAAAAAGAAATATATTTCTTTAATTAAGATCTTAAAACATGTTGAGTTTCATGCTGAGTTTTAGAACATTTGATGGAAATGCATAAACAGGACCCTTCATAGTCGGCCTAACTGTTATGTAGGATATCATAGAAAGAGTAAATCTGACCAATACTGCATGCTAGGAAGAACTTGATTAGTCTCGAAGGAGAAAGCACATAACTAAAAGGTTCAAGCTTATAAGAGTCAATCTGACAATATCATTCTCCCACAAGGCTTAAATATCAGGTTAAGAAAATGACGAAGCGCCCCAATTAAAGAAAACATTCATCGATACATCGAGTCTCTTGATCTTCATGTCATAGTGCTGTAAAATATAAGAAAAGTGTCTATTGTTTTCTTGTTAAGATGAAGCTAAAAGCAAATTTAACATTTTTTGACACAACCCGAAAAAAATGACAAAATCTTTATACATAGAAATAAAAAAAGAAGTTTAAAAGCGAAGAAAAAATCATAATGAACACAAATGAGGCTTACAAATACTAGAAAGTGAGATCCCACGATAACACGATTGAGTTATTGAGCCCTAATGAAGCCACGATCGCAGCCCTGACCTCAAGTTAATACCACACAACTATCAAACATGAATACACCTTATGTAGTGTTGATTATATTGTTGGACACAAGCCAGAAGGTCCAATATTATGATGCATATTTTAATCTATTGGTAACATGTAAAACAAAAAAAATGGAGCCTTAGGATCAAGATTAATAGTCATCTATTTAGTTACTTGTGCTCGATAACAACTGTGTTACATTCTTTTCAGCAACTACACAATCTATAAAATAACTATTGAGGGAGCCTGCCTATATAAATGCTCATGACATGAAGCAACGACCTGCAGCTGAAAAGTAAATATTGTATAACATATATGATAACCAGATGAAGACCAAGATAGTTTGCCTAAAAGTTGCACTAAATCATGAAAAAATAAAACAGAAGACAATAATCATGTTGTTCTAACTGTAAGGAAGAATCCTGAGTCATTTACCTAAATCCAGGGTAACTTGTGAATACTAACATCAAAAATCAACAAATTTTGATTCATTAAGCAGATAAAATTCTTATGTCAAATGATAATCATCTCTTTTACTCTTGCCAACAAAGCAAAATGCACTGCAATTCTGCAGCATATATGTGAAAAACCTAAATTGCAATCACACATAATAGTCACTTTGTTCACCTGATAGAATCTAATGTATCTGAACAATATCAACCTACAAGTTAAGGAAAACAGGAGAAGTTGTTAAGCAATCAAGAATCATGTAATCAGCAAAGAAACCCAGTGTAGAAATTCCATACTATCCAGAAGACCAGTCCTAAGAGGCTAAGATACCACTGAACAGCCAACAATTTAGATTATGTTAGCACAAAACGCTCGAGGAAGTTAAAGCTCAGGCATCTACTTTAAGCAACTGGAACAATCTAAACCATTCATACAGCAATACAGCAGAAAACATGACATTATGCAACTGAGGCATTATTAAGTTATTTCCCCCTACAGTAATGAAACACACCCATATCGTAAATCATCACAGTTGGTAACCATTATGTAAAAACCATACATCCAATTACGTAGTTAGTTTACCAAATGAAAGCAAACAATTTGCCATGATTTCCGCCAAAACACCGAAATTTAAAAGGAAAAAAAAGGGATACCTGTTGAACATTCAAGGTCATGTAATCAGCAGGTTAAGAGAACATACAAAACATATGGTGCCTCAACATATCATAAGATCAAAAACTGACGAAATCAGGTCAATTTAGCTTAAAAATCCAATCAAGTTAAAGTTCAAACATCCACCTTTCCTCAACAGAAGCAGTAATGTCGACCATCAAAATATAACCACAGAACACAAGCGTTAAAATTAAGCAACCAAAGATTAAAAGCTAAATTCCAATTACATAAATATTTTCATAATTACACTTGTACAAATCAACAGTTCAAAGCACACAATTTATTCATACACAACCAGACTTGAGCGTTTGAAAAGTTCTTATCATTGACCGAACTTACGAAAATATCATCATACCTACAACCTCAATTGTAGTAGAGTTCAAGACCCATGCCATCGTGAATCTCGTAGTCCTTGAGGGTGATATGATCCTTGTAGATGTTGTACCACTTCTGGATCCTAATCTTGTCGGCGCGGGTTCCAGTCTGGGCTGCAACGAGCTTCTTCAAGTCGCCGATGGTGTCGTCATCGTTGCACTTTACTCGAACCTTCTTCCCCAAGCGATCGTTCAACACCACCTCGATCATCTTCGTTGATCTTTGATTTTCTATTGCAATTCAATTGGGCATATCGATCGTATCAGTTGATTCGAAACCCTAACTTATGATTTCACGACCCTTTTATGCCTCACATAAATACCAAATTTAAGGCGGTTATTGGTCTCTGGTTTCATGAAATAACAGATTGACCCCTTCAACTTTTATGTATGTAACATGGAGGGGAAAGTTGTAGGATTTGCCGTGTTTTAGTCGTTTTAACTTTTTTACATCAAAAATCACTTCAGCAAATCTTTTTAGACTTTGGCTTTTGAGTTTGGATATGTTTTGTTATTTTTATTTAAAAATGTTTTTTTTTGTTTTTTACTTTCTAAAAAGTTATTATTTTCATCCATTTTTTTAACTTAGTTAGTTATGTTTGTTAGATAGGGTATTGAATCGTTATACAAGTGAAAACTTCAATTTTATGATTTGTATGATGATGTAATTGCCACTTGAAAAAACACGTTTGTTTCATATAAAATGGTTAAAAACTTTGTTTCAAAACGAAAACCAAAAAACCTAGTTTGCTACTCTTAGGTGGCACGGTTTCGTGCCTGGTGATGGTTGGGGAAACCCGACCCCAAATGGAAACACCACCACTGGACCATGTGAGCAAAATAACCCCTCGACCGGATGATTTTTCACCTGGCATCACCGGTCACCCACATGCATTGACGATGATATCGTACTACACGCGGATCACACATGGAAAAGATGAGGGGAAACGGGAAAAAAATAGAAGACACCATTTAAAACAATAAGACAAATAAAAAGCTTATGTGTCACCCGAAAAACAGGACAACAATGTGTGTTCTTTTAGATGATGTGATATTAAATTGTGTGATATTAAATTGTGTGATATATACTGATACTAGATTAGTGACCCGTGTGTTACACGGGTCGACAAGTGCTTAAGATAACACATTGTAAATAAATTAGTATGAATTCATAGTGATATATATGATGATGTAGAGATAAATTAAAATAAGAAGGTTATCATAATATAATAATATGAACTAAGTTATGCTCTTTCACAATAGAAACAAAACGAGGGGGTAGAATAGTTGAATAGAAAATTAAAAAAATATATATCAACTAATGAACAAACTTGATAAAACCTACAAATGATGTAATAATCATACGTAACTAAGAGAGGAACAATTAAAATAAATAAGTAATTGCTCATAAAGTCGTAAACACTTTTTGTAGACAACATTTGAAGTTTTATTTATGACATTGCTCTCTTTATCTAGAATCAACAATTTCAATCAGTCTTTTACTTTTAACTCTGAATAATACAACATACAACTGATCATGTGTAAAAACAGGATCTTTCAAATATAAACCAACCTTAAAAAGCGATTGTGTTTGACTTTTGTTGATTGTCATTACAAATTAAACTTGACTTTTGTTGATTGTTGTTGCAAAACAAACTACAAAAGAAAATTGCATCTTCTAAATTTAAAAGGAATGGCCTTAGAAAGGTTTGTCCTTGACTTAGAAAGAAAGACAAGTATGAACCGGACCGGCCCATCAATACAACATAAACATCTTTTTGACTAATTAGTTCTTACGAATCGGGTCAAGACCCAGACAAACGGTTAGGTGAAGTTGCTAGAGATTCCGTGAATATGACGCACGTGCACCGCACGCTGCTGTGGCGGCACATCGCTCTCTTTCTCTGCCATCGTCTTCCCATCACCTTCTCCGCCCATTCTTCATCTCTCTATCTCTCTATCAACAACACACAATCTCTCTGATTATGGCAGGTTATTCAGTTATCTCTATCTCTCTCTTTCTGCTGTGTGTATATATTTGTGTGTGTTCTTTTCTGCTTATTGTTTGTGTGTGTGTATAACACATCGGTCCGGAATTAATCAGGCACTCATTCGAAGAAATAGGCGTCGTTTAAGTCGTTTTTTTTGTTTTGCTTGTTCAATTTATCTGATAGGGTAAACTATCCATAGATCGGCTACGTGGATTAACGACTTTGCTTGTGAATTAACTGGAATTAGAAAATCAAGGTATGGTAAATAACTACTTATTTGTACAAAACGGTGATTGCTTAGAGGACTGTGGATAGATCTTATTCGTATTCAGGAAAGTGAGTTTTAGACGTTTTAAGAGGAACTTTTGTATTGATTAGGCAGTGTTTACTTGGATTTCAAGGAGAGTGCGTACGTTATTGTTACATAGTTAATGTAGCTTCAGTGTGTGTTTGAATTGATTGAATTCATTGTTTTGCGTATCAGTGATGATCAGTTAAACGGTAAAAGTCAAAGCATGACTCTCTTGATCTTTGGTGATTGGATTACAGTATCAATTGAGTTCTAGCAGATGCTTGATGCAAGAGAGTATATATCTTGATTACTTTTAAGATTGCAGTTGAGTAAAACCTAGTTTTTCGTGTCATTATGTGAGCAATTGTATAATTTGTGTGGTCTCTGTAGTTCTGTTCCCAAATTATACTTCCTTTATGTTGTTTTCAGCTCTTATTTTTCAATCTTCCATCTACGTACCTCTCTGATATTCATCACAAGTTATTTCTCCTTTCTTTTCAGTTTACCTCCTAAAAGTTTCTCTCTAACAAATCTTTCCCTGTCTTACTGTAACTTCATCTTTATCAACAGTAGTATACTATGTGTGTGGAAGTTCACAATTTATTCTTAAATGGTAGTTGTTTGCTTGTTCATTGTTGAGATAATATTCTGAACTTGTAAGACTTGCATTAGATCTGGAACTTAAGTTCATGGCAGTGGCAATTGAGGATTTGAATTTAAACTTCTTTTCTGATAAAACCTTGGTCTAAAGTTTCAAATTGATAAAGCGATTTAATCTGTAAAATAGCACAAACACAAACCACTCAACGGAATTTGGCTTTTACTTGAGATCCTGTAAATGTGAAATCTGATAAACCTCCAAATCTTTTATGCAGAAATGATGGGGAAAATCGTTCAAAATATACTAAATGCACAATGCTGCCAACAAACTAGGCAGTTTGGCTCCCTATATCAAAGGGACCAATGTGCTCAATTTAAAAACAACTTGCTTCTCATTCAAGGAAAGAAGCTGACATGGACGAGGATCTCGGCCATGCAATTGCATAATATGTCAAACATTAGCCAAAGAGTTGTTTACTGCAATGGTCTGTTCTAGACTCTTATCATTCAGGTTGCCATCAGTTGTGACCAAGACTTTAAGTCCCTTCAGGATTCTCAAAACTACCCAGTTTTAATATGTAATATATGTTTTGGCCTTCTTCCAATACTGCCTATTATCTTGTATAAGTGCTACTGGAAGCGGCTAAAGAGAAATGAGGTTGGCATTATGGAAAATAGATAAAATAATGCATGATTATAATGCATCAGATATCGTCATTCCATATATTAGTTATGCTTACACATCTACGTAGGAGAATTTTAGTAAAACAGGATATAATGATTTAAACATAACTTAGTGTAACATGGCATTCCTTATAGAAGGATGCACACTATGTTGCGATGGAGGGATAGATGGCTAAAATAAATGGAACTCATAAGTTGATGAATTATGATTGTCTTCATGCGTATTTAAGCTTTTGTCTTTATATCCAAGATTTCTAATAGACTTCTCTTGCAGCTTCCCTATCAGCTACTGCAGTACCATCACTGGGTAAAGCAGATTTTCTCAAACTTCAAAATGGCAGGTAAAATGCACACAGAAGAGTTATGTGTGTATAAGCGATTTATTGTGCTACTTGTTTCATTTACGTACATAACTTTAAGCAGTGATATTCGTGGTGTTGCTGTTGATGGTGTTGCTGGGGAACCTATTAATCTTACAGAGCCAGTGACACAAGCCATAGCGGCTGCCTTTGCTGCATGGCTTTTAGATAAGAAAAGGCTGACTCATCTAAACGTTTAAACATTTCTATCGGTCATGATTCTCGAATTTCTGCACAAAAGTTACAGGTATCAAACTTTAACTCAAGTATGATGTACTTTTTGTTGGCTTTGATGAACCTTATATATTCAGTTTTTTCATTTATAAATTATATGCATGTGTAAAGGCTATATCTGTGGGTTGTTTTTATAAATGCTTTACCTGTTTTTTCAGGATGCAGCTTCTCGGGGAATTGCTGGTGCAGGTTTTGATGTTGTGCAATACGGGTAATGCAGCTATTGAATTAATAATAACAACTGTATTCTTTTGATTTTGAAGAGTAATGATTGGGAGACCTAAAATATGGACCTAACAAGGAGATTGAAACAAATGACAAAATCAAACGTAAATATGAGAGAGAAAATGGATTGGCCATGTTTCATTGTCCGAATGGATAACTCATATTTCGGCCTCCCAGTCATTTTTTAATTTGTGAATATAATTTTTTTCTTTATGTTTGGTTTTCATTCAAGGTATTATTCTCCCAATTCCTTCACTATATGTTTTTTTGGTAGATTGGCATCCACACCGGCAATGTTCAATAGTACATTGACCAAAAATGAAGACTTTCTGTGCCCAGTTGATGGAGCTATCATGATAACAGGTAAAAGCATGTGGAACCTATTATAATAAATCTTGAAAGATGTATGGCTGTGCCGTTTTGTCATATACTTAATATGTTTCTCTATTTTGACAGCTAGCCATCTTCCTTACAATAGAAATGGATTTAAATTCTTTACTAATGCGGGAGGACTAGGAAAGCTGACATTAAAGACATCTTAGAGCGTGCTGCAAACATATACAATGGTTTTACACCAGAATCTTTAAAAGAGGCTGAAAGAAAAGCTTCATCATCTATCAGTAAAGTTGACTACATGGCTGTATATGCATCTGACCTTGTAGCGGCTGTTCGCAAAGCTTCTGGAAACATAGGTATTACATCCTAGTTATTATATTAATTTCAAAGGGGCAATTCAGTCATTTTAACTTTGTTACCTGCTTCGAGTCACCAGAAAAACCATTGGAAAGATTTCATATAATTGTGGATGCTGGCAATGGAGCTGGTGGTTTTTTTGCTGTAAGGGTTATTTATTTATTTATTAATATATAAAAAATCTCAAAGCAGGAGTTATGTGTCAATTAGAGAACTTACATGTCTTTTGTTGAATCTTATCTTTTTTTTGCAGGGAAAGGTGCTGGAGCCTTTAGGTGCTATTACTTCTGGCAGTCAGTTTCTAGAACCAGATGGTAATAAAGTAAAAAAAAAATTTAAAACTAGTTAGGTTTTCGTATCAAATCAACTCAATTTACCTTCACTAATGGATAGGTTTATTTCCCAATCATATTCCTAATCCTGAGGACAAGGCAGCAATGAAAGCAATTACACAAGCAGTGCTTGATAACAAGGCTGATTTAGGGATTATCTTTGACACGGATGTTGATAGGTGATCAATCTTCTACACATTTATTTTTTTTCTCTACGCAGGAATGCTTGTGCCTTTTTATAATATTGTCAGTGGTGGTGTCTAAATCAGATCTGCTGCTGTGGATTCCACTGGTCGTGAGTTCAATCGAAATCGTCTAATTGCTTTAATGTCTGCTATTGTTCTAGAGGAAGTGTGTTTCTTAAACCATTCTAAAAGATAGTTACTTTTCATGCGTTTGAGTTTAATTAAAGGTTTTTTTTTTGCTCCTAATAGCACCCTGGAACAACTATTGTCACAGACAGTGTTACTTCAGACGGGCTTACAACATTCATTGAGAAAAAACTAGGTAACTGATTTCATATATACATGCATTAAATTGATTGAAGTGTTTTATATGATTGCCGGGTCTTCTATTTGATCACTAAATCATTTTTCTTGATTTTGTTTATGGATAATAGGATCAAATTAGATTCGATGATGTGCTGATATTTTTTAAAATTCTTGCAGGGGGGAAACACCATCGGTTTAAAAGAGGGTATAAAAATGTCATTGATGAAGCTATTCGTCTGGTATGACCCAACATACAACAATACTGATTTCATTGAAACGATACTAATCTAAAAACATGTTGAAATCAGTTTTCTGTCATACTGACTTGGCTTCTTTTACAGAACTCTGTTGGTGAGGAGTCGCATTTGGCTATTGAGACCAGTGGCCATGGAGCGCTTAAGGAGAATCACTGGCTTGATGATGGTGCATATCTGATGGTACGTGTTCATTTTTTAGATCTAAAAAGTAATGTTTTTTTGTGACTGATTGAAATTCATTCGGTCTTTGTTGTACTTTATTTGCAGGTCAAGCTATTAAACAAACTTGCATCAGCTAGAGCTTCGGGTCAAACTGGTGGCAGCAAAGTTTTGACAGATTTGGTAGATGAACTGCAGGAACCAGGTGTTGCTGTTGAGCTTAGATTAAAAATAGATCAAAATCATTCAGATCTCAAAGGAGTGTAAGCCAATTTAGTAACTCAAAAGCTGCATAACTATATCCCCCTTGAGAATTTTGAAATTCAAATTGTGTTTTTACAGATCTTTTCGCGAATACGGGGAAGCAGTGTTAAAACATTCGGAAAGTAAAAGTGAATCAGATCCTAAGCTTCAAAAGCTCCTGTTAATTATGAAGGGGTTCGGGTTTCTGGCTATGGTGGTTGGTTCCTTTTGAGACTTTCGCTTCATGACCCTGTTTTGCCCCTCAACATCGAGGTAAATAAAGTCATGCCATAACTTCATTCAAGTTATCCGCGTTTTAGAAAACTAAATTAAGATATTAAAAATTGCAGGCGCCGAGTAATGAGGATGCAGTAAAACTTGGATTAGCAGTGCTTGCAGCTGTTAACGAGTTCCCGGCTCTGGATGTTTCTGCATTGGCGAATTTTGTACAACAGTAATAACGTTCAAGCTTCCTCTCTTTTTTGCTTTCTTTTGGAAATTTTTGTAATAAGGAGTTATTTGTCATTGTGGCTTGAAACCTGATTTTCATTTATCTTACAAGAACAAGCAAGTACAAGATTATAAAGATATACAATAACAGTTGCTATACTTTACTCGCTTGATTGATTGTACCTTTTTAAAAATACTACTGGTACACCAGACAAATCTAACCATTGGTTCGGTTTTTATGGAGGAGTTTCATCATGAAGTTGAACTGCATATCGGGTGAAGTTCTGGGCTGGGGCCATTTGGCTCCTTCGGGTACTTTGATACACCTAAACCCCTGGCTTCTGTATAAGTTGGTGGCACCAGGGTTGTTTAGGTCACAATGCAATGCAATGGACCGACATCCCAGCTTATGGCTTGTGCCTCGGCTTTTGCTATGAGCTTTTTAGCTATTCCCTTTCGCCTAAATCTCTCTCTAACTGCAACATTTGACACGTATGCAATGCCGGTCCTGAAAACATGAGATCACATATGATTAGTTTGACTTCTGAAGTCAACCCTCTTAAACTTCAGTTTCAAGATTTGAACCGGTACATAAGAAGTCAAACACAGACATTTCCGGACTAATACCAAATGTTATGCAGTTATCAAGTTTCAAGGAAAAGTGTACAAATAGTCAAATTTGAATTTGGATTTGATTTAACTGACCTTAAATTTCTTGTGAATAGTCAAATTGATGGTGTCATGTATGATCAAATTATATTAAAGGAACATAATCAAAAACAAAGTTTTAAACCTTTAGATCATGTCACTAATGATAAGAAAGATCAACTACTATGATCAAAAGAGTTCAAATTATTATCTGTGAAAAGAAGCGTTCACCTTCTCTGTCGAAGAGGTCCTTTCCGCGGAAGAAAGTCAGCCACGGTGTCTAAAGTCAAAATTCCTGCAACATATCCCTTATTCAGACTAATCTTTGCACCAAAACCAGCAATTTTAAGATCTTCATCACCAATAAAGAAAGTCTCATCTTCAGAAGCACCGGTGACAGCAACCAAACATGTTCTTCTACAACCATTTGGTACTGATAATCCAAAAACGAGTGCAAGTAGTCTATCAATCCTTAAAACAAAGTCTAATGGGAATGAATATTCAGGGAAGAAGGAGCTACAATGTGTTTCTGCAACTTCCCAACAATCCTCAATTCTTGCCTCGCGAACAACAATATCAGGGGAGATGATTGGGAATATATCAACCACTTGACTTGCTTTGCAAATACCTGCTGAAGCAAAACAAAATAAGAGATGTACAAAAAATCTAATCAGAAAAGACTGAATCATTACATAAGTTAAAGAGGTAGACTTTGACAATTGAGACCAAATGGATGACTTTTCAACTAGAAAATTGATTAATGTTCTCTAGATTGATTAAGTTAAAGAGGTAGACTTGCCCATAACTAATGCTTACAGTTTGATTTGCTTCATAATATTCCTCTGTCATTATTGATGTAATTCAAATAATTAACAGATAAACTAACAAATTTATTGAACCATTGTTGAATGAAATTATCTATTGCCTTTACGAAACAGAGAATACTTTGGTCATTTGGTGTGTTTGAATATTCTGTAAACCTGTAGTCCCAATAATCAAACTTGTAGTGTTTGACAAATCCAATATCCAAAGCTTTGTTTCTCAGGACCAAAATAACGAGACACTGAGAAACAATTGAGGAGTTGCTAGCAACAAAATGATGTTCTAGGATAAAGCAGTAAGTAAAAAATAAAACATAATTATCCCTAACTTTAATCATTTTGTTGAGGCTAATGCATGATTCTGATTCTTCAACATTGCAGTAATTAGATTTGAAATACAATCTAAACACCCCTGAATTTGAGCTTACTTCTTCTGTCCCAAATAATTTAACATATGGCCGTCTCTCTTTGACTCTGATATAAATGTTTAAGCTTTACATCATAAATAGTTTAATAGACATATCAATACAATTCTGTTAGTCAAATATTTAAACCATGCTTCAATGTAATATCATATATGAAAACCAGAACATTTCTTTTTCCCCCCTCAAAACGTTTAGTTGAACAAACAAACATACTCAGTCAACAATCTTGGTTAAGCTGTGGATCTTGGTGAAGTATCTCAATTTTCACTGGATTGAGGAATAACATCAGAGCATCATCAAAATCAAACTTCTACCTCTATTTAGAACAAGCTCTTGTTTTTCTTCCTCAATATCAAACTCTACACAACCCCAACATGAATCTTTCACTCTTTTAATTCAATCAAACAACAAACCAATAAACATCTAGCAAACTTCACCCACAATCTTAACTTGCAGAAACCCAAATCTCAAACAAAATTTTTTATAATTTGCAGACACATAAAATTAAGGGCAGCACATAAAGTCCAATTGAATTCTCATTCAATCCAATTCAGATACCAATAAACACCATTTAAACCTTAATCGATTAACAATCTGCAGCCTTTCAACCATAAATCAAAATAAAAAAGACAGATTTCATACATTCTCCAGATCAAAACACCCAATTAGATTATGCACCTATAAATACTCATATCTGTATGTATAGAGACAGAAAGTACCTGATCTGGAGATATGATGTGAGAGAGACGATTGGGGAAGTCTAGAAGGATAAAAAAGGGGTAATTTGTTGAAATTGGGGGAGATTGAGATTCCCAAAGGTATGGTCCACATTTCTTGGATGAACAGATAAAGATCCTCTGACCCTTTGGTTCAGAATCTTGAACCCTTACGACGAATTTTAGTTCGATCGAACGATGAAGATGATGATGATGGAGGAATTTGATTGAGAGATTAGAGTTTCTGGGTACGAGACAACATTTGTTATTCTCGTAATTCACTAACACTTCTGATTTTTGTCTAGCAGCCTGTTTGTTTTTGTTTTCTTTTGTTGTTAGGGTCTATTATAATCAAGGTGGATTCTGGGTCGGGTCGGGTCAACAACCTTCTCTATTATATGCCTCCAGAAAAGGTAATTAGTTTCTAGTTGTTATTCTTTTCCTTACATATAAAATATGTGCGAGGTGTACTCAACAAACATATATTTTTTAACGTTTTTTGCTCGCATAAGTTTAGGCATTTTCTTGTGTTTGAAGAAAAAGAAATGTGTAAATCAAGTTTTAGGCTAAGACTAATGTGTTCAACACGAACATACACATACACATACACATACACATACACATACACATACACATACACATACACATACACATACACATACACATACACATACACATACACATACACATACACATACACATACACATACACATACACATACACATACACATACACATACACATACACATACACATACACATACACATACACATACACATACACATACACATACACATACACATACACATACACATACACATACACATACACATACACATACACATACACATACACATACACATACACATACACATACACATACACATACACATACACATACACATACACATACACATACACATACACATACACATACACATACACATACACATACACATACACATACACATACACATACACATACACATACACATACACATACACATACACATACACATACACATACACATACACATACACATACACATACACATACACATACACATACACATACACATACACATACACATACACATACACATACACATACACATACACATACACATACACATACACATACACATACACATACACATACACATACACATACACATACACATACACATACACATACACATACACATACACACACATACACATACACATACACATACACATACACATACACATACACATACACATACACATACACATACACATACACATACACATACACATACATACACATACACATACACATACACATACACATACACATACACATACACATACACATACACATACACATACACATACACATACACATACACATACACATACACATACACATACACATACACATACACATACACATACACATACACATACACATACACATACACATACACATACACATACACATACACATACACATACACATACACATACACTGTCACACCCCAACCTGACGGCGGAAACGTCGAGGTGTGAGAGTTACGATTGTTCACAGCCAC
This sequence comes from Flaveria linearis, assembly GCA_024085815.1. NCBI lineage: Eukaryota > Viridiplantae > Streptophyta > Magnoliopsida > Asterales > Asteraceae > Flaveria > Flaveria linearis. The sequence continues at coordinate 86,663,276 of CM044006.1, forward strand.
ATAACGCTATTATTAATTCCAAATATATTAATCAAGATTCAATTGTAACAATACAAGTAAAAGGCTCAAACAAAGATACATTAAGAATACAAAGATAAAAGTATCCAGATCATTCGTTTATTTCTCTAAGTCCAATCCTAAGTGTGATAAACTTCAAAGAGAAACCTGAAACATGTTAAAAATAAAAGGTCAACATAGAAATTGGTGAGTATTCCACAGTTTTCAATACATAAGTATATAAAAGATGGCAATTCAAGTTGTAAACTAGTGAATAAAGTGATTAGGGATGTTATGAACAATGCAACAATCAAACCTCGACAAAGTTTTACAAGTCTTATACATTAAAAGTATATACGATCAGCTAAGTGTATTTGGTTCCCTAGTGCACAAGCATACGGCTCCTAGGAGTCGGCAGTTCATCGACTTTAGCACCAAATAGGTTGTCTGTCCCATAGATCTATGACTTCGCTGGGCTAGCAATAGTTAATGATTGTACATATAAGCCATAACATGGTAACCACAAAAGTTCAACTAACCACAACTTTAAATAAATTGCCATAAAGTTTACAAGTCTCGAATAAGTTTACAAGTGCAATGATATAAACATGTTTCACCCTAAAGTGTGAAAATAAGAAAAAAGGGTATGGAAATACTCACATGACAATTAAGTATAAGGATGACGATTAATAAGAATAATAAGCAACGTTCCAACGTAAACCTTCAAGAGATACCTAAGAATATATTTATAATATTTAAGTTTAATTATAATAAGTTTAATGTTCTAATGATAACTAGGGTTTTAAGTGGAATTTGGGACTTTGTTATAATTAAATAAATGGAATCAATTATTTTTTTTTTTCTTGAAACAAATGGAAGGAAATATACTATATTTTATTTAAAGATGTGAAGAAAATATTTGTGGTACTTTGTAAGGTTTAAATATAAAACTTTTATATTTAATTGAAATATTCATGATTTAAACATTAATATATGGATAATGTTTGAACCAATAATAATTTAGTGATTTAAAACATTATTTAAAGTCTATTTTTTTATAAAAATAATCCAAGTACGACAGTTGTTAAAAAATTTTATAAAAATATTAAAGTATTTGAATTAGTAAATTTCCAGATTATATTAGGTGACTTTAAAAAAATAACTAAAGTTTATAAAAATGATTTTTATATCAATTATAAATTTTCTGTAATTTAATTTGTTTAAAAAGAAGCTTTAAAAAATTAATGAGGGTGCCCGGGTTCGAACCCGGGACGTCATGGTAGTATGTGCATATATCTAACCAGTGAACCAGGGCCATGGCCTTGGTATCACTTGGTCTTTAAAGCTTTTAAACATAACCGAAAGGAAACCCCCAATGCTCAAGAACCCTAACAAGATCAAACCCAAAATTGGACTTCGATTCGTATTTGATAATGAAATCAACCTTGGGGCTTTTAATCCCCAAGTGATTTCGAGTCTAATGACTTATCAAATTACCCGTTTTGATTGTCTGAATTGATATGAACAGATGTAGGCGTGCCGCGACCGAGATAGGATGTAGATTGAGATGAAATTGATGATAGTAATCGAATCCATTGTACAGAAAGCTTCTAAGGGTCTCGGTGATCAAAAGCCCTATATCAATTTTAGATTGGAAGGCTCGGAGTGGGGACTGCGAATGGGTTCAGGTAGCGATGAAAGGAGACAATTGAACTCGATGATTGTACTTGTTTCAGGTGAAATTGGAAATGGTATGCGATTAGTGATAGTTAAGCGATCGTTTGGGTTCATTCAAATGGGTTATTATTGATTTTTAATGACCGAACGGTTCTACATTCAGAGATGTCGGTTACTCATTCGATTGGGCTTAGTAACCGATGTTTTAATACGATTAAATGATGTTAAACGTTCGAATTACGATCTAGATTGGTTCGGGGACAGTTTCGGATTAATAAACAATGAATTTTGATGGTTTTCGGGGGTGGCCGGAGGGTCGCCGGACCCTCTTTGGCCGGCGGTCGATGGGTGAAAGGGGGAGATGGGTTGGGTTTCCGAATTTGACACTTTTAATCCCTGTGGTTTTCCTTTTGACATTTTATGCGCAAAGTTTCTATTTAGAACTTGTAAAATAACATATTAACCCCTCAAACTTTATTACCTTAAATTTTAAACACCTTAAGATTATTACTTTATAAATTATTATAAGTATCATTATTAATAATGTTATTATTAACATTTTTATTATTAGTGTTACTATTAATAATAGTGATAATAATATCATTATTATTATTATTATTATAACAATTATTTTTAAGATTATTATTACTTTAAAAATTTAGAATAATAAGTAAACATTATAACACTTATGATGTTATTATTATTAATTTGTTAATCACCCAAATTAAGTATAATAAATCTCCAAAGTTTCAAAAAATAACATAAAAGGTCCTTTTAAGATTTAGCAAAGTTAACTTTTAAGTTAACGAAAATACGAGATGTTACACTCTCCCCAACTTAAAAGAATTTCGTCCCGAAATTAAAAAAGAACTTAGATGAATAAGAAATTATGATGCAAGGTAAGTGTACAACGAACAATGTTTGACGTTTGATTACAGGTGAAACGTTTTACTTTATGGAATCTTACAAGATTCTTGACATAATGCATGCCAATTTGAACCTTTTAGTGAAATGTGAGACGTTTGAGATGAAATGTTGGAAAACGATGATGAGTTACCGTGGGATGTTAGACTTATAAGCTATAATTTCTAGAATATAATTTCATAGTAAAATGATGTCTAGAAATCAATATAAGACCAAAAATGATAAGAAAGGTTAACCGTCGGGATTTAAAATCCCAAACGTCGTTATATGAAACGATCTTAACGCATATCTTGGGGATATGTATTTCTCCTTTGACCAACCATCGGTCTAAGAATAATACGATATGCAAAGATTTTGGAATGAGTTCACGATGATGATTAAGAACATTGCTAAATGCAAGAAGATGAATCGATCTTCAAAATTAACGATCGATGTTTAACGACATACCACGGTATACAACTATTTGAGATAGATGCAAGTCAATTTCTCGACCCATTATCTCACATGAGTCAATATGAGATTGTCAATCGGTTTATAATGCACCAATTGTCATCATAACCTCTAAGATAAAAAAAACATTTTAGTTGAAAGAAAGTTAAAACAGGAGATCCATAGGATCACAAATGTTAGGTCTTGTCATATGTGAAGGTAAGACACTTGGGCACATACCAAGTTACGTCTTTTCCTTTATGCCAAACCCATGACTACAAGTTACGAAGGTTTATGAACCTCGACGTCACAATGTATAACGAGTCTCGTTGATCGAAATCAAAATAGAGTTTTAAGGATTTCCAAGGTTACGGGTTCGAAAGCGATTCAACAAGTGATACAAACAATAAGAAAGGTATTTGTAACCATGTTTTGCAAGGTAACAAATTTTCAAATACAGATTGCATACGTAATTCATCAAACCCATAAGTACAGTCGAGAACATTCGTATGACTAGAAATACATAATCACAAGTTGATAATGTCTTTATTTAGCAGAAAGATTATTTAAGAAGACTATCATCACACATCATGTGTTGATGATATCTCAAAATGAAAATCGATTAATAAGGAATAAATGGTTCCATATAGCTAGATCAAATCAAAACATGAGGATAAAGGGAAGAAAATCAATTTAAGAATTTAAATGCTCCGAGCTCGAAAACAAAATTAGCCTAGAGCGATCAGGTCTCCTTTCAAGTTCAGAGATCATGCTTTGGCTTGATAGGTCGAAATACTAACATTGTTTCACCCTTCAAGTTACTACATGCTTCTCGTCACTTGATTACAACCTTGATAAGTTAAAGATCAAGAAATGAGAATGGTCATCAAGGTGTGGTTTTCACTCCTAACTTGATGGTGTACTCCCAAGATATGACCACTAACTTACCAATCAAAAGTTTGATCCCTAACTCATTGTTAAGGATCCATAAAAATAAGACGAGGTAACTCTCCATTAAGGTAAGAAAAATCACTCCTATCTTTACGGTGACATTTTACAAAAATAAAATATAGCAAAATGAATTTCTTCATCAAAATTCAGAATTCACTCCTACTTTGATGAGGTCGTTTAATTTGAGAAAATACAATCCACGAAAATGAAATTATCATCGAGGTATGGAATTCACGCCTATCTTGATGATTGAATTTCATAATAACAAGAAAACAATCGGAAATTGACAATTGTCACCAAAGTACGGGTTTCAATCCTATTTTGGTGGTATCATGTCATTTGTGAAATGCCATTTCAAAGAAAATAATTGAAGTCATTCCTCAAGATAAGGAAATCACCCTAATCCAAAGGATGAAATTTCATAAACACACGATTGGAAACCATTTATCGAAACAAATAGAGAACCATCAAAGTAAGGGAATCACCCCTGTTTTGATGAGTTAGAATCATTTAGGAGATACGAATGTTCTTAGTCATAGGTTGACTTACAAACTCTTGCATCTCTCACGATGCAAACGGTACGAAGTTTGACATAACAGCGAAAAGAAAAGAATATCAATTAGACATTCAGAAAATTTCAAGTTACATCAATGTAACAAAAGAGAAAATCATTCTTACAAGCTTAAGATCAAGGTTCGAGAGATGACAGAATTTGTTATGGTGTTTCTAATCTTGGATGGTTTAAATCGGAAAAACAAATCAAGGATAGAAATTATTCAATACCACAATAAGATGTGAACATTCGATTCACAATCAAAAGGAAATACATGGACTTCTAAAATTATGAGGTCAACGATAACCTTATTGAAGACACGTGTACTTATAAGTGGTAACAAAGTTATAATTAGTTTATTCGATCATTGAGGTGAGTGACCATTATAATATTTGAGTTAACAAAATTAACATTCAATTAGCAAAGTATCCCGAGATGTAGGAATTCCACCTACAACATTGAATGTCTTTAGTTATGGGACACACCCTTAGGAAGATTTGAAAACCATAAGTAACGATTTAAAGTTTTAAAGATCATTCGGTTTAGATTCCCAATATCTTTGGGTATAACAAGAGTCATGTACACGTTGATCAAGGTATAGAAATAGCTACATGAAACGCCTAACGTGTAACGATGTTTAACGTAGGTGTTGAAAGGTAAGACGATTTCAATATCACAGGAACATTATGTATGATAAGAGTGAGAAGAAACCAGTTCAAGAAATCAAAGATTTTTAAGATACAAAGAGGATGGTTCCATTTAGTAACGCATTACCATTTGGAATCGTTGACACGTCAAGGTAAATTGACCCACTTGCCTTAGAGACTTGTGTATGTTGACCATAGTTTATCACTCATCCCAGAAATCCCCAGGTAAGCATAACTGGTCTCGCAATGAGATTTATACGATATGCTTGCCTTAGCCCGAAGGCCTTTTGCCAGGAAATCCAGAATACAGGTGTCTATGTGTCACACAATTTCTTAGGTTCATGAAATCAAACCTTGATGAGATTTTCATAGATTAGACATAGAGTCTAAGGAATTAATCCCGCGATGATAAGTGTAGATTCCACATGTCGTTGAGAATAGGTTTAGGAAGTTCATTTGTCGGGGAAAGTCAAAGAATCAAAGTTAAGTTTAGGGAGACAAGTAACTAAGTTTTAAGCATGCATAAGGCAATCCTATGCTAAGGCATCAAGTTGCACAAAAGGCATAGCATTATGTAGCATTCAAATAATATGTAAGCATAAAAGTATAAGGATCTTTCTATGAGGTTCATGCAACTATAGTCTAGGTCATCATTTCTAATAACCTAAATCCCTATAGTTATGGGCTCTGATACCAATCTGTCACACCCAACCTTGACGGCGGAAACGTCGAGGTGTGAGAGTTACGATTGTTCACAGCCACATAACGCTATTATTAATTCCAAATATATTAATCAAGATTCAATTGTAACAATACAAGTAAAAGGCTCAAACAAAGATACATTAAGAATACAAAGATAAAAGTATCCAGATCATTCGTTTATTTCTCTAAGTCCAATCCTAAGTGTGATAAACTTCAAAGAGAAACCTGAAACATGTTAAAAATAAAAGGTCAACATAGAAATGTTGGTGAGTATTCCACAGTTTTCAATACATAAGTATATAAAAGATGGCAATTCAAGTTGTAAACTAGTGAATAAAGTGATTAGGGATGTTATGAACAATGCAACAATCAAACCTCGACAAAGTTTTACAAGTCTTATACATTAAAAGTATATACGATCAGCTAAGTGTATTTGGTTCCCTAGTGCACAAGCATACGGCTCCTAGGAGTCGGCAGTTCATCGACTTTAGCACCAAATAGGTTGTCTGTCCCATAGATCTATGACTTCGCTGGGCTAGCAATAGTTAATGATTGTACATATAACGCCATAACATGGTAACCACAAAAGTTCAACTAACCACAACTTTAAATAAATTGCCATAAAGTTTACAAGTCTCGAATAAGTTTACAAGTGCAATGATATAAGTTAACATGTTTCACCCTAAAGTGTGAAAATAAGAAAAGGGGTATGGAAATACTCACATGACAATTAAGTATAAGGATGACGATTAATAAGAATAATAAGCAACGTTCCAACGTAAACCTTCAAGAGATACCTAAGAATATATATTTAATATTTAAGTTTAATTATAATAAGTTTAATGTTCTAATGATAACTAGGGTTTTAAGTGGAATTTGGGACTTTGTTATAATTAAATAAATGGAATCAATTATTTTTTTTCTTGAAACAAATGGAAGGAAATATACTATATTTTATTTAAAGATGTGAAAGAAAATATTTGTGGTACTTTGTAAGGTTTAAATATAAAACTTTTATATTTAATTGAAATATTCATGATTTAAACATTAATATATGGATAATGTTTGAACCAATAATAATTTAGTGATTTAAAACATTATTTAAAGTCTATTTTTTTATAAAAATAATCCAAGTACGACAGTTGTTAAAAATATTTTATAAAAATATTAAAGTATTTGAATTAGTAAATTTCCAGATTATATTAGGTGACTTTAAAAAAATAACTAAAGTTTATAAAAATGATTTTTATATCAATTATAAATTTTCTGTAATTTAATTTGTTTAAAAAGAAGCTTTAAAAAATTAATGAGGGTGCCCGGGTTCGAACCCGGGACGTCATGGTAGTATGTGCATATGTCTAACCAGTGAACCAGGGCCATGGCCTTGGTATCACTTGGTCTTTAAAGCTTTTAAACATAACCGAAAGGAAACCCCCAATGCTCAAGAACCCTAACAAGATCAAACCCAAAATTGGACTTCGATTCGTATTTGATAATGAAATCAACCTTGGGGCTTTTAATCCCCAAGTGATTTCAAGTCTAATGACTTATCAAATTACCCGTTTTGATTGTCTGAATTGATATGAACAGATGTAGGCATGCCGCGACCGAGATAGGATGTAGATTGAGATGAAATTGATGATAGTAATCGAATCCATTGTACAGAAAGCTTCTAAGGGTCTCGGTGATCAAAAGCCCTATATCAATTTTAGATTGGAAGGCTCGGAGTGGGGACTGCGAATGGGTTCAGGTAGCGATGAAAGGAGACAATTGAACTCGATGATTGTACTTGTTTCAGGTGAAATTGGAAATGGTATGCGATTAGTGATAGTTAAGCGATCGTTTGGGTTCATTCAAACGGGTTATTATTGATTTTTAATGACCGAACGGTTCTACATTCAGAGATGTCGGTTACTCATTCGATTGGGCTTAGTAACCGATGTTTTAATACGATTAAATGATGTTAAACGTTCGAATTACGATCTAGATTGGTTCGGGGACAGTTTCGGATTAATAAACAATGAATTTTGATGGTTTTCGGGGTGGCCGGAGGGTCGCCGGACCCTCTTTGGCCGGCGGTCGATGGGTGAAAGGGGGAGATGGGTTGGGTTTCTGAATTTGACACTTTTAATCCCGTGGTTTTCCTTTTGACATTTTATGCGTAAAGTTTCTATTTAGAACTTGTAAAATAACATATTAACCCCCTCAAACTTTATTACCTTAAATTTTAAACACCTTAAGATTATTAACTTTATAAATTATTATAAGTATCATTATTAATAATGTTATTATTAACATTTTTATTATTAGTGTTACTATTAATAATAGTGATAATAATATCATTATTATTATTATTATTATAACAATTATTTTTAAGATTATTATTACTTTAAAAATTAGAATAATAAGTAAACATTATAACACTTATGATGTTATTATTATTAATTGTTAATCACCCAAATTAAGTATAATAAATCTCCAAAGTTTCAAAAAATAACATAAAAGGTCCTTTTAAGATTTAGCAAAGTTAACTTTTAAGTTAACGAAAATACGAGATGTTACACTCTCCCCAACTTAAAAGAATTTCGTCCCGAAATTAAAAAAGAACTTAGATGAATAAGAATTATGATGCAAGGTAAGTGTACAACGAACAATGTTTGACGTTTGATTACAGGTGAAACGTTTTACTTTATGGAATCTTACAAGATTTTGACATAATGCATGCCAATTTGAACCTTTTAGTGAAATGTGAGACGTTTTGAGATGAAATGTTGGAAAACGATGATGAGTTACCGTGGGATGTTAGACTTATAAGCTATATTTCTAGAATAATTTCATAGTAAAATGATGTCTAGAAATCAATATAAGACCAAAAATGATAAGAAAGGTTAACCGTCGGGATTTAAAAATCCCAAACGTCGTTATATGAAACGATCTTAACGCATATCTTGGGGATATGTATTTCTCCTTTGACCAACCATCGGTCTAAGAATAATACGATATGCAAAGATTTTGGAATGAGTTCACGATGATGATTAAGAACATTGCTAAATGCAAGAAGATGAATCGATCTTCAAAATTAACGATCGATGTTTAACGACATACCACGGTACACACAGTTTTAGGCTAAGACTAATGTGTTCAACATGAACATACACATACACATACACATACACATACACATACACATACACATACACATACACATACACATACACATACACATACACATACACATACACATACACATACACATACACATAACATACACATACACATACACATACACATACACATACACATACACATACATACACTACACATACACATACACACAATACACATACACATCACATACACATACACATACACATACACATACACATACACACACATACACATACACATACACATACACATCACATACACATACACATACACATACACATACACATACACATACACATACACATACACATACACATACACATACACATACACATACACATACACATACACATACACATACACATACACATACACATACACATACACATACACATACACATACACATACACATACACATACACATACACATACACATACACATACACATACACATACACATACACATACACATACACATACACATACACATACACATACACATACACATACACATACACATACACATACACATACACATACACATACATACACATACACATACACATACACATACACATACACATAACATACACATACACATACAATACACACATACACATACACATACACATACACATACACATACCTACACTACACATACACATACACATACACATACACATACACATACACATACACATACACATACACATACACTACACATACACATACACATACACATACCACATACACATACACATTCACACATACACATACACATACACATAACACAACCATACACATACACATACACATACACATACACATACACATACACATACACATACACATACACATACAATACACACATACACATACACATACACATACCACACATACACATACACATACACATACACATCACATACACATACAATACACATACCATACACCAACATACACATACACATACACATACACATACCATACACACACATACACATACAATACACATACATACACATACACATACACATACACATACCATACATACATACACATACACATACAACATACACATACACATACACATACACATACACATACACATACACATACACATACACATACACATAACATACACATACACATACACATACCATACACATACACATACACATACACATACACATACACATACACATACACATACACTACACATACACATACACATACACTACACATACCATACACATACACATACACATACACATACACATACACATACACTACACATACACTACACCATACACATACACATACACATACACATACAACACATACACATACATACACATACACATACACATACACTACACATACACATACCATACAACTACACATACACATACACATACACATACACACCACATACACATACACATACACATACACATACCCATACACATACACATACACATACACTACAATACATACACATACACATACACATACACATACACATACACATACACATACACATACACATACACATACACATACACATACACATACACATACACAACATACACATACACATACACATAGACATACACTACACATACACAAGTTTTAGGCTAAGACTAATGTGTTCAACACGAATATACACATACACATACACATACACATACACATTTACATACCCATGCGCTCGCGCATGCCCACGCGCATGCCCACGCGCATGCCCACGCGCATGCCCACGCGCATGCCCACGCGCATGCCCACGCCCGCGCCCACGCCCCGCGCCCACGCGCCCGCCCCCGCGCCCGCCCCGCGCCCCCCCCGCGCCCGCCCCCGCCCGCCCCGGCGCGCCCCCGCGTGCGCCCCCCCGCGCCCCCGCGCCCCCCCCCCCCCCCCGCGCCCCCCGCGCGCCCCCGCGCGCCCCCGCCCGCGCCCCCGCGCGCCCGCGCGATGCGACGGGCGTAAAAAGTTTAAAATCATTAAATAGTTCAAAAGATCATTAATGCATTAAAGTAATACACAAATAAATAAATATAACTTTTAAACATAAGAATTTAAGAAAAAATTTGGTACTCATTTTATTCAATGGTGAAGTAATCTAATAACGATGAGATCAATTTAATCGAAATGCTCGCACATCCGACTGATCTCGACTATGTTGTACATCCTTTACTCAGTGGTTGCTGAAGCATTCAAGGTGACTTTATAGTTGTCTAAAGGACCTAGGTCCGCAAGACTACGAAATGTAATGACATAAGGATTTGTAGAAAGTACACGTGACAAAATCTCAGTAATATTCCGATCAAGATTTGGCCATTAGAGCCAGTGTTCTAACTTTGTTTCAGAATCATAAAAATACAGTTGTAAATATCTAGGTGTTCCATCTCCAGAGACTAATTGGTTAATTCTATGATAAATCCCTTTATGCGCACCAAAGGTATACACACCATCTCTCATATTGGTAAGTGTATCATCTAGCGTGACACCCATCAAGGTGAAAGAAAAACTGGCGTTATAAGCTCGTATGTTCGCCCTAAACATTATGCCAATTTCATTTTGCATTGTGAAGAGCTTGTACAATTCAACGTGGATTTCAATAGGTGCTAATTTGGTTTGACTATTAATGCAACAAAGGTAAGAAATTCTTATTTAAATCGTTTTGCTGAACATTTCTGACATGGATTTGTTCCTTTAGTCTGAGATACTCTTTAGGTACATGGTCATTGTAAGGCCCCGTTCCCGAGCTACTCACACCTGGTCAATCATCGCACATAAAACATATATTTTCATCTTCTTACAAAAAAGCGTTGCAGCGGAAACATTTAAACATACATTTCGTTTAAACATAATAGCTTTTGCGAACAATACGTCGTTAACGGATTACAAAATGCATTTTACATTCCCTTACAAAAGCATTATAACAATGGATGCCATCCCAAAAGAAATAAGTAGTCGCCCCGTGCCATCCTCAGCAACATACCTGCCAACTGGAAACACATCAAAGTCAGCGTTGCTTAGTGAGTTGTAGTTTTAATAAAACATACTTTTCTTTCGATTTAAAACGTTCTTTACTTCCTTTCAAATCACACTATACTTTAGAATGTGACCAAACATTATACGTACAAATAGATAATATCATTATTATCTTCATCATTCGTTCGTTCACTTTCGTTCATTCAACGTACATCATTATCATTCATTTCTCATTCGTTCATTTCATACATTCGTTCTTTCATAATTATCTTTCTCATTCATACTTTCGTATATACTTTTCACTGTCTTTTACTTTCTTTTCTCTTATTTTTTCACGTACTTTATATTCGTGAATTGACATACATCATACATACATACTGATAATAATTATTATTATTATCTTCATCATCATTCGTTCATTCATTCTTTTCCCCGCTCATTACTCTTCATTACTCGAATCTTGTCTCATGCAATATCCCGACTCATGCTCGAAAGCTGATGCTGTGCCGGGGTCTGTACACAAACCCCCGACTCATGTCCGAAGACTGACATAACACCGGGATACGCGACAAAGATCCCATTCGAGTCAATCACATGTATTGAACTCTATCCGAGTCTGTTGCAACACAAGCTCGCTCAGTCATTATCTCGTCGCATGCAATATCCCCGACTAATGTCCGAAGACTGATACTGTGTTGGGGCCTGATAAACAAACCCCGATCATGTCCGAAGACTGACACAGTACCGGGATACGCGATTCATTCCTCTTTTATCTCGATCCTGTCTCATGCAATACCCCCTACTCATGTCCGAAGATTGATACTATGCCGGGGCCTGTAACCAAACCCCCGACTCATGTCCGAAGATTGACACAGTATCGGAGTACGCGACAAGGACCCCTTTCGAGTCTGTTGCAACAACAAGGTCGCTCACCTCATACATTTGCTTGCAAGCCTTTCTTACTTTCAATCACTCATTAACGCATGCATTCTTTCATTACGTTCATCTTTTCATTATCTTCCACTTTACGTTACATAATACTTTTATTCATTCATTAACGTAACACGTAAAGCCACAGGAAAGATAAACATACATCATAATAAGGAACATCATCATACACAGATAGCATCATCATACAGGGCAACATCATACATACATAACATACATCATGCATAATCTTGCAACATGCACAATCACACAACATCAAACATCACACGAATCAAACATCACACGCATCACATCACATATAACACCATACGGCACCACACATCACATCCGTCCGCTTTCACGTAAGTCAGACAATACTATGGTCATTCGGGCGTATGGACCCTATTCGGTCGCATAGTCTTCCATGCGTATGAGAACACTCAGGCGAATGGACCTCCAATCGCATAGCCTCCAATAGCATGCTTCACATGCGAATGAAGCTCAGTCGCATGACATCCGGGCGTATGGACCTCAGTCGCATGACCTTCATGCAAATGGCCCTCAGTCGCACACCTTTCGTGCGTATGAACCTCAATCGCACGACTCACAGGCGTATGGACTCCAGTCGCATGACCTTCATCCGCATTTCATTCAGTCGCATGACCTTCATCCGCATCTCACTCAGTCGCATTACTTTCGTGCAAGTGAACCTCAGCCGCACTCCTTTCGTGCGTATGGACCCAGTCGCATGCCATTCGGATGCATGGGCCTCCAGTCGCATAGCCCTAGCTGGGTGCAGAATGCAGTTCATCCCGAACTGCAGCTGCCAAGTTCGACCTCCAAACTCTTCCAAACCTCTTTTAAGCTCAAATCAGCCATTCTAAACCTTAGGGAAGCATACCACGACACCATTCAAGCACAACCAAGCCCGAAATCAAGACCCAAACGAATCATACACATACACATACATACACAAAGGGTTTACACCCTAAATACCCAAAAATGATTTTCAGATGTGTTCCAGCCCCAAATCATTCAAAAACGTGTAAAAGATGGGTCCTAAAACTCACACAAACAATCCCGTCGAGTAGAGCTTCGATTTGACCCGCTACACTTCGATTTTCACACTCGAATCCACCCGAACCAAGCTTTTCTTCCTTTTTCTCCTTATCTCCCTTGGCTGAGTTTTTGGCAAGAATGGGGAGGGTGTGGGCTACCCTCCCCCTTTTATACCCCCACTCATCCAAGTTTCTTTTCATTTGGCAAGTTTGGTCCCTCAACTTTGGGCTTTATTTATTTTCTTCTTCTTCTTTCTTCTTTCTTTGGCTTTAAAAGAAAATAACCGGGTGTTACAGTCATAAACAAAATTATATGGATCCTCTTCTGTGATCACATCTCGTACGGGTGGTTGGTCGCCGAACGGAATCTGCGTAACATGTATACCGTTTGAAATATGTTGGATGTCATCTCTCTGTGCAACATAATATCTTCTATTAGCCTCCCTTCGTCTTTCATGAAAACTACAATAATCACTCTCATTTGTCATTTGTAAGTTTGACCAACACTGGGGTTTAAGGTAGTAAAATGTATCATTCACGTGACTGGTAAATCGTAACTGGTACAAATGGAGCATTTTGAGAGATACTGGTGGTGCAAACTTTTATTGCTTTATTGTTTAAAAAGTATCATATATTATACTCTTTCCATTTTACAGGTCGTGACGTAGATGCAGTTGAGGACGAAACATCATTCTGATCTTTTTCGTAAAATATTAATAATATTAATAATATCATAATTTTTTTTACGTAGATTAGGATGGAATATTCGATGGGATACATTTACGTAAATTAGGATGGAATATTCGGTGGGATACTTATTTGAATCTTATTTAAGTAAAATATTGATAATTTGATCAAAATATTAATAAATATCATATTTTTATTTACGTGAATTATAGATATTTTTTTCAAAATCAAAATCAAAATATTAATAAATATCATAATTTTATTTACATAAATTAGGATGGAATATTTGGTGGATACTTATTTGAATTTATTTAAGTAAAATATTTGGTGAAGTTTGTTGTTAAAAATTAGGATAGAGTTTTGATTGCAATTGATAGTTAGTCTAGGGTTATTATGTAAATAATTATAAGGGGATAGTCCGTAAATAATGATATAATTACTATTTTACCCTTAAAATTGGTTGTATTTTATGCATTTAGAGAAGTTTTTGTTCTTATTTTAGGATATCTTAAAATACACTTCTTAAACTCTTTATATATAGTATAGATATATATACATATATATATGTGTGTGTGTGTGTGTGTGATTATTTCAACTCGTCAACCATTTAATCCTACAAAATTCTTAGGGTGGGAGGGGTGCTCACACTACGAACACCACACCCATAATCACATTTTGACATGTCATACTACACCACATACATCACAAACTCAAATTTGATAACGACGGTGTTTTTTGCCACACCATCCCACACCGGTATACTCCGCACACATAAAATTCAAGCGTCAAAATGCGGGAGATTTGAAAAATGCGGCGTAGAGGGGGGGGCGGTGGTGTTACCGTTCCGCGCCGGCACATGCCATGAGACCACGGCGTCCCCCCCCCCCCCACCCCCACCCTATGTGGTTGAAAGTTGCGATGACGGTTTTGTTTTGGCATTAGTGTCCGTTTTTAAGCATTGGTGGCATATTGATTTCGAGTTGTATGAATTTGAAATGAATTTGTTGGTGAGTTGTTGATCAACTTAAATCATTTGTTGACGAGAGTTAGAATATAATTATCGATTTTGAATGATGATTTCACTACATTTACTTTTAAGGCTTTTTCCAGTTAATCATTTCCATATTTCTAAATATGCATACAAAATTTTCATATCCAACAACTACATAATTACATAAACCATCTGTGTATATAAATATAAACGTGAAAAGACTTAAGATATGCATACAGTACTTTAGAAACTATAATATATTTACGTATGTTCATTGGTTATATTCATTTTTATGTATATGTATGTTTGCATGTGTGTTTGTATTCATCTAGTTCTACGGTTATGTTAGGCGTTTCCTAGTGCTAATTTGAGATTTAATTTCTATTAATTTTTTTAAATGTTACAGCAGCCTCTAAAATAAGTTGATTGAGTGTTTTCCCAAATGTGATGTTTATAATCTATTAAAAATAAAAAATATTCTCATGCAAATAAAGAAAATATAACTCTAGTCGGAATTAGAGCACCTGCAATATACGTCCTTCAATCTAACAGACGCCCAACAGACATTAGAGGGCCATGAGGTCCTTCAATCTAACAGACACTAACGTGGGGGCACATATGGCATCGAGGGGGTGGGTTGCGCTTAGATGGCGAAGAGCGAGGAAGTTTAATATGACATAAACAGAGATGGAAACCAAAAGATTGATTGATTGATACAAAATCATACAACAACTTCGTTTTCAGATTCTACCAGATCACCACCTCCTTGTTTACAAATCACTTGTTCCAAAACCCCCATATTCCCTCTTGCAGACTGACAGACAACCCAACTTACTACGATTAAACCCGACGCCACCACAACGAGCATTCTGCAATTAGACACATGTCTGGTCTCTTCCCGCCATCAACATATATATTTATATATAAATAAATCATCATATATGTAGAACTTTTCATTCTTGTTATTAATCATTGCTCAACTGATATCAGATTTTTAACTCCTTTAACTTCTCTTCCATTTTGGATTCTTGAAATCTGGCCTCCTCTTCTTTTGGTGTTGACGAACTGGCGGGAATTGCTGGCGGCTTGATAGAAGGCTTTGAATCTTGGAGAGTAAAGATGGGGTGTTTTTTTCTTCTATTGGTGGTATTGAAGGGGGCGTGGGCGCTAGCTTGATTAGGGGTTTAGGGATGTTGGGAGCAGAATAAACTGGCAAGGCTTGTCTTATAGTAACTGGTGGCGCTACACTGCACATGGTTGGCGGCATCCCCCTAAACTGTGGTGGTGCTATACCCATATGTGGAATTGGAAGCGAAGGAGCAGAAAAAACAGGAATTGCATTGCGTATGGTGACTGGCGGTGCAATCCCGTGATGAGCCCTGAAATGGCTAACTGGTATATAAGGTGCAGCTCCCACCGCAGGGAACTTGTGGGGTCGGGTGGTTGTAGGGGTTTCTTTTATTGTAGTGGTGACTTTGATTTTGTTTTGTGGAGGTGGGTTTCGGGGTTTGTTGTTTTGAGCTGTTTTATTTGATGTTTCTTCATTATCTGGTAATGTATTGGGATGAGGTCTATTTCGAGTGTTGTTTTAGGGCATATCAGTGGAAGTATTTTTGATGTTGTGGATGGTGGTGACTGTGCAGTGTTCGGCTTTGGATTTGGTGCTGAAACTGGATTGGAAAGGGTGTACTGGACATTCTTGCTTTTAATCTAAACTTCTGTAGAGCACGAGCTACAATCACATGCTCCTGCTCCTCAAGTATCCCTTTCTGTAATGATGAACTTTCTGTTTGCTGGGTTACTAAACAGAACAAAAACCAGTCATTTGTTTGGTAGATATTTCAAGAATCAATACACCTCAACACAAAATGATATAGCTTACAAAGTTTCAAAGACGACCATGCTGACATGGCTGCATTCTTTTCAGCCTGCTTCTTATTCTTGGCTGGTTCACCTGTAAAGGTACAACCAGCTAACTCTACGGTGCAGGTGAAGACAGGCGAATGCCCAAGGCCTGACCTAACAGTTGTATATGTTGGTAAAGATGCCCCTACTCTTTGAGAAACCTCTTGCAAAAGGTTCTTGTACACCCCCGTCTCATCCTGACCATACCAAAAATCTCAATGTTTAGATAACCACATTAAACGAAAATCAATGCCTAGAGCCGCAATCCCAGATAGCAGTGAAATAACAGTGTTCTATTTAAATTTATGGTTATGTTCTCCTCATGAATAACAAAGAAAAATCAAAGCTGCTCATTTTATGCAGAGTGAAACGAACTATCCTAAGTCAACACCTCTCAAGTTATGCAGGCAACTGCAGATGCTATCTTTCAAGCACAAAAACAGAAGAATAAGTAGAAGATTTTTTTAATAGGAATGGATTAGAAACAACATCCAGTCTATGCAGCATTCCAGTTACGTGCCCTGAAATCTGTGGAATCAAAACCACCATACTTGTTTCTTAAGTAAGTTTCGGTCCTCATATATTCTCAAAACAAAAGTTCCTACACCACTCATTCACCCTCCTGACTCCCAAACCCCCCCAGCCCCAATTCAGATCCTAAAACAATAAATACGCTTAATTCAAATGGCACACCACACACCAACTACAACCAAGTACATACAAACTACCAGATATAGCATTTCTCAGCCTATGATCACAATGGCATCAGGTTGCCAAATTTCCTCCAACTAATGAAACCTAAACTTACAATTTTACATCCGAATCAATAAATGATGTGTATAAACTAAAGTTATCAGAAAATCAACGATAATCAAACACGCCATGTATATCAGTTAAAGTACAATATCAATTGAACAAGCAACACCTCCGACCTCAATCAAACATTCATCTGAAAGAATTCGAACACCTCTTCCTAAACATCAAGCCTCACAAACCCTAGAAACACCGAAAAACTCACCAATATTCGAGCAGCCAACGAATTCGACGGACCACGGCTAGCGAGTGCATTCAGAGCCACCTCAGCGGCCGAATGCTCCGCCTGTCTCAACGTCGTGCAGTAGTTAGGGCTCTCATACGTCTCACCGTTGAAGTTAACCGTCGCCTTGAACCGCGGCGCGTGATCTGGACCTTCTCTTATGCTTACGTACGACGGCAGATTGAAGCAGCTCCTCTGTGCAAGCTCCTGCAGCTGGTTCTTATACATCTCTCGATCTCAAATCAATCGATCACAAAACTCCGATTAGCTCAGATCAAAGCGCTGATTGATAATGTCGATCATCGGTTTCGATTGGAAGTTTCTCGGATCACGATCGTAGGTTCTCTAGGTTTTGATGTCGAAGGTAGATACATTTATCTGTATGTATACGTGTTCGTGTGAGATGTAGATACACAGAGAGAGTAGATGGATTTTACAGTGTCTTTGATTAGACTGAATAACGACTCAGGAATGGAATACAGAAGCCATTAAACATCATTTATTTCATGGTCATGTTTGTTTGTTTTCTTAAAATGTATTGAATGTTGTTTCATATGTAGAAATGATTAAGTGTGTGATTAGGAGTTTGATTTAATTTTATTTTGTGAAAAATTCTGGAAGGAACGGGATCGTTGTAAATTTAGAAAAAACGTATATTGATATATTTATTTGTGTTGGATGTGTGTGTTTCAATAAAGAAACTGGATAAAAACATGAGATGTCGGTTTTGTAGACGTAGACTAAAAGGTATAAACACAAACATTGACGTTCATATGTATCATTTCGGTCTTCACCAATGCCACTGTAGTTTGCTAACTCTAGTCTGTTTTTATTTTTGTCATTTTTTCTTCATACGCAACATGTGCAAGTAAATTGATTTTCTAGCTCTGAAGTCGATGGTTTTAAACCTTACTTTTTATAGTCCTAATGGTCGTCTTGTGCTTTGATTAGACCATCAATTATGGAACCATTGTTTTTGTTGTCTCTCGTCTCTTCATCTTCTTTATTATTAAGTCTATCTCGGGTTTATGACAATTTAAGCATAACCCAACAACACTAGGAAATCTTGAAATATTCTTTTTTTATCATATTAAGTTTAAGTTCTAAGTTAAGGCTACAACTATGTAGGAAGCTTCTTTCGCAACAGGTGACTCGTTTAGGGTTTGTTTGAGAATGTTATGCAGATTAACACTTATCGTTTTGTCTATGATTTCCTTTAGAAGGTCGACTCACTCACCCATCTACTAATCTATTTTACACTAATAGGCAACAACTAGGAAATTCAAGATAAATTACCACTTATCATCTTATGATTCTTATGGTGTTCTTCTTACACACGATAAGACCATGGTACGTGATTAATATTTAGGTGTCATTTTGTTTTGGACGACAATAAATGGTAGAAGATAAAATAAGCAATCTCTTGTTTCACTCGCAAGTACTCAAGTCAATAACCTTTTTGACGTGAAGTTTTTCTTTACAAAACTCATCTCTATTACTCTCAATTCCAAGGAAAAAAAATGAAAGTTTTGAGTTGCTTCCTCAGTTTTTATCCAATCACATTAGCCAAACTATTCAAGATATTAACATGAGAATTTCGATTATCGCAATTAATCAATTTTTGTTCTATAGGGGCCTATTTTTAGAAAATAAAAACTTAAATTTCTAAAGTTAAAGTCAAATTTACTATCAGTTTAGAATAGTTGAACTTAAAAAGGTTATCTTAAATAAACTATTACTTTTGAAGAAAATATTATTTAATACTCTCTATATGTGAACATAATCAATTCAGTTTTTTATTGTGAAAAACATAAAGAATATTAATCTAATATTTAATTATCGTATTTAATTTTCATACAATAAATGGAGGAGGCGAATAAAGTGGGCAGACCCATTCGAATTCAATGGCCTAAATTGATTTGTATATTTAATAAGTAAATTTGAAAGACGTATTGAAATTTTCTTTCTGAATTGTGTATTATGCTTATTGCCAAATATCGAGTATTTCTGAATTCTGATATAAACCTTTGCTTTTTTTCTAAATTAAGAATGAAGAATTCGTTGACACATGAATCTAAGAGCCAAAACGTCTTGATCTACTTTTCAAATAGTTACAGATTTCAAATTAACAGATATATATATATGTAAGTTTTTAGTATGATTAAAAAGTATGTGAGTTAACATTCGTACTAAATAAAAAAAAACATAAATCTATGATAATGACAGGTACAAACTAAGTGCATTACAACTTTAACATCATATCAAACAACATTACAACTTTAACGTTGCATTTGTTTTACAACACTGCTCTAGCTTAATTTAAATCTTGTTTTTTATGTTTTTTTGTTAATATTATAAACTTATAATTTATGTCTTAAAAAAATATAAATTCAATTTTTTAATACTTTTTTACAACAATATAATTTACTTTTTTGTTTTACATTATATTGACCTCATGACTTAAACATCATTGTTAAAAAAACCCTGAAAACTACCAGGCCAAACGCCATGTGGTTCACAGTAATTGATTAATTAGTAGAAAATCACAGTCAAATTAAGATTGTAATAAATTTCAGTCTACATAAAAGAATCAAATATGTCAAAATAGTTGAATTGCTTGTTTTAAAGTTGTATGTATTAGTTCCTCAGTTTAATGCATTAATAGAGTTTTGACTTCCAACAAAAGAGTTGAAGTTTCAAACCCTCGTTTTAAAGATAATAAATTCTGTATTTATTATAATAAAACCTGTAGGCTATAGATCAGTAAGGTGGGTAATAGACTACTAGAAGCAAGCTTAAGCGCATATAATCCATCTTCTAAGGCCCATGAAAGCTTTGTGAGGGTAGAGGTGTACAATGAACCGGGTTCAGAAACCGACACGAACCCGATCCGGTTTCAACCCGGTAATTCTTTAACCCGGGTCCAACCGATTCAACCCGTTAGTTTCAAACCGGCGTGTCCCTCCACACCCCAACCCTGGTTCAACCCAACCCGACCTGGTTTAAACCTGAAATTTTTACCACTCTGCCATCTTAACTGGGTTGGACCCAGCCTGGAACCCCGTAGACCCCAATTTGAATTTTGTGAACATAACCATCCTGATTTGAATCCGATCCAGTTTCAAATTTGAACCCGATTAGTGCACCTCTATGTGAGGGTATGTAAGATGATTAAATAAATAATATGACATTCCAATACTTGTTTTTCAAGTCATTTGTTTCACTCACTCGTATTTTTTTCTCAACACTAAACCATTGAATTTTAATTTATAATTAAAAGAGATAAACCTGATTGATATATATAAAACATATATGAAATTTTATTATAAAGTGGTGAGTTGGTGTGTTTTTTTTCTCCTTTTTTCAGTTTTAATAAGTGGTAAATTCAAAGAAGAGAAATCACCAAATAATAATTTAATTTTCTAGAAACTTTATTTACTTTATTTAAATAATAATAATTAAAATAAAGTTTTATATATAGTTAATTTAGGCTAATAGAATCTATGAATAAAATTACTAGAATGACATTAAAACATGTAAAAAAAATTGCAATTTCGTCTCTAAGTTAAATTGCCAAATATTTTAACAAATTCCTTCTAATACAAATCTAACTATTGAAACACGTATAATGTTTTTAACTTTTTTTCTCCAAAAATCAGTACACTAAAAGTTACCATTTATCCGATGTTTCATAACCGAACGATCATGAAACAACTGCTTTACAGATCCGCTAGTTGGACTCGTTAACAACTAGACGTCATTATTAGTTAAAAAATTAAATATCTAATCAATTCAAAAGAAAATATGAAACTATTTTATTTGTTTGGTGTTGATACGCAATGTTAACAAAGTATAAGGCCTTAAATAATTAAAAATTAGTTTGAATTGGCTTGATTCACTGGTTTGATGGGTCCGATTTGTAACCAACCGGTTTAAATAGTATTATTAAAATAATTACTATATAACATGGATATTTACTCATCCTTTTTGGGTGTCAGGTGTAGTTTCTCGCCACCTACCTTTTTTGGGTGTCACACGTCGCTTTTTATGATGTACGCACTATCTAATTCTGTATGTGTTATTTACCTATGTGTTGTATGATATGTATTACGATGTTATGGGTACTGCCTCTGTTAACGAGTCGGGGGTCTATTTGGAAGCGGTCTCTCTATCTCTCAGGATAGAGGAAAGACTTGCCACCACATACCCATTCCAGACCCTGCTTATCAGCGGGATACATTGGGTATGTTTGTTTGTTTGTTGTTTGTATTTACTCATCCCTCAACTTTACATTTTAACAATTTCACATCCCAACTCCTTTATAAACGTCGTAAAATGTCACATTTACCCCCTCGAGTTTCTAAAGTTTCGGGTTACCCAAATTCAAATCCGTTTACGTATGTAAAATTTGTATTGAAACGAGTTGGGTCATAAAAACTTCATAAAAACATATATGTTTATTTCATATACACTTTAAGATGGTTTACATTTCAACGTTCGTCTACGTTTTGATGTATATATTGCTCATAAATGAGCCAGGTCAAATTTAGTACGCTTTGAGTTTATCTACGTTTCGATGTAAGTTTTGTTTGAAAACGCGTTGAGTAGGATATAATACATTTTTATTTGACAATATAATTCAAGTTACTTACGATTGGACATAATTATAGTTTGAAAATGAGTCGGTGCGAATATAATCTATACTTTATCCCGCTGCATACGGCGCCACCACACATGTTTTTCGTGTACGCTTTGAGTCGGTCTACTTCGACATAAATTTGTTTGAAAAATAGTCAATATAATATGTTGTATTCTACAGTACAGATTCGAGTTACTCTATGTTTCGATGTAAATTAGTTCGATAAGAAGTCAGCTCAACTGTAGTCTATAGTTTATCACGTACAATACCGTCACAACACGCGACGGGTAATAAACCAGTTAACTCATTTTGAAGCAAATGTTGATGGACGAAACACTCAAATATGGATTGTATATCATGCATCTAAATTGGGCCTGGTTTGGTTGTGTTTAGGCCCATCTAATTGACCCATTACATATGATCCATATTTCATTCCCTAAAGTTTTACTCGAGTATTCTCTCTCTCTTTTGATATTCATATACTATCCCCTCGGATTCATGTTTCAACGGTAGATTTTCAGATTATAGCCATAAGTTTTGCATACTACCGTACGACCTGAAATATTAAACGTTAAAAAAGAAAAACTAGTAATTCACAGCGAACCTCAGTAGAGGTTAAATAAAGTTTTGGAATTATATCATGGCGAATGCATGAAGATTAATGACTATCAGTCTATCAAGTTAATTTTGTAGATAAGAATATTATCATTTACGACAATAACTTAAAGCAACTATAACTATTATATGATTAAAGCTTTTGTCTCGTAGACTAGCAAGACATAGCTCAAAAATACCTATAGACTAGCAAGACATAACTCAAAAATACCTATCGATTAACAATATAGGATGAACATGAGGGTTTTGCACATGAATGTGCAGTGAACCCGTGTATGGTCAAAGAACAAGAAACAAACAATATTATCTAATGTTCTCTTGACACAATTAACAGGACAGCAGGGTATTTACATCCATCATTATGGATAGTTAATTAATTAACTGTCTTTGACAGTTATTTGGCGGGAAACTAACTACCTATTTGGCCCAGACATTCTGACTTTGACTTTTACATTTAACAGATTGACTTTTATATATTTTGACTAATTGATTAGGGATTGATCTTGATTATAGTCTTCCAACATGTTCTAGCTGAACCTCTAAATATTCTCAGTAAAATATTCTCAGTAAAATAGTTGAAATATGAAATATATAGTAAGATAATAGTTATTGTAAATGAAGAAAAGATAATTCATTGATCCCAAAAAAGAGAAAGTTGAGGATGAAGGGAGAACATTCGGGGAGTATAAGGACAAAGCGGTTAAAGTCGAAACAAAAGATTAAAAATGGGTGTAACGCAGGTTGCATGCATGTGCCCACCGATCAAATGGGCACTTTTTCCCCTCTCTAATTTTGGCGTCATTTGGTGTATGTATATGTATGACCAACGATGAAACGAACTAACCCTTACAAGTTACAACCATTATACGTTGTTCAAAAATATTTTTTAATAGTGACGTGACTGATTTTGTTTAATACTTGTTGTAATAGTTTATGAATTTTTTAAAGTTTAGTTATATTTTTGAGATTTAGTTTAGAGGTAATACAACTTCTAAGGGGAAATCATAATAATGTTAGGATATCTAAGTTAGTTTACTTGGATACAAGCTAGGACGATAACAGATTCTCAGTATGTGAATGTGAGTGTAAATGTAAATATTCCGTTAACGAATGAGAAGCGTGTTTGTGTTTGCTCTTATGGCTTCAACCAAACATATATTGTTAGAAAACAAACATTTTCATGTTCGTTTATATTCGTTCGTTGTATTGTAAACAATATAAATGAATATAAAGTAACACAAACGAATGTAAATGAACACAAGTAAACATCAACTAAAGGTGAACAACAACATTTTAAAAGTAAGTAACAATCTTAAAAGAAAGTCTAAATACTATGATTCAAAACCAAATCAAATACTAGCTTAAACAAGTCAAATACAAGGTCAAATGTTATAAGAGTGTTGCATTTATGTACGAAATTTGAATTGTCTAATACATATGAACAATATTAGATGATTCCAAAACTTCTAATTAAGATAATGTATTACTTAAGAGGTTGTAAATGCAATCCTAACAAAAATAAATGCATAAAATTATTCCTTTTTTTTCTAAATAATACATTCTTTTATATATCCAGCACGATAACTTTTAATATATAAATCAACGTAACCTAAAATACATATAACACTTTACCTAAAAAAACATATAATATTTTATAACTTTTTGAGAAAATACGAAGTTGTTTGGGCCTTCTGGGGCAGCCCGTGAGCTGCCATCATGGGCCCACAGACAAACCAACTACTTCCACGCTGGATTGATGTTGAAAATCCACTAAATCTTCATCTCGCTCCATCTTATTGTGTGGTACAAAGTAAAAACCTTCAGAGTTCAGCCTACTTTAAGTTCAGGTGTTTAAAGGGATAGATATATCAAGAATATAATAAAAGGTGTTAGCATAAGTTTTAAAAGTAGTTAAGAGAGTTAAATACATAGATAAACCTTAAGCTCGTGGTCGTACTCACGAAATTCCGCATCTCACCCATTGTCATGTCAGAGTCACATCATACACTCACGATGTTCTCGTTATGGCCACACTGCCACATCAAACCACGCCGTGAGGTGTGTTAATGTTGAAGGATGGTTCTATTTTTGTAGTTTAAAAACTATACAGGTTACTGTAGTTTGAAAGATTAAAAGGATTATTTTAAGCAAGTTAGCATAAACTTTAACAGAACTAGTTAGTGTAAAACCTAAAGCTTGTTATGAACTGTTTATGTAATAAAATGGATGTATACAAAAACTCATGACAACACATCTTCTCTCGCAACAATTGTTTAAGGTTGATTTATTGTGTCTATATTTTTTATTTACAATTCCTTCCATGTTGTAAAATATTTCTTTCTTGAAGTTTATTTATCATAATTATACCTGGCAAGATGGGCGGGTCTGGTTGGGTCGGGTGCCAGGTTAGAATGAGTTCGGGTTAGGATGAGTTTGGGTCAGAATGCACTAATTTAAAAATAGGTTAGAATGAATTCGGGTCAGGATGGGTTTGGGTCAGGATGGGCAACCACGTTCTAATGAAAGAAAAAATATAACCAAGTATTATTCTAATACCTTAAGGTAGGGTTGTTTAAACCGCTTGCTGCTCGCTCGATGTTCGTTCGAAATTTGCTCAAAAAATGCTCGTTCGAATTTTTGCTTGAAAAAAGCTCGTTCGAATTTTTGCTCGAAAAATGCTCGTTTGAATTTTTGCTAGGTTGTAACGAGCCGATCGGCTCGGATCGGTTTGTAAACGAGCCAACCATGAGAAAAGGTCCGCTCAGTTCGGTTCGGATTGAATTAATATGTATATATAGTTTATACGTAGCACTGAAGTAGATTTGACCATTTTATACAAATATATAATTATATTTATGCATAATTGATTACTCAACCTGATAAAGAATTCTACATTAACCATAAAAAGTGAAATCCTAAGCCGTTAAAAAGATGTTTTTAGATCATCCCCCGCTCTCACCGTCATCGTTATCTGCAATATGCTTTTCGCCTTATCGGATACAACCTTAACTTCATTATCAGCCACAACGTATTGTCATCCATGAAAATATTATGTAATGAAATGTGGCTTATTTTTAAGTCATTAAACCTTATTCGCTGAAGTATAAATCGTATGACACACAAATAACTGGGTTGTATAAATTGTTTTCCGCTCGTTTGCACTCGCTCGACGCTCGCTGAAAATTAAGGCTCGAAAAATGCTCGTTTGATTTTTCGCTCGGTTGTAAACGAGCCGATCGGCTCGGTTCGGTTTGAAAACGAGCCAAGCATGAGCAAATGTCCGCTCGGTTAGGCTCGGCTCGGCTCGTAAACAACCCTACCTTAAGGTACAACTAGACAAACACATTTAAAATTAAACTTTAAGCAAATATTTATAATACAAAAATAATAAATTATAAACTGCTTGGTGATGGTAGACGTGGGTTGTGCATGTATATTGTGGTCTTTTACGACGCCCGGTTGCTGACACGGTTGCCGATCCGTTCATCTCATATGACCCGTAAACCGATATTGACCCGTTCATAAATCCAATATGTTTATCGCTATCACTTAGATGTGAGACTATGTGTGGATTTTAGAGAAAAAATGAGGTGGAGAAAGATGGGTTATGAGAAAATCTAATCAACTCATCCTGACCCGTTCCTTGTTTTTATGACCCATCTTGACCCGTTGATCATTTTTTCTACTTTTAGAGTTACCCAACTTGACCATCTTAGAAATATAATTTAACCTAATCTAACCCATTACTTAATTATTACTATCCAAATCAACCCAAATATACCCATTTGGGTCAAAATTGCCAGGTCTAATCTTAATGAACTAAAATAACATTAACTGTTATATTATTTATGTTTGAATAAACATCGGTTGCTATGGATACCTTTTTCTTTCGTACCCTCACTACTCACATGTCGCAATCGGTGGGGTATTCGTGGGTCTGGTTTTTTCTCACCTATCGTCATCCCTTAACGTGCTCGACAATTCAATAGAAAATAAATTAACAAAACTTTAAAATTTTAAATAAAAATCACAACATTTTGATTACAATTTGCTCTAACGCTTTAGGCGTGTGTCAAAATTATTTTTACCTTATGATTTATCTGTCTTTATAAGACAAAACAGTAAATATGTTCTTTAGGGTCCACATGGACAAAAATATGTGGTTTAGAGGTACTTACGTCTCCTTTTAAACATTCAATTGTTTCGTGGGTTAAAAGTGATCACCCTACAAATTATAAATATAATTTACTCTTGGATCGAATGAATCACATATCGCATATGTCACTATCTCTTATCACATGGCACGTTTGTAAACTGATAATGAGTATGTTTTGAGCATGCTATGTTATATCATTGTATGGGAAGTAGTCAATTAACAGTTTTACATTAAAATGTTATTACTTGCTGGAGACTGTGGAGAGCTTGGAATGACAAAATCTTTAACGGCATTGATACGAATGTGGTGACCTTGGTAGCGGATATCAAGTCTTGGGGGTTTCTGTGGTATAAGCATAGGTTTAAGGGAGGGATAGTGGATTGGTTTCGTTGGTGCTCTTTTGATGTAACGTAAAGTGTTTGTATTGTTTGGATTTCCTTGGTTCTTGGCTGCTTTCTCTGGCTTGGAGATAGTTGTTTTTGGTGGTTTAATGAAGTGCATTTTTCAAAAAAAATAAAATATTTCCACATCTATGTAAATAAGAAAGGAAAGGAAAAAAAAAAAAAGAAAGGAAATTTGTAAGCCTTTGTGATACTCAAAATAAGTATATTATTATATAGAGGGCACGTTTAATAGATAATATATAGTGGGGCGCGTTTAATAGATAACCTATGACAACTAATTACTTTAATAAGTGAAAGCACTTGTTATACTCAAACCTTTGACGTAATGGTAAACGCTTGATTACCTTAATTTTGGTAGATATCTCTAGTTTGAGTCGTGATTCTATTGGTTTTTGTTACAATGTATTGAACTTACACGAGTTGTGATTTATCTAATTATATGATTAGGAGAGTAGTTTTGCGTTTTACCCCGGTAATATATCTATAGTTCAAATAACATGCATACAAAATAATAAAGCGTTCATACATATGGAGCAAGATGCTAATTTAGTGTTTCATGTGGGACCCTTCACTTTTTCTAGTAAACTCCTTTAAGCAAGTTCATTGAACACCACCAACTGAGAGAAGGTAAATCATCACGTGTAATTTTAAAAGAATTTAACAACTTTAGGGTTCATTGCTAAAGGCCTAACGAAACAAAATGCTAGATATCTTGTGGCAAACGATTATCAAACACTCAATTTATGAAAGAGACACATGATGATGAAAAATATGATGCTTCAAAATTGTACATCAAAACTCTCTTTTATAGGAAAAAATTAAAGTCGACCAATATGTCATATTTTGTCAACTTAATTGACAGCTAATAAAAATAAAATAAACAAACATCAATCTATAGATTGGTGATAACTCGTGCTTTTGTGACGAGAAAATCCTGCTTGGTATGAGATTATGAACAATATTAAAATTTTTAACCTTTTAAAAGTCTCCATCCGGGCAATGAAATAATTCGACTCTCGTGCGACACTTAGATTTGATCTAAGTTCAGCCTTTGTGACTCAAAAACAGTTACAAGTCTTGTGTAATCACTTGTAACACACTCTTGCAGTAACATTGTATTACTACAAGAGTGTGTTACAAGTGATTACACAAGACTTATAAGTGTTTTTGGGTCACAAAGGCTGAACTTAGATCAAATCTAAGTTTGTACGAGAGCCGAAGAAATCACTCCGTTACATTAAGCTCTTGGTGAATAAAACAGATAAAATTCATACATATGAGGAACCACTTGTCAAAAATGGTACAAATCCAATCATGTGTCGTTCACGATGACGACTTAGTAAAAAAAATTGTAACACCTTAGGAGATCATACAACAATATGTCATCCATAACGGCTAGAAACATACAATAAAAACAAAAGCATGCGTGTAGTTAGATATAACTTTGTGGAGTTTGTCTAATTTAAAAAATAATAATAATCATATCTAACATATTTTAGCCCGTTGTGACAATAATTCTAGTTTCCGTTTAAACATAGGCCCACAACGGTCATCCAAAGAGGCCCCCACGAAAATCCTTCAGTTTTCTAGAATATGCACAGCGGATGTACTTGTACCAAAGGCTTTACCAACAGTACATTCGTATTGCAATAGCACTTAACAATTTTTGACTATGGGTCACCAATGAGTCACGTGACCTTTTTTGCGACACGTGAGGCCCACAAGTATAGATGCAGTACTTTCAGTTTTAATCTGTGCACCGCCAAATCATCGCAGACCATAATTTCTTATTGTTTGTATTCGGCCCGGCCCATGTAGAGTTGTCTCGAATATCACTATTCATGACCACATGTAACGCATGGAGCAATATAAATTGTTTCTTAATTATTTCTTATCTTTAAAGTTTAACCCAAGTTTTAAGCATCAGATTAAGTAACAATTAATTTTTGTGGCAGCCCTCTTGTTCCTAGTCTTTAAACTCTTTTGTACAGTTTCGTATATCGACACTCAGGTTGATAGTTTAGTGGTAAGAGTCAAATACTATTCAACGGTAAAAATCAAATACTTCTTAAAGCTCACACAAGTTTAAACTTGATTATGAGTAGTTTAAGTGGCCTCAAAAGGAAACATGGTTTTTCAAGTATAGTGTTGCATATGTGAATAAATTTAAAGGTTAGATGGTTTATAAATACGTATAAGGGCTTGTTTAGCTTATAAAACTCTTTTGATTTGACGAGTGGATTTTCTTTCTCACATGATCGGGTACACTTAGATGCCCACATCCGTTCCTAAGCCAAATTCCATCAAGGCAAGTACAGACTATTTACCGATCTGTGGATCTAATGTAGAAGACTTTTGGCAACATGTTATCTTATAAGTGAGAATTCTAAAATTGAAAAGTGATGGTCGTTTATTTTATAAGATGATTTACAAAATTAATGAAACATGAGCTGATTAAATATATCGTATACTCTGTAAGTTTCTTTGTTTCTTCTTAATCATTGTGTCGTTTTAAATTAAAGAGTAAATATATTAGAATATCCTTAATCATGATGCATTAAGATACCATTTATATACTACAAATAGCTTCTTTACATTATCAAGAACAACTATTAACATTCTCTTAATCAATTTGTTATAATTCACGTATTCCTATTTCATACTCATATTATATGGTCATTAAGTTATTATTTTTATGTTTTTTTAACTAATAAAAAAGTTTAATCATTAACTAGATTAAAGGGCGTGAAAAAAAATACAACACTTTGGTGGCCAAAATAAAAGAACCAAAAAAACAACTATTTATAAAAGTGTTCATTTCATATGTAGATAATTAGTACATTATATCATCAAATTAAACAAAACTGTTATTAACTTCATGATTAACAAGAATATTGAACATGTGAACCAAATCCCAAAATGGAAGAGAGATGTCATGCCAATTAGTATAATTAGTTTTATTAAAAACATTTTAAGATATGTATTCGGAATAAAAATCATTATGACCAATAGGAAGAGTGCACGTGGACGCTCTGTGCCAGAAGAGAAGTGTCGAGATGTGATCTGGCAAAGGGGAGTCGTGAGGTGGAGTGAAGAGATTCTTATCCAGGCTTCAATAATTGCACTCATTTCTTTCCAACTTCCAAGTTAGTTATTGAAACAAAATAATAAATTCAATCATTTATCTAGCATTTTATAACACATAAATTATTGTACTCAACTTAATTAATCACTAAACAAAGGTGGATACTCTTTATACTAATAAATAAAATAAATCAGAACACTTGTTATCATTTTAAACCATCCAATAATTGGTTTCCCGCTTTTCTCTCATCTTAATTATAAATGCTATAATAGTTATTTATTAATTAATTAGTAATTATCCATAGTTATATTTTCAAATATGTTAACTTCAAATTTTCAAATGTGTAATGCATGAGTTTATTCAATTCGTATAATAAGCAGTATTTAAAACATAACTTTTTATATTATAAACTATGTAACGGTAAATTTATTTAGCATGTGTATTACACAGGATCGAAACCCAGTTTAGAAAATATGAGCTAAAATACAATAGAATTTTTTTATCTATGTACAATTTGTAATACTTTCTTTGAGCATGTAATAGTAATTCAAATTAAGGGTAAGTAGAATTGAAGCCCACGTGTTTGCAAGTTTCGTTACTCGTGTCTCGATGGTGAGATTAACATGGTTTTGTACATAAATGAAACATGCATAGTTGTGTCGACTCAGTTATGAAGATCGAAGAATAGATAAAAGAGTATTGCGTTGTAAAGTGCAGCGCAAACAGAAATAATATTGAAATGATAAAATCGATAAAGAAGTTAATAACAAAAAAGTTAAAAAAAAACAAAAACATAAAATAGTAATTTTAAAAAACAAATACAAAAAATATTTAACAGAAAAAGAAAAAAAAACAGGATTTGTAAACACCAATATTCGAACAGTGAATAGAGGTTAAGAAAAGATTAAATTTTACCGGTTAACAAAAGATTGAATTTTACCGTTGGGCTACGCAGATGCTTGTGATTTAACTTATAAATAATTATTTTTGATCTCTCTAAAGAAGAAATTAAAAAAACAAAAAAAAAAAACTACCGACCTTTATAATTAACATATAGTATAATATGATAATATAATTAGTTAAACCTAGTTGAATTGATTTAAAACAAACTAAAATAATAAAAATGAACGATAATTTTACAAAACCAGTAATAACTTAATTTGCATGACATACGGGACATAAGCAACGATTAATATTTTGATAAGTGAAATAGAGAATGATTATTTGAGACACTAAGATGAATAATAATTTGAGGCAAGTTACTAAAATTTAAAATCAAGAAACAAGAAAACTTACAAATCATTGTACTTTGCTTCTCTTAGAAAACACTTTAGACGCATCAAAATTTCAGAATATGTACATCTATTATAATTCAAATATGATGTTTGTTCTATCTTATATTTCTGGCTGGATAATGAATAATAACAATCAATTTGTTCAGGATATAATTCAATTACCGAAATTCAAAACGTTTAAAAAAACTTGAATTTTATACTAAAAATATTTGTAAGTACAACATGACAAATAAATTTGTAGGCCTCCAAAAGGATATGTGCAAAAGTTCATGACAGCCTTTCATATATTTATCGAAAAATAAATTATAACAATAAAAGATGAATTAACATGACTTCAAAAAAAACTAAAATACATAGTTTAATACCAAAATGAATCAATCAAATATTCCAAGTAAGGACCACCTCTTTAAAGGGGCCAAATTTGAATTGATAAAACCGTAAAATTTTAGCGTCCATCATGTGATATAGACCACCAACCTCTCGTGAACTATCATCGTGTCACTTTTTCTTAATTATAACAAGTTGATTTAAATTAATTCATAATATTGCAAACGCATACCCACTAAAACAGTTAAATCATAAAATAATGCAAAATGTTCAATTAATGTTTAACTAATCACATTAGGTAAAGATTTTTATATATTTTTTTATTTTTAAGATGAGTTCATTATCAAGAAGACAAATGTTCAGATGGGGGAGTTATAATGTACATGTAACACCATCATAATGAATTACTTGATAACATAAAATTGTATCATAGATAACTAACTATAAGTAAATACTCATAGCACACGCATATATTATTTAACCTAGATACATTTTTTAAAACGACCACTAACACATATATATCCTCGATTAAACTATACAAAATCCTAAACTAACCAAAGCCAAAATTGAAACTCTAGTCTTTTCCAACAAAGCATTAACTTTTACTACCAAACTATCAACTTAACTGGCTTTAGCTATTACACATAACTCTATTTTCTTTCTTTTTTATTTAATCAAATAAACAACACAATATACATATATTTTGTATGATTTCTTACTTATAATATATCATGCACATATAAAACACACTCGATATATTAAATATGTTTGATTATAAGACACTAAACCATATGCAAAACTCTAGAATCACTTCCTTTAACCGCCAAGTCACCCTATTCTTGCACGTTTGTAGAATTACATGAGTAATTCGTAAATTACACAAACCAAGAGGTGCAAATTGTAACTTTATTGTGGTAAGGTGGTGGGACAACATCAAATGGGTCGGTGAAGACAAAATTTACAGAATTTAGTGTCATTTGGACGGCAATTTTTTCCACCTTCATAATTACATTCCACCTACTCACAAAATAGCCGTTGCCCATTCTACACCCTTCTAATCTTTCTCCTCTTTATATACCCCTCAATTGTCACTCCACCATCTCACTCTTCTACCACCACCGGAATATTTGCACTCTATAGCAACCATGACTAAAGACGTGCCGGAGCAAGGTTCGTTCTCCGCTAAGGACTACCACGATCCACCCCCGGCCCCGTTGATCGACCCCGAGGAGCTCTCCAAATGGTCGTTCTATAGGGCGGTTATCGCGGAGTTCATTGCCACCCTTTTGTTCTTGTATATTACTGTCTTGACTGTTATTGGCTACAAGAGCACCACTGACCCCGCCTTGAACGCCGACCAGTGCGGTGGCGTTGGTATCCTCGGTATCGCGTGGGCCTTCGGTGGCATGATCTTTGTCCTTGTTTACTGCACCGCTGGTATCTCTGGTAAGTTTTTATTTATTTTTGTGTTATCGACGAACACACACTATCTACTATAGTTCTGAAATCATCAAACTGTACTTGTAGAGTTGTAGTTTACATGATTTAAAGTTGAAAAGTAGACCCCTAATTTATTATATTTTGTTGAAATATAAATATATGATAAAAAATAACAACTATGATATGGTAGTTAATTGTCCTCATGTCAATATTTTCCTAGGTTACTAGGTGTTCATGTAACTGTTTTTTTACTTTTACCGTTAGTAATTTTTTTCAACAATTTAATTGTATAACTAATGGTCTACTGGTTCACCTGATCATCAGTTCATCACTACCGTTGGTAAATATTTATGTGTAAATGTGCAGGAGGACACATTAACCCCGCGGTGACATTCGGTCTTTTTCTGGCTCGTAAAGTGTCGTTGATACGAGCGTTTATGTACATGGTGGCTCAATGTTTAGGAGCCATTTGCGGTGTGGGTTTGGTGAAGGCTTTCAACAAAAGTCTCTACAACAGGTACGGCGGAGGAGCCAACGAGCTGGCCGACGGCTACAACAAAGGCACCGGCTTGGGTGCTGAAATCATCGGCACTTTTGTTCTTGTTTACACCGTCTTTTCGGCCACCGATCCCAAGAGGAGTGCTAGAGACTCACATGTTCCTGTAAGAATTGAATACTGGTTGTTTAAACTGTTTTTGGTTAATTTGTTTGCAATTAGTGGAATTATATTATAGTTGTGTGAGTTGAAAGTGGGAAAATTGAGTTGAATTTTGGGTTTGTGTTGTAGGTTTTGGCTCCTCTTCCGATTGGGTTTGCGGTGTTCATGGTGCACCTTGCAACTATCCCGATCACTGGAACCGGTATCAACCCGGCTAGGAGTCTTGGAGCCGCGGTCATATACAACAACGAAAAAGCATGGGATGATCAGGTATAAGTTACTTCTAACCCGGTATATATACACTCGTCTAGACTTTGAGGTCAACTTTTATTTTTACTTTTTTATGAGAGTTTAAGTTCGAGTCCGAGCTCAACCAGTTTAAAAGTATATATATTTCTAGTGTTCAAGTCGTGTTCGTCTTGTTTATTAAGTAATTATATATATATTTTGTTTATGTATTTTTTTATAGTTAAAAGAATACTTTTTATAGGTAATATAATATATATGATTTGATTATTTATATAATTTTATATAAAATAGTTATTATTATTATTTATATAGATGTATATTTGGAATGATACTTTTTACATATGTTAATGTTAGTGGTTGCCACTGCAATATTTTTAAAACCGGACCGGAAAGCGAACCGGACGGCCTAGTGGTTCACTGGTCGGACCGGTTGGACCGGCCGGACTGGATAACGAACCGGATGACGTCATAAATATTTAAAAAAATATAAAAAAATTCCAAATATTTATATTACGAACCGGTGTTCCTTTATCCAAAACAACATCCAAAATACATACCATTCAAGTAAACATAGTCCAAATTAACGAACCGGTGTTCCTTAATCCAATAATATTTTTCTATTAAAATTAAAAAAAAATTCCAAAAACCGGTTCAACGGTCGGACCGGTCGACCGCACGAACCGGCCGGTTCAACCGAAAACGGTCCAAAACCACCGAACCGAACCGGCTTCATCACCGGTTCCCGGTCGAACCGGTCGGACCGGCCGGTCCGGTCCCGTTTCGAAATCATTACTGGTTGGTGTTTGGAATTGTCTGGTTATAATTGTCATATATTATAAACTAGCTTTAGTAAACTCATGTAATACACGGGTTGAATAAATAAAATATCAAATTGAATAAAAATTATTAATTAAATAAAACATGATATGATTGAAATTATGTATAAGTAATAGTTATAAGTAATAAAACAATAATATGAAATTTTTATTTTTTTATTTTTCTAAAGATAAATTAGACATTTTGTTTTAAAACTTTAAAGTTTTTTTTTAATTTCCTTACTATAAATCCCTATTTTAATTATTTTTGTGTTATTAAAAAATTACTTTAAAAACCAATTTTAAAATATTACGTAAAAATAATTTTATTTTTTAGAAAAAAACTTTGTATAAAAAACTATCTATATAGAAATAACATTAATGAAAATTTATATTTCTTAATTTATTAAAAAACTAATTATAATATTATAATATAAAATAAATAGATAATATTATTATTAATTAATATGGTTATTTAATATGAGAGAGAAGAGGGAAAAATTTTATTAGAATAAATGTGGTGCTGACACGTGACATTAGATGAGTCTAAAAAGTGACATGTGACAACCTAGTTACTCTTTTATTAGAGTAGTTAGATTACTTTAACAATACGATATAAGTTTTCTTGTACGATTTACTTCTCTTTAAAGGACCATTTCTTTTAATTACTCAATTTCGACAGAAATAAATACGTAATTTAAGTAAAATAAAATTAAAAAGTCGGTTGATTTATTCAGAAATTGATTATTTAAAATGGAAATAATTAAGGTTATTCCTCCTTTAACTTACCATGATGCATTGATGGGTGGTACGTTTAGACAATACATGAAACAATATCTTGTACACCGTGCATTAGAAGTTGTACATTATTATAAAGATGTGTGTTCTTTTTGTTTTGACAGTGGATATTCTGGGTTGGACCATTCGTGGGTGCAGCCATTGCAGCCTTCTACCACCAATTCATATTGAGAGCAGGTGCAATCAAAGCTCTTGGATCATTCAGAAGCAGCTCACATGTTTGAGATTTGTCGATTGTTGTATTTTCTTGCAAACCAAAAATTGGAAAAATGGATCAATTATTATTATTATTATTATTATTATTATTATTATTATTATTATATTTATGTTTACATTTCGTCCTTTATTTAATGAGCATTAATGTTTATTTTTATATATACTCATCTAACTACTTATTAACTTTTATTGATGAATAGAAACAAACCATAACACAAGTAACAAACATGGATTATGGATAAAACGTTTATTACTTTATATATGAATAGATGATTTACTTGTAGAGAAATCATATTAAGCCGATGAGTCCTAGATAAACTGGTTTATGAGTGGGCATCTCATGACTTTTCAAAATGGAGGTCATGGGTTGGAGTCTCACTAGGTGCAATATGCGCTAAGTGGGTCAAGGGTTTTACCATAGTGGGTCTTTGGGTGGTGGGTTTCCCTTGGAATGGTGGGCGAGCCGGCTCACCAGCGCTGTCTGTGTTCGCGGGCGTGGGTGGCCTTTCGCTAATGGGTTTACGCGGGTGACCGGGCTTAAAAATTATTCGTTGACCGTTAAAAATAAAAGAAATTATATTAAAGAATTATAATTGTAAGGAAAAATTATCCCGTCATAAACATGGAATCTTAAGAAATAATTATTTTATGACAACAAAATCTTGAAAAGCATATTCATGGATCCTATGCAACTTTAACTAGAATTCACTCATGACTTCTTGATTTATAAGGGAAGTAAAGCTAAACCCCACCCATGAACACAATTACACAAATCAACTCCACTTCCAGTGCATTGATATTCTAATTTTGGTTTGTTATTTTATAATAAACTCTTTGAAAATTTGTAAAAGTAATTAAATTGAAAATGGCTATATTTCCATCCATCACTTTCACGAATGATTCCACTTTTTATGTGAGCCACATATTATACCCTCAACGTCTTCGTTACAACATGGTCAAAATGACCTTTTTACCCTTGAAAACATCAATTTGGGGTCATAGTGCATGTGGATGATTCTATACCCCTGTCAAAATACTTGTCTTGTTTTGTCATTTATGTTATTGTGACGTGTATAGCATTTTTTTATTGCCAAATTGAAGGTACGAGTGATTTGAAATCAAGTAAATTTTATTTATGTATGAATGTACAATTGTTTTGAAATTAAATGAAAAGCGTAGATTAATTTGAAATTAAGTGAAATTGGATGTACAATTGATTTTAAATTAGAGAGGAGACGAGGTAAACAATTTATATCATGAGTTTTTGTTACTTACGTTTGTGCATATGGTGTTGTTACTACAAATGTGGATATCATGTGTTTCTTTAGAGTTTAATCCATATTCTATAAAATACACATGCACTCTGTTTTTTCAATATTTACATGTGCGTAAACATTGGGTTTTGATTTATTGTAGAAAATAAGTGAAGTATAGTTTACAATAAATAACTAACATGCATTTGTGCTATCATTGAAAATGATTTTCAAGAAAAATAATGGTAAAAAGAAGAGGAAAAACGAAATAAATAATTTACATGCACATGCATGTCGT
This sequence comes from Flaveria linearis, assembly GCA_024085815.1. Taxonomy (NCBI): domain Eukaryota; kingdom Viridiplantae; phylum Streptophyta; class Magnoliopsida; order Asterales; family Asteraceae; genus Flaveria; species Flaveria linearis. The sequence goes on from CM044006.1 coordinate 86,702,171, forward strand.
TAGAGATTGCTTCACCTAAAATATGTTTGTCTGGATCTTGTAAGAGATAAGGTAAAGCAAATATAAAAAAATAATTAATCAAACATCGAGGTTGGGGGTTGGGTCCAATGGAATTGAAGTGATTGGTGTTAAAATCAAACATCGAATCTGTTTATTACTGTTAAAATTAACTATAATATAAATTGGAAGTAGATTAGATAAATATGAGTTGCCGTTTTATCATTAACTAAAAATTAAAAAGAATATAACAGTTTTAGATTGAAATCTCAATTAACTAAAAATTAAAAAGAATATAACAGTTTTAGATTGAAATCTCAATTTCTCATAATTTGAGTGCTGATTTGAACTCATTAGCCTCTCTTTTCATAGTATGTTTCTCTTGAATCCAGTATTTTCATAGATTTTTAGTATCATTGTATCTTTTTTTAATATTACATGTTTTACAATGATTAAATTCGCATGAAATAAGGGAAGACAGATATCGAGCCCAATGAACATGTTAGAAGCAGGCCACATCAAAAATCAGATTGAAAGAGGCCCAATGTATTAGTTTTCAAAACATCAAGTTTTGAAAGAAGATAAGCAAGCTTGCATTTGTTTTACTTTACATATATAAACGTTAATATATATTTTTATTAGAATTTATTACTTACATGAATCATTTAATGTTTCCACAAATTTCAGTTAACCTTTTAAAAAGTGTCTATTTTGTTTTTATTATTAGGGTCATATATATATTTCTTACAACATTAGTTACATATTTTCTCAATTAAAAAATCAGTTACATAGTTTACTTACATAGTTTTACTTCCTAAGACATAAAATATTCAAAACATGTATTTATTTCCTTAAATTAACTTATTTAATGATTATTTTACCCTTATTTTTAATAAGTGACTTTTACATATTTCTCTTGCTAAGACCACCAATTACATATTTTTTTTCAGGTTCAAGTATGTTATATAAACAAAAGCATACAAAATTACATCTCTATATACAAAAGTTTAAGACTTCCTTTCAAAACAGCGATCTTACATCTTTAAATACAAAAAATAGTTGCCAAAGTTTCTAAAAAATAACAATACTAAAAAATCAATATGTAAAAATCCCTTCATAAAAATCCCTTCATAAAAATAAACATAAACTAGTTATTTAATAGGTTAACTTTAATGAAAATTAAAATATGTAATGAGATAGAATGGAAAAATGTTAACCGATTTGTTGGCTTGACAAATATATAATTGATAGTTTAAAGGAAAATATATGTAAAACTATCTAATTATAAAAAAGAAACGTGTAAGTTTCGCAATTATTTTCTTTAATTCTTTCACCACGTTTATGTTACGGAAAATCTACAACTGTAAAGATTTATTCATGTAAACGAGATTAAAAATAACTGGTGATTTTATACATAGCTAAAGTACTAAAAGTGTTATTTAGTCGTAAAGATAGTTGAATACGTGTCGGACTTTCACTTCAGTGGAGGTAACTTTGCAACTATGGAAATGTTGATGTCAACATCTTCATAATTCAAACACCAACTTTCACAATAACACATTCAAAGCAAACCCACTCATTCTTTTCTCCCTTTTGTTTATGTTAAAGCAGACCAATCCATTATTCCATTTCAAATTTAAAACCCATAATAATAACCAAATTTCAATCACACACATTTGATCAATGGCACCAATTACCACCTTCTTGTTCATCATCGTCACCTCAATCTCTTCAATCTTTCATTTCGCTCGTCAACGCACTTTACAAGTTGCATATAATCATCCTCATGGAAATCTCCATCTTCACCTTGGTGTACTTCACTACTTTTGAGGTTGATGTGTTGGATTGTTGGTTAATCTTGTGTAGTTGTGTTGAATTCTTTCGATAAAAGTAATTTGCAGAAGACATTATGTAATTCCAGATTTTTATCTTGTACATGCCATTAATTATTGCTAGAGTTTTATGGTTATTATTATCTGTAACAGCTAGCCAGGATTTGATGATCGTAAGTAGGGCTGCAAACGAACTGAAAGTTCGTGAACTGTTCGGCGGGAAGTTCGTTTATGTTCGTTCGTTTAATAAATGAACAAACACGAACAAGAATATTTATAATAATTTATATTCATTTGTGTTCATGAGCTTCTTTGTATTCGTCATGTTCATGAACAATTGTTTGTGTTCCTTTACTTTTGTTTGTGTTCATTTGCGTTCGGTAAGCATTCTTTAACAGTTCATGAGCATGTACATTTTCTTAATGAACGAACACGAACAAGGAATCTCGTTCGGTAAGTGTTCGTGAACAGTTCACGAACAAGTTTATTTCTTTGTTCGGCTTGTTTGCAGCATAATTGTAAGCTATGGATTATTTTTGTTTTTTTTATTATGAATGTTTATTTGTTTGTTTGTTTTATCTTTATTGTTGTTTCATATAAGATAAGGTTGTACATTAGTTCGGAACCCAAAGAGAAACGACACGAACAAACACACCAAAATAGTTATAGAAACAACATACCAGAAACCGACTGTTGGACGTTTACATCTTTCAACCAGTTGGTGGTTAATAGTTATACTAATCAATAGTCAGACAAATGGAAAAACTCTTTTAACAAGAAAGTTAATTTTATTTACTTTGGATTTCTCAAAGTATGTGCAATAAAGATAATATTTTAGACAAATCTAATGTTAAATAGACAACCGTGGAAGATGTTAGATTTATAAAGAATGCTCTCATTTAGATGCGACCTTTGATGCGAATAAAAAATTAAAGAACTATATAGTTATACATGTTTAGTTCATGATCTAGTAATCTAGTGGTATTAGTGCACTGTCTCATACAAAAAATAGTGTGAGTTTAAATCCTCATATATGTAAAGTTAGCTGGTCATTAAGATTTAAAAATTATCATTTAAAAAAAGTTAAATTAGATCAAAATAACTCTAGTATAATTGATCTTCTAAAATTCCCTAATATGACAAACACAAAAAAATCCCCAGACCCTGTTCTTGAGTGGGATATACTGGGTTTGTTTGTTTGTTTGTTATGACAAACACAAAAAGATCTGTATGTTTTAATGGCCTACGTTTGATGCTTAAAATAACTTTCTTCAAAACGACTAACTTAGATCGCTCTAACCTTACTATTTGGTAATATGTAGTGGGTATAAAGGTTGCAAAACAATCTCCAACTTTATTGAGGATGAAAACCATAAATCTCAGAGAATTAAGGGACCAAACATGTAATTGATCCTTTCAACCGCCAAACAAAACCCCAATCAATAGAACTGCAATCTGAAACAATCTTACTGCTTACAGTTACAATTTCACTGAGATCGAAAGATGCATCTATGGCCATCGGAGAAATTAAGGGGTTCATTCAAGCTAGAGTACTTGAATAACCTTGAATGGAACTTACGGAGGATGAAAAGCGCCAAAAACAAGAAGAATCAATCTGCAGGAAGCAGTAACGAGGAGAAATTATTGGAGGATAACACCGATGATCAGAATTGTAATAACAAAAATCATCTTCATGGTTGTGTGATTGCTGTTCTTAGAGATCTGCTTATGATCTTCTCGTGTTGCTACTGCTGTGGAGGTAATCGTGGTTTTTGGGCGTTTTTATGTGTTTTACTGCTTTTCTATTTGCTTAATTGCATTCGAGCGTTTAATTTGATGATTATAGCTTAATTTTGTTGTAGAGTAGGTTGTAATTTTGTTTTATGATTCAGTTTCTCTCATTTTGGAAGTAGATAGGATATAAAGTAAGTTGATGTATTTATTAAAACAATATGAATTACATTATTGGGTTTTTGAATTTATGGTTTGACTACCTTATTAGGAGGTGTTTGGATGTTTAAACGGAAAGAGATTATTGCATGTTAGACGGGTTGGATAATGGGTCAAAATAGATGATTGTTACAATCAGAACATGTAAATTTTGTATGGTCGATGACAAGAAATTGATAAAAGGCCTCATTTTTAGTTCGATTGTGGCCCCTGAAAAGGTTGAGCCTCTCCTGCTCGTACTTTAAAGGTTTAGGCCTTAGGGTGCCCAGAAGAGGTCCATTGTGGCATGTTTAAAGGAAATTTATGGGTGTATGATGGGCATCGTGTGATAATTAGAAGAATTAGCTATATCCGTATTGATATGGTCACGGTCGTGTCTATACTAACACTTCCTATCTGGACTAGAATGTATGTTGGTATCTTCAGTCTATAAAGCATTGCAATGAGCCAATGAATAATTTGGCTCAACATGAATCTTGTTCTATACTTTAAATATTCTCTGTTTGTGTTATGTATGCAACTATGAACCATGTGTTTAGCATGGTGAAGCAGTTGCTTATAACTGAGCTATAATTTTGTGACCTGACATGTGTAAGCTTTTGTTTGCAGCTTGTGTTGATTAGGGAATGGTGATCAGCAGCTGCTCATGAACACAGCTTTGAGCAAACCAGATTTCATAGATGAATTAGCAAGTGTATGTAAGTCTTCTAGTCCTTCTATTTGGTGTAAGTTAAAAAAAAAACTTTTAATTGGGTTGATGACCTTTCAATGAATGTATAAATGCCCAGAACAAATTACTTGATTTATGATTTTCAGTTGGTAAAGTGTGTTTGCTGAAGGGTATGATTGACATTGAATTAGAAAATAGTACAAAATGGTCGGGGGGAAAATTTTAATCTTCAATTAGAACCGTATGTTATTTGAACATGACAATTTTTCATCCCATAGAGATACATCTAATTTGATACATTGCTTTGATAAAAAATTTGATCGTTGATCAACCTTAAACAAGCTTTTATTCATATATGAAGTTACATGCCAACAGCAGGGTGCAAGTTATAAGCAAAACATGGTTTAAAAGAAGCTCAGTATGTTAACAATTGCAATCACAAGCTTCATCTTGATCCATCTCGAGGCTTTGATATTCTTTCTTCATGTTTTTGAGCACTTTATCAGAAAGCATACACCGGACACATTACACACAGGATTTAAACCCACCAAAACACTTGAAATGTTTGGAAAAAGTTTAAACATGATTTAAAAAACTCAAATTGAGAGCATAGTAAGCTTATAGTGGGTCACTGTTAATTATGGTAGCTATAAAATGTGTTTTCACCACAAAGTTAGCATAGACTATCCAACAAATTAACATTTCACCATAGGGCTTTGTTAGGTTTTAGAAGCACATAAACACAATACCGAAAGAAATAAACGAGAAAAGAACACAAGAATTTTAACGTGGTTCATTCATAGTGCATAACCCACATCCATCGGGGCTAGTAGGGTTTTCTTTTCTTTTATCTGGTGATAATGACTTGCAAGTACAAGAGATCCTTGTGTAGGGCCGGCCCAACCCATCTGCTCCATCCTCTTAATTCATACCGAAGCCTACGCCCCAACAGGCTTAAGGCGCATATACTGATGTTCTGGTGAGCCCATGACTTGAACTTGGAAACCAAATTTCCATATGTGAGAGTCACACTTCTCTATTCCCCTTTTGTGAATATCATGGTCTTAAAGCCACACTTATTTGCAAGTAATCACCAACCATTAACTTCTTACACTTAGCCTATTCTTTTTTAAATTTTAGCATGTTATGCACATATAATCTTAAATACAAGTCAAAGTACCAAAGTGGTTAATTGCATGGAGATTGGGTAATTGGAGACAGTGTAATACAGTAATCCTTAAATCTGTACCTTAACAATATAAGCTTTCACTTTCTAATCCTTGCCTAAGGAATAAGGACTCTTATAATCACTTAAAAGTTAACCCAATTCTAATTAGTATGTTTCTTTGAGCATAATGAACAGCCATTGACCATTTTTAATCAATAACATTGCCAATTCAACTCTAATTGCTTTAAATCGACTAGACATCATTTGGTCATGTCTAGACACGTAACAGTGAACTTGAGCTTCAATGACTAGTGTTCTACCCAATATGCCTTGGTTTATTTCAAAATCTACTTTAGGTCACCAAGAGATCGCATGTCTAAATTCTTGGTTGTGTTATATAATCCATTATCACTTATGACAAAAATAGTGTAACATGAGGGATATTATTGTGAATCACTAAAGGCAATCTTGTTACCATGTGGTACATTTACAAAAGGATCAGTGTATATAGTTATAAAAACTGGAGCTCTATCTGGTATGTTATTAATACTATTAATTACACCGGAGGATCATGCTTTATCTATTTGGTTACGAGTTTGGTTTTGGCAGTGTGACCCTTGGGTCGTTAACCCCGTCATGTGCTCAATACTTTAAAACCAGACTGACAAGTTTGACACGCGCAAGGGAAGTGTTGTTTTATTTTGCTCAAGTGAACTACATAAGATCAGATTGGTCAAAGTCAGCCAATTTCAGTCAATATTGATCCCCTGCATCACCAATAATCTTCCACATACTGTTTTCTTCCTCGTTGCTCTTTTCGCCTTTGTTTCGCCATTGTTGGTGAAACTATAGCCAATGAATGTCACGATGGAGAACTCTGGACACGAAGAAAGTGAAGACGGTCGAGACGGAGTTAGACATAACGAGTTTAAAAGCAGGAAAGGTTTCGAGTAATAGATTTCCAATATCTTTTGCTTCAGGTTTAAAGAGGGGTGCTGATCATTTTATTTTTAGTTTTACAGTTTTTAATTATATAAAAGAACCTTTTAAATAGATTAGTAATTTATAACGGTAGAAATATAAATACATATTCACATACTTTTAGTAAATCGTAAATTGTTAGATTAATTAATGATATCGTGTTTTTAGACAAAGGGCGTACCTGGTGCTGCAAAGAGCTCCCGCGTTTTCGCAGAGTCCAGGGAGGGTCCGTCCCATTTAAGGGAAATGTACGCGTTTTTAGACAAGAAACCAACAAATAAAAAGTGATGGAAGCTTACCGTAATTTAATACGTTTTTTTCCTAGTTATGTGTATACATGTGAGGATGTTTAATTTTAAGCAAAGAATCACAAAAACACTTATGTTGTTATACTAGTGTTAATAGATGTAATGAGAGAGGGAGTATTAGATTATATAACTGACAATCTTAATCGGTGGCGGAGCTTGAATCACAGTTTAGAGGGGCCGGGGGCGAAAGTAAACTATTTTAAGGTGGCAAACTCTATATTTATTAAAAAAATTCTATTATCAGACCTGAAATTTACACTATCAAGGTAAAAATTAACACTACTGGCGGAAAAAAGAGAGCCCCACAAATCTCAATAAAGGTTTGAGTCTCACAAAGTGAGTAATATGTAATTTTAGTATTAGGTGGATACGTTTGTTTACCGTTCGTAAAAAAACAAACCATCTTATGTATTATAGCTAAAAGTATTTGGTATGTATGTTCACGTTGTTCCAACATCTATCCATCTAAAATTATTTACACATTCAAGTTGAACCCCAAACCGGTTTTAGATTCCGAAACGGTTTGAGGCCAAACCGGTTTTGATCACGGTTGACCGAACCGGTTCCGGTTTGGAACCCAAACCGGTATTAGAAAAAAACTCGATTTGTACACCACTACATTCAACTACCTTTAAATATATATTATGCTCTTTATTTTCTTTGTTAACCCCTCACTTTTTCTAATCTTCTTTCTCCACCCTAACATCTACCTAATATTGTTTCTATGCAATCACCACGACTACGAGTGACCGTAATGTTAATGTTGGGGAGTATGACATGAGAAGATTACCGGTGACCCAAGGGACGAAGTATAATCATTAATTTTTGGCGTTGAATAAAATTGACCGGCAGTTAGCTCATGAAAAACAAATTAACCCACGTCTGGTTCATAGTTCAGCTAGTCTAGGCTTAAAAACATTATTCTTTTCATTTAACAATATAATCATCTTTAGGTTTGAATACACTGACTTTTATAACCATTAAATAAAGTATGTTTTGTCATACTTTTAAGTATAGATGAAGACAAGAACATAAAAAGAACATGCATTATTTGGTTTTATAAAATATAAATCAGTATAGAAGAACATGTGGATGATGAAGAAATATATAGGGAAGAAAAACATAAGGGTTTTGTAACTTGTATATGAGGTTGAAACCACATCAACATTTTTTAGTTTAAAAACACAAAATATACATCGTATGCGAGATAGGGGATGAGGTTAGCGAGGGTAATAACTACTAATCCCTCGTAGAGTCATATTCGTAACCAAACAGTCTAAAGTACAACAAGAACCTCTAATGTAATTGATGAAATTATGAGATCGAATTTATAAATATTGATACAGAAAATGATTAAAAGTGTAATTTATTCTACTTACAATGATGTTTATAGTTTGAAAACTTAATTTTTCAGAAAAATGATAGGAATTTTAATGTAAGGACCCGACAAAGTATAAAGTATACACCTTTACGAAGAGGTTTCTCATTATTTCTTGATTTGAAAGGAAAGTAAAGCCATTTCTAACCCATTAAGCCACCTTATCTCCATGTGTATTCTGATTAAATGTAAAGATGAGGTGCGTATTTACAATATAAACAATTAAATTAACCTCTTAAGCCCCCAATTCAAAAAGAAAACTTTATCTATATTATAAACTAAAAACATATGTGATAATACAATTAATATTTGTCTTTCAAAAGATAAATAATAATGATAACAAAATAATTGAAAATTTATCGAGGTCAACTTACAAAATTTGATTTATTGAAGTCGGCTTACGAAATTTGGTTCATCAAAAGTCGACTTACGAAATTTGGTTCATCAAAAATTTGATAAATAATAAGCTATTATTGTGTAATCTTGGTTTATACTCGATCGCTTTAATCTACTACTATTCATTTGTCAATTTAATCAATTGTTATCTATTTTGATAAATCTATATTTGTAATTGACTTTTATTTTTACTTTAATCTATTATTGGTTGTTTATCATTGATTTGTTTTTTTACAATTAATTTTGTTTCAGTTTATTAAGTTAGTTTCTATCTCAAGTTGTTTTCTGCTAAATTATAAACAAAATGTTGTTTATGTCACCAGTTCAAACCAAAAGTCTTTAACAATAATATATGGATGGGATCCTTAAAATTTTATTGCACTTTAGGCCTCCAAAAATATTAAGCCGAGACCGGTAAAGATTGAGGACATATGCAATACTCTCTCGTTAAATACCTTCATGTCAGTGTGTCCTAAAAACCTCTAACAGACCCCGCTCTCTCCTCCACAAAAAATTCCACTTCTACGTGGTTTGCCCGTTCATAATGGACCCCGCTTGGTCCCACCATTATTTGGCTTCTCTCATCCGCTAACGTCTATATCAATATTTACTCTTTTGTTGGACCCTATGTTGGTGACTCATGCTAAAATTCAAGGTAGACCCACCCCGTTGATTCTAAATCTCTATTTGTGATTTCTGTTCTTCCCAATTATTTGTAGCAAGATTCAAGAAGCCATATTTATTTGAAATGACACCAATCACCAACTTCCTGTTCATCATCATCTCCTCAGTTACTTCATTCTATCACTTTGCTCGCCGACACCCTGTGTATGTTACTTTTAGTCCTCATGGTAATATCTATCTTCACTTTGGTTCCAGAAACCCTTTATGAAAAGAAAACCCTTTAGTTACCAGCCGATTGGTCAATGGAAACATCTTACTTTGGCCCAGCTGGATCGATGATGTTAGTGTTACGCCAAACATATTTGGTTATCGGGTTATCTTCACCTTCAGATCAAAACCTGATTAGTCTGTGTTGCCGTCCTATGTATGCTTTGCAACGTCGTTAAAGTATTATATGTTCAGCTAAGGTTGTTTAGTGTAGGTGTTGTTATGTATGTTGAGTTGGTGTACGTTTTTGGTAATTAGCATGAACTGACTACTTAAAGCGGTGTTTTGATATCCTCATTGAAAGCGTTCTTTTATTTTATTTTTTTCTCCTTAATCTAGCACGTCTTTTTCACACCTAACCCATGTGAAAATGGAACCACTATCGGGTGAGCGAGGGTTAACGCCGACCTAACACAAGTCAAGAACTATTAACCATAGGTACATCAAAAGACAGGTATCGGTACAACTAGATAGTTACGACAGATGATTAGTCACCCGATACAACACCATGTTACACGGTTTATGCCAATACAAGTTTCATCTACTTGCTAAATTATACATAATGACAACCTTTCAGCAAAGCTCCGATTCAAACTCGATAGCAATTCCCATACTAAAAAGCTCCTGACAAATTAGCTTGGCCCCATACGGCACATTCACCTTTACAACGTCTTCAACAGACTCACAAAACCGGCAGTAGGGCCCACGAATCTTGGGGCCACGTGGGACAGACCTCTGGATCACACTCGCCATGTTGTTACATTTCCTACAGACATGCATATGTGAAGCATCACAAAGCGTGTAAAGACGCTCATACAAGTTGGCAGTCGCTCCATGAGCTATGATGCAGTCTCGCTCCATCTCCCCAATCTTGACCCCACCAAACCGCTTGCGGTCTGCCACTGGTTGTCGTGTGAGAGGATGAACAGGCCCGATGTTACGAAACTTGACTTTGTCTTCGGACATGTGGACCAGCTTCTGGTAGAATGTGGGTCCCATGAACACTAGTGACTCGACCATTTCACCCGTTCGCCCATTGTAGACCCTCTCATTGCCCCATCTTGAAAATCCACACCTGCAAAAGATAACGCTAAGCTTTTCATTCCCCTCGGGAGTTTTTGAACCTAGGGTATATTGGTAATTATATACCTGTGAAGTTGGTTGGTTATGTCCTCAACAGAGGGAGTAGAGAACGGAGTGGCGTACTTAAGTGAGCCACCTAAGGCGATACCCTTACCCAATGCAGCCTCGAGAAGCTGACCTGGCGTTTGTCTAGAAGGAAACGCATGCGGGTTTATTACAACATCTGGTACTATTCCTTGTATAGTGAAAGGAAAGTTCTCCTGAGACTCCAAAAACCCCAAAACGCCCTTTTGTCCATGCATGCTTGAAAACTTGTCTCCCAGACTTGGTGAACGTACCTACAACGTTCAAGAAATTACTTATTTTCCTGTTGTCACAGTTACAAGTAAGATTTAATGATACTGATACTCAAGTGTATTTTAGACATCTGAAAAATAATGCAAACCACAAAATTACCTGTCTTAAAGACACAGTAGCGAAGTTTTTACCGTCATCGTTAGCAGATAATACAACTTTCTGAACTGATCCTTTTTCACCATTTTTCAATTTCATACTATAGTCACTCCCTGATTCAGCATGTTTACCTATAATAATATCACCACTTTGTAAACGGGCACCAACAAACGGAAATCCATCTTCATCTAGTTTATCAACATGACCAATTTTACTTTGAATTTTCCCAAAAATTACATTATCTTCAACCTTGCTCTTTTTTCCGAGCGATTCATTGTTAAAAACTTCAGCTTTGTAACTTCTAACATGTTCTGATCTAAACATACCACGTTCTAGTGAAGCACGGTTCATCACTAATGAATCCTCTTGGTTGTAACCAAGGTGGACATTTACAGCAACAATAGCACATTGACCGTTGTAATATTCATCTCTTGACTGCAATCTTTGAACATTACTATATTTGGGCGCTCCAAGAGAATCAGAAAGGACCGTCTTAAAAAGCGGTTTTTGGGGATAAAATAGATTATGAGCAAGGGTATCAACTCTAATGCTTGGATTTGTGGTTGAATATCCAATGGCTTGTTGAGAGTGTTTTTGAGATTGGAATAAGACTCGTTTTGCATGGTCATGATTTGCAAAAGGGATTATTCCACAGCTTAAACTCAGAATAAATGACATATCAAGCTCACAATGTGTGTACCTAGGTGAATCTTTTTCAGTACTGTGGAAAAGGTGCTTAATCCCCCATGCTGTGTAGCAATCTTCTTCCTCTTCAGCTCCAATGAGTTCAACAATTCCATTGTCTAAAAGACTTTGAAAAGAATAATCTCCATATTTAAGTAACTTGATGTTTTTTAAACTCTCAACTAACAAAAGAGGACGCATGAGCCTTCCAGCATCAGCGAATATTCGCACTTCTCTATTCTTATTGTCAAGTTTAATCTCCACCTAAGAAAAAATTAAAAACAAAATTCAGCCAATGCTACCCAGTGACATACTAACAAGATATAGAAAGAGTGACAACCTGATAATGCACTTCCTTTTTACGCCTTTTGCTTCTGAAATCATCAACAAGTGAAGCAGCATTATCACATACTCCAACCCAGTCTCCATTAACAAAACCTTGTGTTTTTTACCAAGTGATATTGAATTGTCCTCAACAAGTTCTTCCATTCCAGACTTTATTAATATACCAAGCAGATTTACTTGGATGCTTGTGCTCACAAGACCAGTACTTGACAAATTTTTTACCAACCCACAGTTCTCTCCATCTGGAGTGGTCATATAACACACTTTTCCCCAGTGTGAAGGATGTCTGCATCCAACAACCATTATCAGCAAGACTTTGATTTGATTACTATTATGGTTAACACACTTTGTTTTCATCAGAAAGGATCAAACTTTAAGAATTCATTTAGGGTAATCTGACTCGGCTATGCAATCAAAATGATGATGTGGCAGTAACTTTGACCATGTTGTCTTTGTATCTGAGAATTGTGCTTGAAAACAGGCCGACTTAGATTACCCAAATTGAAAACTTTTGGAAAGTTGTTCTCTTATGGATGAAAACAAAGTGTATTACCCAATGTCCGTTTTTTTAAGCAATAACCAGTAACATATAAACCAAAGGTAAACAATTACAAGTGGCAAACAAGATAGAAGATAAAGTTATGAAAAGAGAACACAAACTACTTACGGGTATCTAGCATCACCAACTCGACCTGTATACTGAACCTGCTGACGTGTTCTCCTCATATCAGCCATCATCTGCAAAGGATTAGCCCGTCTAAGATGGGCCACGACACCCGATATTCTTTCCATACGTTTATAAGGATGCACCCAAGCACCGGTTGAAAAAGCCCGTGAAAGCCCATTAGTAACAATGGATGCATCTAAATAGTGCTCAATTGGGTGCAAAGGGCGTTCTCCATAAAGATCTCTTTGCAAAGCCTTTGTCATTCGCCTAACAGCATGTTTCAAGTGAACCCTAACTTCTCTTTCAAGTAACTCACCTGCTAATTCCACCCTCTTGCTTCTAAAACTATCTCTATCATCAACTTTCCTACGACCTGTATAAGCTTCTAACAGACATTTGACCATGTAACCCAAAACCTTGCTTTTCGGTTAAACCCATGAAGTTTGGGAAATAACATTTCTTCTAGGCAGTCTTTGAAGGCTTGTTTAGGTGTATAGGTCCATTTTTCTCTAAGTGCATCTGCAAGAATACTAAAAGACTTTCCTTCTTTTCTAAAATCCTTTGACTTTTGGTCAGCATCATATATTGATGACAGAAGTGTATTGACTATCGTATTATCTTTAGTATCAGCATCAATCAAATCAATCACTTGTTTGTCTGAGGTAACACCAAGAGCAAAGAATAATAACCATATAGGAATCTCTATAGAGTTAAACAAAAACACTGTAATAACTTTTCCTCCGCCTCTAATATGAGTGTCCACTAGTTTAACATAGACCCTTTCTTTTCCAGTAACTGACCGGTATTTGACCGTCCAAATTGGATTGTTGACCAACCAAAGTCTTTTCAAACAACTTTTCTCCTGGGCAATAAAAGTTTTCTCAGCACCCTTGATTAAGAAATAACCTCCGTAGTCAAAATCACAATCGCCTTTTTTCATATCACTCATCCAGCATAAGTCGGAGTTGACCATCACAGGCAACCTGCCAATTGTAATATCTCTGTTATCTTCCAATAATATCTTTTTTGGAACATTTTCTTTATGGGTCTCCAGAATTCCACCTTCATCCATCTCTTGAGTATATACCTAAGTAATCACATACCAAGAAATGTGTGGTGCGTCAAAAGTATAACTAACTTGAAATATAACATAATGGCCTACTAACCTGATATTGAATTTGAACACTCATTCTGGATGAGTAAGTAATATTTTGAAGGCGGGCGTGCTTGGGCAAGAGTCTAAGGTACTCTGTACCGCTTTCGGTTGAAAAACTTTCACCAGCCCAAAACATTGGTCTCTCTAGGTTAACTTTTCCAAGTTTGACTCTGGCATATCTCCTTACAGTTTCATTTACAGATGGGTCAAATCCAGGTTGAACATTGATTTCACCCAAGGAATCAAAGACATCTTGAATTCCATATTTTAGAAAATCATTGTAAGAGTTAATCTGGTGGCTTAAAAGACCATACTGTTTAAAAAAGGATGTTGATGCTTTTTTACAGAAATCCTCTAAAAATTTTTCACTGGGTAGTTTTGAATCCATCGAACCGCTACTGTCACAACATGTTTCCATCTGCACAGTGGCGGATCCAGAAACTTCTTTTACTGGTGTCGCCATGTTTTGGTCTTTTAATGTCTATCAACTTGATATATATATATACAACTTTCCTCAATGAACTTTCAGCCTAAGAATCTGTGGGAAGATAATTAAAGATGGTAAGAAGGGATAAAAAAGTACAGTGTGATTCATCTTGTAATCAAAGAAGACATTCCGCATGAGATCTGTTTCCTACTTCAAACTTCAAAGCTCAGAAGATTCAGTTACAGTTCACCAAACTGAGTTTACACTTCACACCACTTATAGGTGTAACCAAAAATAGTGTTAACTTAGATTGTTCAACTGCACTGACTGGGGAAACATTTGGGGAATTAATTTGTATAGCATTTTCCAAAATTGGATGTTTACGATGCTGAATATAACTATTAGACCTTAAGAGTTAAAACAGAAGTTCCAGAGCAAAAAATGCTTAAAGCTAGAGAAAATGATAAAGTGACTAATGCAGTCATTCTACACTATATTTGTGGTTCATCTGAAAGACTTTTTTCTGGATTAAACTAAGAGTTTATGTAAAGTAGCTTCATCTTTATATTCTTTCCAAGACTATCTCCTTTACCAGTAATAAACTTAATAAAACTGTATCACTGTATCAGCTTCCAAAGGCTGATCAGAGAAGAGGTTAATCTATAAAAAAACATGTAGGTGGATAGAAATTAGCAGAAGATGGTAAATTCACACATGTATTAATTAATAACCATATCTATATATATCCTATTGCCCTCTCTTCCACATTTACATGCGTTACATGGAATTTACTTGTCACTGCCACTGTATCACTTACATGCTTCTGTTTTTACAGTAGTATATTTTACTGTAGTTATCGGATTTTTGTATGTAGAGGAAGTATAAATGGTTTGAAGCTTTAACCAAAATTTCAACAATTCCCAAACCTTTATCCACAAGAAAAGCATACAAAAAAGCAATAAAACAGTAAATGAAGCAACTGATAAACTTTTGCTACTCTAATCACTTCAGCAGAATGCAACCAAACCATGTGATATACTTAATTTCCTGGAGGATGAGTATAGATTAATGTTTCTTAAATTTCTATTTTTCTACAAAAAGCAAAGATAACATCAAACATAGTACATATGTAATGAAAACATATTTAACAAACACAAAAGAAAGCAACTCTGGTCATTACAATTTCAAGCCAAAAAAAAACAATGATCAGAACAATTTGCATGTAAACATTGGTGCAGGCTCAAACACAAATTGATTTAGATAAGCAGGGCTGCATCTTTTCTGGGGCCTAAAGTGAAATCAAAATATGAGACCTTTTTCATGACATGATTTGAGTTCATAAACCCTCCGGACTTGGAACCAACAGCGATAAACTAAAAGGTTCATAATTAACGGAGACAAAATCTTGAGTTACTAAGACTTGAGATGTCCAATTGAAAAGCCAAAAAAGTGTATTAAATAAAAACCTTGAAATAAAGGGCAGTCAGCTTTCTTGGATCATTCAAATTAATCAGTTATACTATTGTTTAGATCCAACAAATAAAATCCAATACTCCGGTACAACCAAGAGAACTAAGTAATCACTTCTTACACTTTGAAACTTTAACAAAAGCAGACGCTTTTAAGAATCCTATCATTTATCCTATTCACTTCACAAAATCCACTTTCTACTCCTCAATTCTCATATAATCAGTTACCCCTAAGTGCTTATACTATATGAATCCATGTAGTTTTAAGCAAAAGAAAGTCAAACCAAAAGGCTCAAGTTCAAACCGAAATCAATCAAGTTAGTCTTCGAATTCAGATAAACCTTCAAATAAATAATCCCAAAAAACATGAATGAATCAATTATAAAATTAAAATAAATAAATAAACAAATAAAACCACACGGCTGTTTGTGATATCGACAGTGACTTTGAGTAAACTACTGGAGACTCTGTAATTACAGTCGACGATGCTAATGAGTACTAAATGATGCTGACACTGTTGCGATTTCATCACATCCACACTTAGGAATTTTAGAAAACACTTGTGAACGAATTGATGCTTTGTTGAACAAAATTGAACTCGAATTTAACAACTTAAACGATTTACAAAAAAGTAAAATCGGAAATTAGGCCTGCATACATGAAAGTAGCTATGAACAATAAGCGATGAACACCAATATGAAACTATCGTCTAAAGCATATTAGGTATGAGAGTCGATGATCGGAAGACGGATAAGAGTATACCTAAGTTGAACGGAAAAATGTATGTAGGTATTCCGATCAGTTGCTGAAGGTTTCACCGACTTTATCGAGATTCGTGATCATTGGTAGGGTTAGGTCCTCGCGATTGTAAAGGGTTTTACGGAGGGACAACACAGCATGGATTCGAGTTTCGAGTTGCGTAAGATCACAACTCGTGAGCTTTTGACGTATGTGATACAAGTACGCTGGGTGTTCAAAAAATCCGATATCCGAAAATATCCGAAATCCGATTCATATTCGAATCCGAATAAATCGATCCGAATCCTTATTCTGATATTCGGATCGGATCTCATCCGAATCCGAATTCCTTATTCGGATTTCGGATCGGATTGAAATCACACTTTTTTTATTCGGGTTATTCGGATTATTCGGATATCCGATTAATCCGAATAAAACTTCAACTATATTTCTAGCCTAATACTCATTACTCAACTATATATTATGTTTTCCACTCAATACACAATAATCTTTACACATTCTAGTCATAATCCTAAATAATTATGCAATAATCGATCACCGTTTTAAAGTAGAAATTGCCTATTATGTTCTAAATTTTAAATTTATGTACAAGTCAAATTTTATTTGTTAGTTTTATATCTTTTACTGTGATTTCCAACTTATAAAATGGAAAGAATAAAAAAGTAGCAAACAAAATAAATATATACAAAAAGAAAAAAAATTGTTATTTGGTTTATTCGGATTATTCGGATAAATTCAGATTATTCGGATATATCAGAATCCGATCCGAATTGAATTCGGATAGATTCGAATCGGATAGAAAAATTCTTATTCAGATCGGATCGGATTTCAGATAGGGTCCTGAAATTTTCAAATCCGAATAATCCGATCCGAATAATCCGTTATCCGATCCGATGAACACCCCTACAAGTACAGGGATCGTATTTATGGTAAATATTTTTTCCTTTATTTCGGTTAGTTGAATCCCTTGAATTGGTCATTCGTATTTTCTAACTTTTTTTCCCGGTCGGTTAATACTTTTAAGCCCGGTCACTTAAGTAAATTTAATAACGAAATGCTATCCACGTCTGTAAATTCAGATAACGCTAGTGAACTGTCCCGCTCATCACTCCAGGGGAAACTCACCACGCCCACTGTAGTTAAAACAGTAGATTCATTTGAAGCAATATTACATCAAATGAGACTCGAACACATGACCTGCATTTTAAAAAGTTATGAAATATTTTCTTCAAAAGCAAATGATCTGGGCTCATTGACATTAGCATTTCCAACTTATTTAATTCATCTTTCTACTTCTATTGATGCACATAAACACAAAATTTTTATGTGCTCTGGTTTTAAAGTTATTCACACGTGTACTTTTTTACAACTTAAATACACAACCTTTAATTAAACGGTATGTCAATTTACCATCATATTATTTAGATGATTAATTTTTCTTTCATGTTAGGTGAAAATTTTATTATCTAAATAAGAAAGTAACAAAAAGATTTTTGTCTTTAAAGGGATGGGATGATGATAAATGACGCATTTCCTAATAAGCGGTTTATGGGTTTTAATGTTTGATTATAATTTTTAGAGTAAATTGCAATTTTCGTCCCCGTGGTTTAGTGAAAATTATCACTTTCATCCAATAGTTTATTTTTTCGCATCTGGGTCCCCGTGGTTTACAAATCTTGTCATATTCATCCGGTTCGTTAACTTCATCCAACATTCTCCGTTAAATGAAGGGTATATTGGTCATTTTACTTATATGTTTTATTTTTCTATTTTTTAAACCCCATTTAATATATCCCCTTTAAATAAATTGATATTTTAGTCCATGTGGTTTGGACATGTTTGTCAATTCAGTCCAAAAATCCCACCACCTTGGCATAAAACACCATATCACCACCACCCGTGATGGAACCACCATGTAGACTTAGGGTACAAATAACCCACACAAGACCGGGTACCCGAACCCGAAAGCCCCGCCCTGCGGGCGGAACGGGTAAGCCAGCAGAACACGTGCCCCACATTTAATTACATCGGAATCACCCCCAATCATAACCGATAATTCAGTAACGATCGGAGAACATAAAAGGTAATGGATTTGTCGGGGAATAATCAATGTAAATCAGCACACGATTACAGCAGGCAAACACTATAAATATCGGGTAAGGATGATCGAGATCCTCACAAAAGAGTACACACAAAAGCTCCCCCTTAATTCTCCCTATCACATATTTCAATTCAACCAATACTTACTCTCACGCCAGAGGGTTGTTCCAAGGATATTTCCCACTGGAACGCCTTAACTGGTGTTGTTTTCATTGTGCGTAGGTGTGAAGCTTCAGAGAGCATCGGTCGATCGAAGTTCAACAAGATTGGAACCATCTAGAGTTGGATCTCGTATTTACACACCATACCACCACCACGCCGCAAAACCACCACCACTCCATCGGAACCACCAAATCATCACCACCACCCTATCATAAAACCACCAACACCACACGAGACGGGCAACACCACCACACATTAGATCTCCACCACACATTAGATCTCCACCACACATTAGATCTCCACCACACATTAGATCTCCACCACACATTAGATCTTCGCCATCACACACTAGATCACCACCACCATGTGGACCCTAGAAACCAACCGTTAATCTCGATATAACAAACCTCTTCGAAAACGTATATGGAACCCTTGAAAACAAGTATTGCAGAGGTATTAGTAGGGTTCGATATGCATTTTCGAAGTGGTATGTTACAAGTCCAATATTGATTGTCGATTTTTAGGGTTTATATGGTAGCGACGATCCGATGTGCGTGGTGGTGGTGGGTGCTCTGGTATGGTGTTGGTGGCTTTGTGATGGGATGGTTCGGTGGTTCCTGTGACGGGTAGTGGTGTGGTGGTTATTTTTTGACTAAATTGGCAAATACGCTCAAACCACAAGGACTAAAATAGCAATGTATTTAAAGAGTATATATTAAATCAGGTTTAAAGAAAGAAAAATAAAAACATATATGTAAAATGACCAATATTTGTAAACCACAGGGACCCAGATGCGAAAAACAAACTATTGGATTAAAGTGGCAATTTTCACCAAACCGCAGGGACGAAAATGATAATTTACTCTAATTTTTATGATAATAGCCTTTTTCTTAAAAAAATATATATGACTTTTAATAATAAACCGTGCGTCCTCATGAAATGCTAGAGACTATATTTGAATACAAAGATGATATATATAAATTGGTTGGATTAGAATTCTCATGAATAATTTTACTTTCTAAAATGTAGCCAGGAGGAGTCTAAGGGATAATATTGTGAAGCTGGCTCACATATTTATAATAACAATATTTTTGTGGTTGCGCCGTTGGATAACAGTTTTTACGTATTATTCACATGTTGTCTGTTATAAGAGTGTCTTTTTATCCATGTATAAAAGGAAGAGCCTTTGAGCAACATGTAAGTTTGTTGCTTTAGAAAGTAAACTCAAGGACGCCATTAATATGTTAAAAGCTCTCTCATATTCGTATTCTCAACGACATCACCTTTTTCCTATACATCACCATCCAGCCACCCAAGGGCGGACCTAAAGCTAAGGGAGGGGGGGCAGCCGCCCACCCTAATTTTTTTTTTCTGGTGTTATATATATGTGAAAATTCTGACCGACTTCTATAAAATTTTCCCATCGCCCCTTTTAAAATTCTTGAAACTAAAGAAAGAACAAAATTATCTCAAATATATTGTTTGGAGCAGAAACTATAACATGGTCTGGTGATCTTCTGACAGGTCGACGGACCATATTTTCTCACTAACTAGGTTTATAATCGAATGGATTTTTTAAATTTCACTCTCAAATAATCATGTAATTAGTAGGAAGAAAAAATATATATATCAACATAAATATATTTGATAATAATATATCTAAAACATGTTGAACAGGAGGAGTTAGAAATGCTAGAGACTATATTTGAATACAAAGATGATATATATAAATTGGTTGGATTAGAATTCTCATGGATAATTTTACTTTCTAAAATGTAGCCAGGAGGAGTCTAAGGGATAATTATTGTGAAGCTGGCTCACATATTTATAATAACAATATTTTTGTGGTTGCGCCGTTGGATAACAGTTTTTACGTATTATTCACGTGTTGTCTGTTATAAGAGTGTCTTTTTATCCATGTATAAAAGGAAGAGCCTTTGAGCAACATGTAAGTTTGTTGCTTTAGAAAGTAAACTCAAGGACGTCATTAATATGTTAAAAGCTCTCTCACATTCGTATTCTCAACGACATCACCTTTTTCCTATACATCACCATCCAGCCACCCAAGGGCGGACCTAAAGCCAAGGGAGGGGGGGCAGCCGCCCACCCTAAATTTTTTTTTCCGGTGTTACATATATGTGAAAATTCTGACCGCCTTCTATAAAATTTTCTCATCGCCCCTTTTAAAATTCTTGAAACTAAAGAAAGAACAAAATTATCTCAAATATATTGTTTGGAGCAGAAACTATAACGTGGTCCGGTGATCTTCTGACAGGTCGACGGACCATATTTTCTCACTAAATAGGTTTATAATCGAATGGATTTTTTAAATTTCACTCTCAAATAATCATGTAATTAGTAGGAAGAAAAAAAATATATATCAACATAAATATATTTGATAATAATATATCTAAAACATGTTGAACATATCGTCAATTTTATAAGTATAATTGTTTCTCACATATCACCACTTTCATAAGTATAATTGCTTCAATGCGATTTTTGTTATAGTATACTTATAAGCAAATTCACGAGTTTGGGACCATTTTAATGATTTTTACGTCAATGAACCGCTCCAACCCGACCCGACCCATCGAACCGGACTGATAAAAATATATATTATATTGCGGTGGCCAAATGACACTTAAAATTTCCACCCCCTGTGAAAAAAGTTTCTGGATCCACCACTGCAGCCACCAATATACACACTAGAATGACCACTGTATTTCTTCCCACCATGACATCCTCAAAACCACCAGCATACTTTGCCTCGTGATATCATCAAAACATCATCAAATTTTATGTCTCCTGACACATAAAGATAAACATCTAAAATAAACACTATTGGGTACTCATAGCTTCATGAACAATACCCTGAGGTGTGAGCGGATTACTCGAGATTAGTGCGATAAAAGATCGAGTCGGTTTGAGCATAAACAAGCTTTAGGGGTGGATATAGTAATGTTGGATCAAATCAGGCGACCCAGATAGATTTTTCTTTTTCTTTTTATACCAGCTATCTACCATAAAATTTTGAGCGAGCACATCGTTTTCTCCCGTTGTGACCTCAGTAAAGTCTGGAAAAACATATTAAAGGTTGTTATTTGGCACAACTATTAAGTTGTTATATCTTTGAATAGTAACACAAGTTCAATCCTCCTTGAAGTAGATTTGTTCTTCCTTCATTAGAAACCAAATCTAGCTTAATATCTGACCAAACTCTCCTTTTAATTTTTTGCTGATCGACCTTTTAGGTTAGGGCTTTTACTTTTCTAGCTTTTACACTTCGCTACTTCTAACTATTAAATTATACTGAAATTTAGCTGAAATTCAAGTTTATTTGTAGTTTTGTCATTAGAACTTGATTGGCTATTAAACCTCGATGATTTTAGTAGTTTTTTTATTGAAACTTGATTGATAAAAATCATGGCCTGACCTAACTCGACCCAAAAACTTACGACATTGAGTTGATAGGGGTCCAAGCATCGAACAACAGTGACCCTAGTGAAAAGTATTGGCTCACCACTGACGAGTTTGAGCCTACACTAAAGCCCATTTAATAAAGAGTCCAAGTTTCACTTAATGTGCTTAGATAGGCTCGCAAACATAAACAAGCCTAGCATGTATATAACTTTCATTCGATAAATCAGATATATGTTTACGTGATATAAATTATCATTATACACACACGTATTAACTTTGTGATTCTACAGTAATAATAGCGTAAAATAATAATAATAATATTTAAATAATAATATCATATACATAATTTATTTATTGAAATTTATTAGACGTTCTAACTTGTCAACTTTGACACCTTCATATCCTAGCTGTGAATCCAAGGATCTCAATTCAGGAATTATCAGTATTAAAATAAATCAATTTAATGATCGCGGAATTATCACTAATTGACGTTTAATTGTTTTAATGATTAAGGATGAACACAACCAAAGAAACACAATAAATACGAAATCAATAATAATTCAAATGTATTTCATTAACTATAAAGTAATGATTACAAAAGAATAATAACTAATAACTATGAACAACGAATTCTGTGAATCGAATAATGTTTGATGTTGATGTGACGGCAGCTAGGGTTGCACAATGAACTCTTGACAGCCGTAATAATGATTGATTGTGTTCCCGAGATGTGAAACCTAGGACTCGTATTTATAGATGATTTGAGTCGGCTAAGGTAACACCGGATCTATCGGGATTTGTTGTTGATTGTGTTGACTTGTTTGACTTCTTAGTCTTTGCAATCACACAAGTATAATGTTCTTCCGCAGGAACCTTGTCGTCCACAGAACTTCTGTTCTTCCGTAGATGTTTTGCTCTTCCGTAGGAGTGTTGTTCTTCCGTAGGAAATCCTTCTTCCGTAGGAGTCTTCACTTCATGGTGCTTGATCATACGCAGGAACATTCACTTGGTCATTTGGTCATGTAAGAAACATATCTACGGATTAACAAAAATGTTCATCCGTAGATGTTTCTTACACTTGGTCAATTTCAGGAACCTGTCCAAGTATATTGTTTTTCCCTGTCAAGTCACAAATCAACACACATATATATATGGGGTTAACCTATACATTCAAAGCACGTATATATATATTTTGACTGTTACAGATATTAATTACAAGACTTGATGTTCAAGTACTAAGCCTATACAAAAATGATCTAGCCCTATACAATCTAGATCTAACAATACTCCCCCTTAGGCTTAGCTACTTGTAATCAGTCTTTCAAAACTGCTAGTTCCTTGACTCTTGCTATCATTTTATTATAGAAGTAAGATACAGCAGTCTTCTGATCATCGTACTTGTACTTGATCTGCATCCTGCTGATCTTCTTCAACGTGTCATAGCTCAGACCCAAAACATCTTCTTCCGTAGTGAGTGTTTCCACTACACTATCATTATGTACAATCTCTAATTCATCTTCTTCTGAGATTCTGAGCTCAGACACTTCAGCTATGGTAGTACCCTTCAGTAGCCCAGCCTCATGTTTCCTTCTCTTGTGTGCCTTTGCATGCAGTTTATCAATAACTTGTATCATGTGCACGTACAGGCAGAGATCATTCTGGGCTTTTTCATCTGTTAGCTTTGGGAAGAATTTATCGTGAAGGTATGATGTGTAGCTAGGATGCAGCATCTTTATCTCAATTGGATCAAAGATCCTGATCTTATCAGCCTTCTTCCCATCAGCATTTCTCAGCAATACCATCTCTTTGGTCTTTTCAACATATTCCCATTCTGTGATAGGATAAGTGAACTGATTTCCTTTTATGCTTTTGATGGTATCTGAGTTTTTATTACATCCAACTCTCTTTAGCATGTCTTCATCTACAAGGGATGAGACTTCAGCTGTTCTTCTTTTCCTGCTTTGTTTGATTCTAATATGCTCTTTATCATCTTTCTTTGCTTGTGTCAGCACATCATCAATGAACCTGGTCTTCATACCATTTACAGCTCCAGAGAAGTCTCTCCCCCTGAGATGAATTGGATAGTTGGATATTGGGATGCTTTGCAAATCCCTGATATCTTGTTCCGGAAGGCCAAGCAGAGTTGACACATCATGGAAGTATTGAATCCTTCCAGATGTTCTTTTTATTATTGCACAATCCCAGTCTGGATCATATTTTCAGGCCATAATCCTGTGTTCTTCCACAGAACTGGGAGTTGTGATATGGTCATACAGTTCAATGAGAGTTGATTTCTTTTCTGTGATCTCTCGAACTGTGGTTCCCAGAGGCCATACCTTTCCGGGGATCACTGCCCTTGGCTCTCTGATCAGTGTTTCTTTTTCCTTGTGCTGATCTTTTGGTTCAACAGTTATTGGATCAGCAGCAAGTTTAGTTTGTTGTTCTTTTGGATGTGGAGCAGTGGTTCTGAACTTGACACCAGTTTCTAATTCCACCTTCATCACATGCTCCATCATCCTCCGCAATTCTCCAGTAGTTCTGCCTTTAAGCTCATGCGGTTTGTAGTTGTGGCTCTGTAACCAGCAAGTCATATTGTACTTTGTAAGTTTGGCTGTGTCACTGTGGCCCAGATCCTTCTTGATCTTCTCCAATGACTGAAAGGTTGTAAAGGCTTCATAATCACAGTTTGGGATTATGAACCTTGCAAACTCAAACTCTTTCAGAGCATTCTTCATTTCAGAAGTATTCATCCTCTCAACCATGTCATATGAAAAACCATGGTTGATGAGGGTCATAAACATGCTAGAATCAGGCCTCTCTTCCATGATGTCTGCTGTTGTTAGAAGGTCATCGGCCTTTCCTCCCTTTTCACCAGTGGGGGACTCCATTCTTGTCAAATCCTCCCACTCTTTATCACTATCATCATCATCTCCGGATGATACCTTCACAGTAGACACATCTACTGAAGGTGTAGGTGCAGGGGATGGAAGTTTTGGTCTTTTTGGTGAGCTTTCATCTTCAGGTTTCTTTTGAGTTGCTCTAAAGTATTTTCTTTTCCGGGTGTATGAAATCATTTGCTTAGCAGCTTCACCCGACTGTTTTGGTTGATCAGCACTTGGAGCTTCTTTTGTTTTCAGAGCAGATATCTTCTTTTTCAGCTCTTCTATTTCTACATCTTTCTGTTTGATCAGTTCAGCTTTATCATTTTGCTCAGTCTTTAAAGAAGCCTCCAACTCTTGTTGTCTTTGCAACAATGCATCAATAACTTCATTGTTGCTTAGAGCATCTTCTCTCAGCCGTTTTAGTCTAGCATCTTTCTTCATCAGCTCTTCATCTTTTTCTTTAATTACACCTTTCAGCTCTTGAATTCTTTCTTTTCGCTTGTTTGATTTGAGTACTAACTTGTTGTACTCAGCAACCAAAAAGCTCTTGCTCACAGGAATGTCACTGTCACTCAAGTCATCTTCATGGTATGCAATGACATCCTGAGCAGATCCTTGTACTTCCCCGTGCTCATCAGCAATTTGTTCATCTTTCAATGAAGTTGGTTCAGTATGGGCTGATGACACTTGTTCTTCTGTGTGTGTGGGTGAGAAGGGAACAGTGCTGGCTTGAGATAATATCTATGTGTCTCCTGAGTGTACAGAGTGTACAGACTCAGTTATCTCGAATGGTTCAGTGCCAGCACTTTCCGGTGATGCATGTTTTGGTGATTCTGGTGGTGGTAGTACAGGGGATTGAATGTTTAGTGGAGAGAAAGGTTGAGTGTGATGTGATGATGACTGAGAAGATGATGGTGATTGTAGTTGGGCTGCAGATATCGGCTGAGTGTTTTTGGTGGATGATGAGGATATTGGTAGAGGTGATTGATGTGGATGAATTGGGGATATTGGTAGGGTGTTGATGCTTGCTGGTGATTGTGATTGTTGAAGGGGGGTTTGGCTAGGAGTTTGATGTTGGAGTGGTGGAGTTTGGGTTGGTGAGTGGTGTTGGTGTGTTGGTGTTTGGAGTGGTGAGTGAGATGCTTGTGCAGAATCAGCAGATGACTCTGCTTCATCTGCCCAAGCCAACTCTTGTGGAAGGTCTGCTTGGGGATCTACTACATGCGCGAACATTGGCATATCCCGACCCTGGTACTTCCCACTAAGCTTGTTCAGCACAGATTTGCTCAAGTGTGCTTGAACAAACACATCCCCAACTCTGTTCAATCTTGGAAGTTCTGAGTTGATCACCAGTTGTAGGAAT
Source organism: Flaveria linearis (assembly GCA_024085815.1). NCBI lineage: Eukaryota > Viridiplantae > Streptophyta > Magnoliopsida > Asterales > Asteraceae > Flaveria > Flaveria linearis. The sequence goes on from CM044006.1 coordinate 86,728,715, forward strand.
CTCGGGAACATGTATATCTTGTCATTCCTCTGCAGTTTGACTTGTTCACTCAGACAATTGAAAATGTATTTGGCAGAGTTATAAATTCTCCCCTCGAATATCCAATGATTCCAGATGATATGTGCCGAGAGAATCTGTCGAGTCCCGACTTCCTGTTTGACATGCATTTCAGGTAGGTGTGGCACAAGAATCGGTATGGTTTGCACAGCCTACCCTTTTTGATTTCCCCTTTCTCATAATCACCATCATACCCCATCAGGTTGAATATTTTCTCAATGTATTCATTCTCAAACACATCGGGGTGACCTATCTCTCTATTACCCAGTTCCAGGCATCTTCGTATGGTGCTTTCAGTGATTCGAAGACGCTCATTCAGAATCTCAGCCTCAATCACTTCATTATCACCTTGTTGTTCGACCCGTGCTGAGTTCCAGAAGTCGATTATGTGAGCTTGATGGATCACAGGCTCGGCCTCAAGGCGTAGAAGAGCCTGGATCGTCGAAGATATCTGATTATATCTCGACATCCTTCCGCCGCAGGATCATCAGCGTTTAAGAACGCGCACACATTGTGTTCTTTAGCGAATCTATTAGCCATCTGTAAAGAAAATCAAGTTAGAAAACATGCAGTTGAATCGTTTTAATGGCAATAGTCGATTAACCAGTTCCGTACCGATGCGAGAGGGAGAATCAATATGGGAGAAGCGGACTGATGTTTAAGACATGATTTACCTTCGCAGTAACGGTAATCGATTACTGGATAATGTTGATAATGCGTTCTTGGAACGGATTTTTTGAAATTTTGAAAAAGAGGGAAAATGGGCGATTTTCTAGGTTAAAGGTGAAAGTGCTCTGTAAAAATATCAGATATCTTATTTATAGGCGAATACATTAATTTCGTTTATTAATTATGTTCTTTTATTAATTATGTTGGGCCCACTCCCATTTATTCCTTTCCGCATACCAAGTTTTGAGTGCATTACTTCTTCCGCAGAGAAGCTACGGAAACTTAACATCTGCGGATGTCAACATCTGCGGATGTCTTAACATCTGTGGATTCAAACAATGCATTTGTTTTGCTGCTGAATCAGAAATCACATAATACTTCTACGGATGAGGTATTACTGAGACTTCTGCGAATGCAGAAATTTCACTTTTACTTCTACGGATGAGAAGTATTACTGAAACTTCTGCGAAACATAAAAGTTTTAAAACTTTAAGTGTATGATATCTACTGAGTAGAATCAAATGTTGATGTTGGACATTGTTGACTTTATTTGCATGGCAATTAAGTACATGAAAGCAAGTTTCCTGTATCCTGCATTCAAGTTAGTGCTCAAGTTCCAATTCCTTCAAAGTAATTCAAATCAATTATCAGCTTTTATTGTTTTTCATGCATGAACTACTCCCCCTAAATTTGTGATTAATGTGAGACTGTTGCATTTATCATAAATTTAAGTTGTAAACAGGCATGACAGGCATATGACAGTCTAAGTGAGAGTAAGTCAGTTAAGAGGACAATTAAACATCTGGCTTAAACAAGTACATGCATGCATATATATATAGAGGGATCATACTATAACTTGGCTTCTGCTGATGTTGATTAGTTGATTCAATACACACTTGATTGCAAGTATATAGATCCACTTAAATTCAAACATGAGTATTGTATCAACTAGGCATGCTATTTATCATGTTGTGAAGTTTGTTAATTAGTAGCAATCATGAGTCCCACATTCAATTATCATTAGAGTATGTCTTCCGTAGGTGAGGCAAATCACTACATTCCACACTTAATGACTATGTACATTAAGTTATAAGTTCTATCTTGAGTCATATTACAGACTCATGAATGCTTTGATGTTGAAGCTCTTTGACTTGATGTACAATGGATCACAAGTGATTCCTTTTTAGAGCTGAAATATGATCTTCATAGTCACCAGGTCTTTACTTTCGTAAAACAGAGGTGAACTTTAACCCAGGTCTTTGTTTACACAAAACAGAGGGAGAATGAAGATCATACTCTTGTATCATATCCCCAGGTCTTTGTTTACACAAAACAGAGGGAATATGACATTGCAAAGATAGAAGATTATAAAGTATTTTACATAGTGTGCTTGTGTAAGTGATTTGATCACATCAGGAGAGAACATACCTTCCTGATTCTCAAATGGAATTCCCACAGACAGTTACTTGAATCTTTTAGTTTGGCATGCTCTTAGCTTTGTTTCCACTCAAGATGAACCTACTCACATATCAGTATGATATAAGTCAGATTGAGTTTTTGTTTAATAACCAAGTATAGTCTACTATCATTTCCCTAATATAATGCATGTATAGATGTTCTATCAGACACTTAATTTATCCTTAACTAGTACTCTTCACAAAGTCAGTCATATGCGTTTGTTGATTTATTCTAAGTTAATCATTCCCAAAGATTCTATCAGAAAATTAAATCTAACAGAATCAAATGCTTTAGTAAACAGATCAGCAAGCTGATTTGTGGTGTCCACTTTGACTAACTTAATTAGACCCTTTTCAGAGCAATCTCTCAGAAAATGGTATCTGATTTCAATATGTTTTGTTTTACTATGTTGAACTGGGTTAGCAGTTATAAACATAGCAGCTGAATTATCAATATGAATTGGTGTGTGAAGGAAATTGTAACCATAATCAAGTAATTGGTTCTGCAACCAAAGTACTTGAGAGCAACCTGCTGAAGCAGCTATGTACTCTGCTTCAGCTGTGGATACAGATACATTTGTTTGCTTCTTGCACTGCCATGAAACAAGTCTTGGTCCTAAAAACTGACATCCACCAGTTGTGGATTTTCTGTTGTTGTTGCACCCTCCATAGTCACTATCTGAGTAGGAGTAGAGGCTAAAATCTCCATCTTTGGGATACCAAAGTCCCAATGCAGGTTTGCCTTTCAGATATCTGAAAATCCTCTTCACAGCATTCAGATGAGACTCCTTTGGGTCTGATTGATACCTGGCACAAACACAAACAGCAAACATGATGTCAGGTCTACTGGCAGTTAAGTACATTAATGAACCGATCATTGATCTATACAATCTTTGATCTACGGATTTTCCAGCAGGGTCAGGCACAATCTTGTCTATTGTTGATGCTGGTGTCTTGCATGAAGTGGAATCAGCAAGATTGTACTTCTTCAAAATTTGATGAATGTACTTTTCTTGATTGATGAAGATGCCATCTGGTTTCTGATGAACTTGTAAGCCAAGGAAGAATGTCAATTCTCCCATGGAGCTCATCTGAAATTCAGATTTCATTAAGTCTTCAAAGCTTTGACACAGCTTCTTGTTGGTTGATCCAAATATTATGTCATCAACATATATTTGAACCACCAAAAGATCTTGATGTTCTTGTTTGAGGAAGAGTGTCTGATAAATGGTGCCTCTCTTGTAGCCATTCTTTAGCAGGAAAGATGACAGTGTGTCATACCACTTTCTGGGTGCTTGATGAAGACCATACAAAGCTTTATCAAGCTTGTATACTCTATGTGGATAATCAGGGTCTTCAAATCCAGGGGGTTGAGCAACAAAGACTTCTTCATCAATTTTCCCATAGAGGAAAGCACACTTCACATCTATTTGATAGACTGTGAACTTCTTGAAGGAGGCATAGGCTAGGAAAACCCTTATAGCTTCAATCCTGGCAACTGGTGCAAAGACTTCATCATAATCTATTCCCTCTTCCTGGGTATATCCTTGAGCAATAAGCCTAGCCTTGTTTCTCACGATGATACCTCTGTCATCCAGCTTGTTTTTGAATAACCACTGTGTTCCAATTGGATGTTGACCTGTAGGCAAGTCTATAAGAGTCCATACTTTTTGTTTTCTGAATTGTTGTAGCTCGTTTTGCATAGCCTCAATCCAGCTGTTGTCTTTTAGTGCAGCTGTAATGTTTACAGGAACTGTTTAGGACAAAACGCAGGTGAACAAACAAATGTTTGCCACACCTCCTTTGCTCCTTGTAGTTCGTGCATTCAGGTCTCCAATGATATTGTCTGTTGGATGAGACTTGTGAATTCTGCTTGTTGAGACAGCATCAACTGGAACTGTGGATTCCAAGTTTGAGAAACCCATTGAAGCAGATGGAGTCAGCTGAGAAGTTGAGTCTATGAAATAATCAAAAGGCTCATGTTCATTTAGATCAGCTTGTGTATGAGTTGCTGCTGGGTTGTCTTCTTCCGCAGGAAGTTCTACGGAAGCAGCATTTTGTTCTTCCGCAGGAGTAACTGCAACATCTATGGAGGCATTTTGTACTTCCGTAGGAGTTACAGCACCATTCTCGGATGAACATTGTTGTGTTGCAGGCATGGTTTGTTGATTCACCTCCTCCTCACTATCCCTTAGTTCAGCAGTTGAGGCAGGACTTACATCTGCGGATACTGATGCATCTGCGGATGTATTTACTGATGTAACTTCATGCTGCGGATTTGATTCTTGCTGAGGTGCAGTTGAAAGTTGTGCCCGTGGTGGGTCAGCTGTCAGGGGCACTTCATTCAAGCTTGGAGGTACAAATGGATAGCATGTATCCGCAGCACCTGCATTGATCAGATAACCAATGTTAAATGATTCAGTTAATGCATCTATATCAAATAACCAAGATGATCCTTTTACATTAGTAGTTAATATGGATTCATCAAAAGAAACATTGGGAGTCTCTTCAACTATATTATGTTCTGGAATATAGACCCTATATGATTTAGAAGTGGATGAATATCCAACAAAGAAACCATCATAGGCTTTTTCAGAAAATTTTCCCAATTGTTCTTTAGTATTCAAAACAGACACATGACACCCAAAAGCTCTAAGATATCCTATAAACGGTTTTCTTTTAAATAAGAGTTCATAAGGTGTTTTATTATGTTCTTTGACAATTAATGTTCTATTTTGAACATTGCAAGCTGTATTCACAGCCTCTGCCCAGAAAGTAATGGGCAACTGAGAATCAGCTAGCATTGTTCTGGCTGCTTCTATGAGTGTTCTATTTCTCCTTTCAGCCACTCCATTTTGTTGTGGAGTTCTTGGTGTACTGAATTGTCTTGCTATCCCTTTATTCCTGCAAAAAGAATCCAGATCAGCATTAACAAACTCAGTTCCATTATCACTCCTAAAAATTTTAACTTTTAAATCAAGTTGATTCTCAATCTTGATCACAAAGTCTATTAATGTTTCAGATGTTTCACTCTTATGTTTTAAGAAGAAGACCCATGTGAATCTAGTGAAATCATCTACTATCACCAAACAATATTGCCTTTTTCCAATGCTCAGCACATTGGTTGGACCAAAGAGGTCCATGTGAAGCAATTTGAGTGGTGTAGTGTTAGTGTTAATTGTTTTGGATTTATGAGACACTCGGTGTTGTTTTCCTTTATAACATGAAGAACAATGATTAGAACAGTGAAATTCTTTCTTTGGTAATCCAATGACTAAGTCATTTTTCACCAATTTATTCATGTTCTTCATGTTGGAATGGATAAGCCTTCTATGCCACAGTTGAGATTCATCTTCTGAAGATTTAGACAGCAGGCATGTCTCATGATTAGTGAGTGTTGTGTTGTTCATATCCAAGATATATGTGTTGCCTTTTCTTGATGCTTTGAGAAGGATCCAGTCTGCTGGAACTGTAAAACCTGGCTTAAGAATGTAACAGTTAGTGTTATCAAATAGTGTTAAGTAATTTTGATCATAAATTTGGGAAACACTAAGTAAATTATACTGCAAATTTTCACAGTAATTTACTTTTTCAAATGTTAACACGCCATTAGTTACCATTCCTTCACCAACAATTTTACCTCCCTTCTTATCCCCACCAAATGCCACATAAGAGGAATGTTTATGTTTGAAGTCATGGAGAAGTGCACAGTTGCCTGTCATATGTCTGGAACAACCACTGTCAACATACCACTTGTTGTCAGCTCTCCATGATTGTTCCTGCACACAAAAAGAAATTAGTTAGAATTGACAATCCAAGGCTTAATTGTCTTGGATTTGCCAGATGTGTCAACAATAGTTACTCCTTCATGAATTAATCTTGAAGTTTCAGTATTAGTTGTTTCTTTTTGATTTGATAGTGGTGAGGATGATTCTGTTGAAGATGAGTCAGGTTTCTAGATGTCTTCATGCTTGTCTGAGTCTTTCTTCAAAGTGACTTGTTTTGGTTGGTATTTTAACTTTGAAGAGGATCCTGTAGTTTTAAAAGTTTCTTCATCTTTCAGCTTTGATTGAGACACAGGAGTTCCTTTTGCAAAGTTGTCAAAGAAACCATCAACTACTTCAGTCTGTTTATCAGACAGATCCACCTTTTTGTGAGGTGTCTTAAACCTGTGTTGGTGTTTTCTTCTTTAAAGTCTTGTTCTCAACAGATGATCCTATCTTTGACTTTTGTTGACCTTTCTGAATCTTTTTCTCTTTGACACTTACTGATGATTGAGAATCTGATTCGGATGATGTATCTTGTGACTTCTTTTTGCTCTTTTGCTTGTTCTTCTTATTAAAATAACATTCCTGAGTTGAATGGTTATTTTTGTCACATATGGCACAGTGTTTGTTGAAGTAACAATCAGCAGTCATGTGATTGTTCATATTGCAAATGGAACAATAACTGCTGAAATAGCATTCATCAGTATTGTGATTCTTCATATCACACCATTTGCAATATTTTTCTGAACTTTCTTCAGATTCAGCCTTCTTTTTATTCTTTTTCTCACTTGCTGAAGCATCTGTTGATTTCTTCTTGTGTTTATTGGGAGCATCATCAGCTGTTGCTTGTTTGCCTTTGGCTTCCTTTTGTTGCTTGATATTCAGCTTTTTCTGTGCATGTTTGTTGGTCTCTCTTTTTACCTCGTCCGCAGAGTCAGTTTTTCTCTTCCGTTGCTTTTCTGAGGATTCAGTATTTTTTGCCTTTCGCAGATGATCTACGGAATTGGTAACTTTTGCTTTCCGCAGATGTTCTACGGATTCCTCAGATTTCTTTTTCCGCTGATCTTCAACACTTGAATTTTTCTTTTGCTTTATTGAAGTTTGTTGTTTCTTACCTTTCTCTGAAGACAAATGTATCTCAGCACTTGATCCGCAGCTATCAACTTTGTGAAGGTTCAGTTCTTGAAGTCCTTCATTCAATTCAGCAATCCTCTTGCAGATGGTCTTCAGCATGTTCCGTTGCTTTGGAGGATACTGCAGCTTTGATTCTTCAAGTACACGCGGAAGACCAGTTTCAACTTGAACATTCTTACCAATGTTCAGTTGATCAGTATCATGTTCATCAGAATCATCCAAGTCATCATACTTATCAAAATCTGATTCATTATGTTGAAGTGATTCAGATTCAGTAGATTCAGTTTCACTTATCTCAGCTTCATGACTGTTTTTTATGTCAATTTTGGTGCTTTGCACAAAATGTTTTGACAAATTGTTAGTCATTGTTTCAGGTAAAGGTGTGTAGTTATCATTAATAGGTGGTGCAACAACATTATAACCCAACCCGGACCTGTTCTTTGATTCAATGTGAGAGTTTAACAACTTCTCATATTGTTGAGATGATAATTGAAACTTCTGAAGTTTCACTTCAGTTGATGCATGATCAGCCATGGATTTTGTTAAGGAAGTGGTCAGATGCTCAACTTGGGCTTTTAGGCTGTAGTTTTCAGAAACATATTTTTCTAAATCCTTTTGTAAAAAACTGATTTTGATTTGATATAATTTTTATTCTCTTAAGTGTGATTCATTTAAATTATAGTTGAGCATGGACTCTATATCGTTCAACTTCCTCAACACATGATGATAAACATAACCTGTCTTTTACCTCTCTGGCCATAGGAGGAACTTTGTTTTCCATATGCGCCATTAATGCTTGATTCTCCTCTATCACTTCCTTCTCATACAAACTCCAGTCACATGTTCCGTCTTGAAGTATGATCAGCCCAGTCTCCTTAGAATTGCTTGGTCCTGCTGATGTATTTGTGGCTGGTGGGGATGTTAGCTGAGGTTGTCTATGCAGATATCTTTGAGAGGTTGATTGCTGGTTCTGGTACTGTTGTTGATGCTGATTTTGTTGCTGTTGCTGCTGATACTGCGAAGATGATTGTTGGTTGCATTCTCTAGAGAAGTGACCATAGAGATTGCACTTGAAGCATTTGACTTTTGATTTATCAACACCAATCTTTGATGTTTTGCTTGCTGCTGCCAGATTTTTATTTCTCCGCAGATATTGCTTAGCTCTGTAAGCAATCATTGCCATCTATCATTGTAGATCCATCTCTTCTACTACATCAGGAGGGAGTTCCTCCAAATCTTGCTGACAGATGTTTGCGGATGTAAGTGAACTTCCAAGATATGCTTGAAAGCTAGAACTAAAAGCTGCAAAGGCTGCTTTTGTTCTCAGAATCCAATATCACAGTTATTGGTTCTGACAGTTTGTTATGTTGAGAAGAGTTTGCAGTTGCTAATGTCTCTCTTTTCTCTTCAGATCTTCCCTTTTCCTTTTGATTTTTACTTTGAGATGATTTCTTAGTGGGTTTGGATGCATAAAAACTTACTTCCTCTTCATCATCACTCAAAGTACAAGAGTTATCACCTTCATTGTTTGAGATAAATGCACTTCCAGCATTTTTGGTTTCCTTGAAGTGATAAGGTGAGACATGAGTTCTCACACTCTTGTTTCTTGATTGTTCATCCAGTTCAAGAGCTTCTACCTTAGCAACCAATGTATCCAGACCTGTTGTCTTGAGATCTATGGTGTTCTTGAACATGGAGACTGTTTGCTTCCAACTTTCAGGCAAAGTGTGGAGCATCTTCTTGTTTAGTTCCTCAGTGGTATATTTTAACTCCAAGATGTTCATCTCAGTAACAAGTTGCATAAATCTATGGAGTTGCTGAGGAATTGATTCACCCTCAATATGATGAAAAGTTTCATATTGTGATCTAAGGGTGTCTTTCCTTATGCTTCGGATCTCATCACTCCCTTCACAGAGAGTGTGAAGTATCTTCCACAGGGAATTTGCTGTCTTGTAGTTCTTACACCTGATCAAGATTTCTTCCGGCAAAGCCATACTAAGCAAGCTGTATGCTTTAATATCGACTTTGACCTTCTTGACATCATCAGGTGGCAGGTCTTTAGTGCTGATTGGCTGGTTCTTGTCATTATAATCCGGCCCAAGAGTGGGTGGAATATAAGGACCTTGAGTGATGGACTCCCACAAGTCAGAATCTGTGTAGTTCACATGATTCCTGAACTTGATCTTCCAGGATTTAAAATCAGCTTTGGTTTCCAACTTTGGCGGTTGATAAGATCCTCCACCAAAAGTACTCATGTTTAATGCAAAAGAATTAATCAAAACTTAAATGCTAAAATTGATAAATCTATCAAAGACGCAGATCTAGTATTCAATAGATTTGAATATAGATCTAAATCAAACAAGCAATGAGATAGTGCTTGCTGAACGACAAGTCGTTGATTTAATTGTTTGAAAATCAATTAAACAATTTTAATACTGATAGATCAATTGATCTAAATCAATGAGCACCAACGCTCTGATACCACCTGTGAATCCAAGGATCTAATTCAGGAATTATCAGTATTAAAATAAATCAATTTAATGATCGCGGAATTATCACTAATTGACGTTTAATTGTTTTAATGATTAAGGATGAACACAACCAAAGAAACACAATAAATACGAAATCAATAATAATTCAAATGTATTTCATTAACTATAAAGTAATGATTACAAAAGAATAATAACTAATAACTATGAACAACGAATTTTGTGAATCGAATAATGTTTGATGTTGATGTGACGGCAGCTAGGGTTGCACAATGAACTCTTGACAGCCGTAATAATGATTGATTGTGTTCCCGAGATGTGAAACCTAGGACTCGTATTTATAGATGATTTGAGTCGGCTAAGGTAACACCGGATCTCTCGGGATTTGTTGTTGATTGTGTTGACTTGTTTGACTTCTTAGTCTTTGCAATCGCACAAGTATAATGTTCTTCCGCAGGAACCTTGTCGTCCGCAGAACTTCTGTTCTTCCGTAGATGTTTTGCTCTTCCGTAGGAGTGTTGTTCTTCCGTAGGAAATCCTTCTTCCGTAGGAGTCTTCACTTCATGGTGCTTGATCATACGCAGGAACATTCACTTGGTCATTTGGTCATGTAAGAAACATATCTACGGATTAACAAAAATGTTCATCCGTAGATGTTTCTTACACTTGGTCAATTTCAGGAATCTGTCCAAGTATATTGTTTTTCCTTGTCAAGTCACAAATCAACACACACATATATATGGGGTTAACCTATACATTCAAAGCACATATATATATATATTTTGACTGTTACAAATATTAATTACAAGACTTGATGTTCAAGTACTAAGTCTATACAAAAATGATCTAGCCCTATACAATCTAGATCTAACACTAGCACATTTTAAATATTTTATAAAATATCACTTTACCCTCTTAGATTTCTAAAGTTTTGAGTTTTACGTGACAATATGAGTCGGATCAAATACAAAACGTTTACGAGCATATTTTATGTATGTTTTGAGACGATCAACGTTTCAACTTTCAACGTTCGCATACGTTTCGACGTTATTATGCATTGAGTGGGGTCAAATATGAAATATTTTTATTCGACGGTATAAATTCTGGTTACTCTATGTTTTAACGTAAATTTAGTTCAGATCGAGTTTGGACGATTGTAATGACTACTCATGTTTTATATGTACACTTTGAGTTGGACTACGTTTCGACATAAATATATATTTTATTTGAAAAGAGTCAAGTCAAGTATAACACATTTTCGTTTAACGATATAAATTCGAGTTAGATTACTGTTCGACGTAAATTTAGTCTGCAGACAAGTCAAGTCGATTGTTAGTCTGTACGTTATCACGTCATGTACAATATTGTCACAGTTCGTTGTTGCATTCGCATTTTAATATTTGAGATCATGATGGAATTCCCCACGCGTGTTAGAAAACCTAGTTAAATAAATTTACAATGAAAATAACTACCTAATATATTTTATGTTACACATAAGCATTATAATTATAAATATATAGATAACGAAATAGTAAATAAATAATAATAAATAAGCTAAGGTCAGACCAACTTGAACATGAAAAGCTACTCGTGAGCTGAGCTTTAGCTTTACTATAGATCTCGAAACAAGCACTCATAAGTAGAGGTACACAAAATACCGTTTCGGAAAAAAAAAAGACCGGTCTAGTTCAAAAGAAAAAATGGTTACTGCCAAAAACGGTTCCAGCCCGATTTGAACCGGCGGTTTGTATACCGGTTTGGCAGCTTAACATCCAAAACAGGTTCCAATTCAAATAAAAAACCCAATTAAACCAGTAAAAACCTTATTCAAAAACTGGTTTCAAAACCGGTCCAAACCGCTTTGAGGGGTTTGAGTCTTCAGTTACAAAATCCGGTATATAAACTGAACCGATTTAAAAAAAGGTTCGATTATATAACAAAAAAGGGTCCGATTCATAAACCGAACCGGTTTGAAAAAAATAAACCCCGGTGTGCACCCATATAAGTTAAACGTGTTGAGCTAAAGTTTAAAATTTTATAAGTGTCACGTTATCAACGGTGGAAATCTACCTACTCTAATAAAAAGGTATCTTAAGATGACACGTGGCAGCACCACAATTATTCTCATCAAATTTTTCCCGCACCCTCTCCTATTAAATAATTATCTTAATTATTAATAATATTACTTAACAACTTTTTAGATTTAATAAATTAAGAAATAAATCTATTTATTAATATTATTTCTAAATAAATAATTTTTTTATAAAATAATATATTTTTCTAAAGCATATTTTTTTAAATACAAATTTTTTTAAAATTGGTATTTTTAAAAAGTCACTTTTTTAAAACAAAAATAATCAAATTTGAGAGTTATAATGGGAAAATTATTAAAAATAATATTTTTATATGATTTATTTTATTTATTTTTAGAAAAAAGTTTTAAAAAAATTTAAAAAGTTGATATTATTATTTTATTATATATTAAAATATTATTTTATAATTAATAAATATTATTATATTAATATTTTATTTATTCAACCCGTGTAATACACGGATTTACTAAAGCTAGTAATCAATATAAATGAGCATATCCTCGATTCCGGAAGTATCTAAGTAGGGATGGTAATTAAACCCGAACCTGACGGGAATACCTGAAGCTTGAGACATTTGGGACGAGTATGAGATCGGTAAACGGGTATGGGATTGATTTTTATTTTTTTACGGGTATGGGACGGGTATGAGATTGTATTTTATACCTGTTTACCCGATTAAGTATACCCGTTTACCCGATTATATACCTGAAATTATTTTATTTATTAATTTATTCTACTTAATAATCATATTAAAATATAATTACACCGTTGATATTTTTTACTTGAAATTATGTGTTAATATAAACTATTAAACTTCTTATAATTTGTATCATATGTATCTTACAAATTTATCATAAAACTCTTAAAATTTGATAATAATATTAGTGGAACATAAATAAAAAATATTAAAAACTGTAGAAAAATATTGTTTAATACGTATATGCAAATATAGCCTCATATGATGTATAGATACCCGATGGTATACCCAACGGGTAATTTTTATAATCTTAACGGGCATACCCGATTACCCGTGGGTATACCCGATATCCGACGGGTAAACCCGATACCCGACGGGTAAATACCCAATACATACCCGACGGGTTTTGAGCCGGGTACGCGACATACTTTTTTAATCGAATATGAGGTTGGGATTACTTATACCCGTCCCAAACCCGCCCCGTTGTCGCTACACAAGAAATCAAAGAAACGCATGGCGACATGGAGGAGATGACGATCCATGTGAAGAAGAGACTGAGAAAGTGAAGGGAAAAAAAACCATAAAACGAAATTTGTGCAAGTGGAGGACGTCCAAACATGTTTTTAGGCGAGAACAAGCTTCACGTGGACCCGTTTTTGAGGTCTTGTGGAATCGCTTGAAACACAAAACATCAGATTAAACGAAGTCAATCCGCCGCTTCACCCGGTTGACTTAACGACGTTGATAAGTTGATAACAGTTAACGGAACGGAGTCTAAAAGCAGGCTAACTTCCATCTCCCAAAAGTCAAAAGTCTTCATTGGGGTTGTGAGTCACTACCACCACGTGTCACAAACTCATTCGTAGACTCCTCCCAGTGGACATGTACTGGACAATTAAAGTCAAACTTTGTCTCCACGTCGGACTGTAGAAAATAATATTAATAACGGTAACGTCGAAGTGCCGTTTTAACTGTGCGAAATTGCGAATGTAAGTATGTAACCGACTTTCTCGTTTCAGAAGTCTTTACATTTACCCTCCTATTTTAGCTATGAGCTAGTTTCGGTCCCTGACATTTTATAATGTAGACTTGGTAGGTAATTTTATGTACAAGTATAACCATTATGACGATTTATTAAGCAGGCATCAAAATTTATTTCTCATTATTGTAGGTCTGTCTCTTCTTTAAACTTTACATGTGATTATGGTTGTTGTGCATCATGAGATTAAATAAGATTGATTAATGGTGACTTAAATTCTATTGTTTTAATCTTTGTACTTTTTAATAATAAGAAAATTATTATAAGACTATACAAAGTGATTGTTTAGTTAAACTGTAATTTAAATGACATGTAGATAAAAACTATTTTGCTAAAGTCCTTTTTAAATAAGTTTAGTGGTTAACTAGTATTTAGGTCCCTGTTGATTAAACAATATAAGAAATGTAATGTTTGACGCTCGTTAACAGCTTGAAGCCCTATGAATTTAAAGTTCTAAGTCCTTTTTAATTATTTTGTAATTATGTTTGGAGCCCCTTTTACTCTAATTGGTTGTATGATTTGTGCTACTCAAATATAAAAATTTTAAAGTAACAGCCAAACTCTGAATTTATTAGTTGCTCTAGTTTAAGATATTATGAATATTATTTGTAGTAAATACTTTATGTCGCTCGATTTGTGTTTTTTATTTTTCTCCTTTTCAATTCTTCTGCACTTTATATTGTCAAATCATGAAGCATGTTATCTTCCTGTAAAAACATTTGATTTATGTTTATATGTATGACATATTGCCCTTCGATAAAGTCTAACAAGATGCCTTTAAACCTATGTGGGAATGGATAAGGATTTCCACTTACATATCTGTGATTTTTGATGTAGGAGTTATTACGTTTTAAATGTATGATTTTTTTTTTCAAACAGCCTAACAAAATGCTTTTAACATATTGTTCTAAAAGTAAAAAAACTTGGTTGAAATATTTGCTATATAGTCAATACCATTCAGATGTCACAGGTCCATATCTCGCTTGTGACCATCCATATGAATCATGGTGATGATGCTTCAATAGAGCAGTGACAAAAGATCATGATTCCGAATTTGTCCTTTTATGTCTTTATTCTTTAATTAGAAAGACGCTTGTTACTTCTCTTCAATTATTTTAGGGGTTTTCTGCACACATCGCTCATTTTTTAGGGTATACCACCTCAAACGGTCACGGTTAGGGCTAACCGTGACCTTTAGGTCGGGTGTAGGACCTTGCGGTCACGGTGAGGCCTAACCTTGACGTTAGGTTCTCGGGATCATTGCAATTATTGGGTGTGTAATTAACGGGGTGACAGTTAGGGTTTTGGAGGTGTAATATGTCACGGTTTGGCCAAACCGTGACATTTTGTACATATTTTTTAAATTTTTTAAATTTTCTTTTTATTTTTATTTTATCAAACGGTTAATCTAATCGTAACATACGAGTTTGTGTTTTGTGTTTATTATTAATTTATTATATTACAAGTAATTTTTTATTTTTATTTTAGTAGCTAATGATCTCATGTCATACGACGACTGAAATGCACCTTGATTACAAATGTGTGTCATGATCTTGATTGAAGTAGTGAAAGCTGCAGTGATAATGATGTATACATAGGTTATAGGTGTATGTATGTGTATGTATGAGAGCGGGAAATGTGCCTACGGTTATAGAGTTACATTCATTATTTAATATTGAAATGTGCCTACGGTTATATAATCATACTAGTTTGTTTTTATTTTTATTTTATCACACGGTTAACCTAATCGTAACATACGAGTTTGTGTTTTGCTATTTTACAGTTACATTACAATCAAACAAACAAAGAAACACAACCAAACAAACATATACAATTAACATTATCAACATTACAAATATAAAACAAACAAACAAAGAAACACAACCAAAATAATACTATTATTATTATTATTAACTTTAAAATTATTACATTAAACTTTTTATTTATATTAGAGTATATTATTATTATTATTGTTATTATTATTATTATTAGAGTTTATTTTGTAGTTTCTGTATATACAAGATAATACTATTATTATTATTATTATCAACATTAAAATTATTACTATTAAACTTTTTATTTATATTAGAGTATATTGTTATTATTATTATTATTATTATTATTTATCATTATTGTTATTATTATTAGAATTTATTATGTATGTTTGAACATTGGTTTACAAAATTTAAGGTGTATATATGTTGATATGTTTCCAATAAGATTGTTTAGGATATCATCAAAACGTCATGGTTTGTTCACGTACGCATTTTGTATGCATGTTTACGAAGTGTATTTGTTCTTATTTTATATATATGTTGATGTGTGTGCATGTTATGAAAAAAATATCGGATTCGATATACGTAAATGATTATAAACGGTTAACGTGTGGGATTAGGGTACCACAAACGGTCACGGTTAGACCATACTGTGACCTCTTTTGACAACAAGATGTCACGGTTAGACCTCCACGTCACAGGCAACACTTCGCTTCCAACAACGCCACTTTTGAGCAAAGCGGTCACGGTTTGCCCAAACCGTGACCTTTTCGTCCATCTTTTTTAAAAGAATAAGTTTTCTATGTCTGTCAGCGAACCACTCTTGTCCCGACCGGTTAAGACGGTAGGGCAACAGGGGAGTGGTGTGGGCTCGAAACCCACTACCACCGGTTCAAGGGGTATTTTTTATGAAATTATTTAATTAGTAAAATTTTAAAAAATTAGGCAAACGGTCACGGTTTGCCCTAACCATGACCTTTTGCCAAGCCCTAACCGTGACCTTTTACAAGCGCCATGCGCCCGAAAAGAGGTCACGGTTAGACCTAACCGTGACCTTTGCCAATAAACGTCACGGTTTGGGCAAACCGTGACAGTTTATCTTCCTGGTTGATTTAGTGTTTTATTATTATTACTATTATTATTAATATTATTATTATTATTATTATTATTATTATTATTATTATTATTATTAACTTTAAAATTATTACTATTATTATTTCTTCTATTTCTATGATACATATCTATTATCAAATAAAGGGATCTTCATTAATATGATAAAGTATCGGAAAATGATAACTTACAAGAGGCATTGGTGCCTCTATGACGATCCGTTATTCTAACGTAATTATTTATACGATCCTCATACATATTTTGCCATTCTAGTGCTTGTTGATATGCAAATCTCGGCCAGTGATAGCTCACACTGGGCATTGGGTAATCCCTTTCCAATTGTATGCAAATAAAGTGGCATTGGTTAACATAAGCAAGTGCGACAACTGGATAGGTGAATAATGGCTCTGGGCTGTTCTCAGCGGGAACCATGTCTGGCTGCCAAATGAAGAAATAAGATGCACAATACAAGTGAATGTTTCCGCAATTACGAGTCAATGGGCCGGAAAAGTTAGCCAATGGGTATCAGGTGCGGGTTGAGTCGTGCCAAACCAATTTAAGCTATTACGAACAGAATCATAATAGCCAGGCATCTCGTGGTTCAAATTGCTCCGCCAATACCACATGTTACTGTCCATCTCCGACAACATTTAACGCCTAACCTATTCCCATTCATTTTGCTTTTTCCCTAAAGCCACCGCGATCGCCCGAAAACCACAGTTACCGTCAGGCCGCACATCTTTTATAGTCGAAACGTACCGGTGAATCCACTGGGGTAGCTGATCCTTAAACTTCGTAACTTTTATCACGTCCTTTGGTTTCAATATTAAAGGAAACCCTAGGGCAGCTCCCGTAATCGGTACATTTGAAGCAGCCTTTGCCTGATTAGAACGGTCGTTGGGCATTTTAAACTGAGGGGTATATGAGCTATGCCTCGCCAGGTCAGGCATAGTTTGATGTGAGGAAGTATAGCAGCTGTCACACCCCAACCTTGACGGCGGAATCGTCGAGGTGTGAGGGATAAGATTGTTCACAGCCACATAACGCTATGTTTAAATGTAAATATTCAAATTAATAGTTTCAACAGGAATTACAAACATAAGTCTCAACCATGAAATACATTCAAGCAAATATCAAAACATGACATAACATTTCATTTATTTAACTAGGTCCACGTCCTAGTTTTATTGCAAGCTTCGAAAGACCACTTTAAACTTGGGGGTTACCTGAAACATGATAAAAATAAAAGGTCAACTAAAATAGTTGGTGAGTTTCCAAGGATTTTCATACATAATATGAAAAGATTATAAGTAGCAATTCATGTCATAGGTATAAGCTAGTAAGGTTATAGAACACATATCTTTACAATCAAACCTCGACTTGATTACAAGTATATAAGATTGGCTAAGTGTATTTGGTTCCCTAGTGCACAAGCATACGGCTCCTAGGAGTCGACAGTTCATCGACTTTAGCACCAAATAGGCTTGTCAGGCCCAAAGATCTAAGACGTCGCCAGGCTAGCAATAGTTAATGATTGTAACAAACTATGTATCTCATATAATCACTTACAACACAAATAACCATGACAAAAAAATATAAAGATGAATTGCAAGTGCTTTACAAGTCTCAAACGTTTATAAGTGTATGATGTATAAGTATCACGTTTCACCCCAAAATGGTGTGAAATAAAGTAAAAAGGGGCAAGGAAAACTCACTTGTCAAATAAGTATGTAATGACGATTAATAAGAATAATAATAGGCGTCGTTCCAACGTGAATCGTCACAAGTCACCTAAATATGTAATTTACGAGATGAAGATTAAGGTTAATATTATAATTTTACGTTCAAATAAGAGTTGGCTTTCAATATTTAAGGTTTTTAATAAAAAAATAAGTTTATAATGTAATTATTTACATTTTTAGTTTATTAAAAGAGTTATTTAAGTTATTATTTTAAATTGACTTTAAGTATAAACCATTGGTATGATTCACTTTTAATCAAGCTTTATAATCATTTAAAATTAATAGAAATAACGTTTTGATTAATAATAAATTATTAATCTAAACCTTTAGTTAGTATATATTTTTTTAAATAATATTTGTAACTAATTCATGAAATTATAAATTATATGATTTCTACAGTTATCATGACAAAGCCTTAATTAATATAATGTCTCATACTATTATAAAGATTTGTTATTTCCAGTCCAATAATCATTTAATTATTTTTTAGAAGGAAACAATTTAAGTATAAAGGTTAGATATACAAAAGAATAACATTTGGATCAAATGTTTTATTATTTATTATTTGTGTAAGAATTTAATAAGCTAAAACAATAAAATAATCCAATTGAAATGTTTTGTTAAGATAAACAAATTTTAAAATCTATTTTATAAGTTATTTAACTAGCTATATTATTTGTTTTAATAAAATAGTATATAATGTTAAGATATTTATAAGAAATAAATTTTCAGAAATTGGTTTGATGTAAAAAAATATTTAAAGTTTATAAAAATTATTTTATATTTATTAAAAATTTTCTAGAATAAAATATGTGGCTGAAAAGTCTAAAAAATGACTTGAAGGTGCCCGGGTTCGAACCCGGGACCTCAAGTGTAGAATGTGCACGGGGTACCAGCAGACCAAGGCCTAAGCCGCGGTTGGTACCGGGTTTTAAATCTTAAAACCCTTGAGTGCAAACCTCCCCCAAACCCGTAAACCCTAGAAACTGGTTCGATCAAATTGAACCCCATTCGAACATTGTAATCGATCGAGGGGTTAGGGCTTTTGATCCTCATATGGAATCGAGTATAAAGGTGATTTTACTTACCCGAATGGTGATGGATTGAAGACTAACTGAACGAAGAACGGCCGTGACGAGAGGGTGTTTGATTCGAGATGCAAACGATGATAATAATCAAATTATTTTTGTAGGTAGCTTCGTATGATGATCACAAACAAAAGCCCCTTATCAATTATTGTTAAAATTGGTCGGAGATGGGCTTTTAATTCGAGTTGCAGGTCGCGGTTTTGGGTGTATTCGAATGGGATGTTTTTAATTGTTTTGAATGAAATTGAAGTCATAGGAGCGTTATAACCGATCTAAAGTGTGTTAGTGCGATGTTAATTCGATTATTAAAGTTCGTAGTGCGATCTGTGGCCTGCAAAAGAGGCCGACAACGCGTGGAGAGAACAGGGACGAATCGCACTTAGATTTTCAAATTAAACTTGAGGCATGCGTTTGAATCCCCCACGTGAATGTGTCGGGGTGTTTGTTTTGATTAAAAATTGAGTAATCCGGTGGCTGTGGGCTCGCCGGAGCCGTTGGCCGACGGCGAGTGTCCGACGGGGAAAAAGGGGGGCGGGGTTGGGTGTTTGAAATAATTACACAACTGGTCCCTGTACTTTTAAACTTCGTTATTTTATGTAATAAATATTTATTCAAAGTTTTCAAAATGCCAAAACGACCCCCTGCACTTTAATTCTAAGTTTTAGTTTTATTATTATTATTATTATTATTATTATTATTATATATTATTATTATTATTATTATTATTTCCATTAACATTATGGTTATTATTTTTATAATTAAATTTATTATTACTATTATTATTAGTTATTATTATTATTATTAGTTATTATTATTATTATTATTTTTTGTAATTAGCTATTATTATTATTATATTATTATATTATTATTATTATTATTATTAATTTATTATTTATTATTAGCAAAACTAACTTTAAATTAATTCAAAATTACAAGATGTTACAGCAGCTGTGTCTAGCAGCCTCATACTATGATGTATTGGAGTCCGCTCTTCTTTGTTGCTCCTTAATATTTGGACGACCACGTCGGTCATGACGCACCTCAGGTTCTTTAAGTTTTGACTTGCTCTTAAACAAAGAGTCAAATACTTTGTTAAACAATTTTTTCTTTACTTGAGGATTGGGAGACGACATAACCTTTTGTTTCAAGTCATCAAATTTCACATCGTAGTCGGGTTCAGGCGGCGCGACGTACACTGGCTCGAAATAAAGCTTCCTCCAGTGTGGATCTACCGCAACGAGTGGAATACTTGTGACTGGATTTAAAGGTTAAATTATTAGTGAAAAATATGCAATCGTGTGACAACAATAAAAAATGTATCAAGAAAAATATAACATTCTCGGGTGTATATCTCCAAACGACAAGCACATGGCAAGCCCATGGACGTGAACAACTGGTGTCCACATGAACCCCCAGGCTCCTGAATCATTTCCATTTTCGTCAACTCTGATTCAAGGAGGCTAAGGCAAAAAACGGATACTTTATAATGTAATTTGAAAACAATGACAGTCGATGGTCTTTTTTAATCTTCACACGGGACACCTCGAATGTTTTACGAATTTCAATCTCCTGCCGCGCACGAGGTCACAAACATATCCGACAAGTGTGTGCAATGTATTATTGGTCCCTGTGAGGTAACTCTTGAAGTTGGCATGTTGACCCTCAACCCTATTAGTTGTAAATTCACCAAAGTTAAGGCGGTCGTACATCCAACAACTAACAATTTTCTCATTGTACGGCACCAACCAATTATTCCAAATATATTCCCATACCTCTGAAAGAAATAACAAATTTATAAAATAAATAAATAAATTATTAGAGTAAAAATAACTATGAAATTCTTACCACGTTTACCATCTTCATTTAACTTTTCTTCCATCTTCCTGCAATTGTAATCGTACAATGCCTCTGTGGGAGACGAACACAAGGTCTTCCACCAGTATGAAAAATCCTTCCACATGTCGGTTTTGAAAAGGATATTCCACCGTCTTTTGATATTCTCCCTAACGTGCCACCTGCATAGGTTTTTAGTAGCACTCGGGAACACTGTGTCACACGCGCTCATCAGAGCCAGGTCCCTGTCTGTGACAATAACGCGGGGCTCCACACACCCATTGAGCATATCTCTGATCCGCTCCAGTACCCATGTGAAGTTGTCCTGCCGTTCCCTCGATATAAATGCATGCACAATACAAAACGACTTCGACGTCGACGTATCGCCAATAACCTGAACAAACGGAATGTTGTACATGTTGGTCTTGTACGTCGTGTCTATCAACATCACGTGCGGGAATGAGCACCGCATTTTATACGAAGTAGGATGATAAAAGAAAACATCTTCCACGGCCTTAGTAGTTGCATTCGTTCGTGTTTCATACAAGAACTCTTTAGATTGTAGCAGGTTTTAAAGTTCCTGCATTGGTGTCATGCCTTTTCCCCTCAACCCTAAACTTCGACGTCAGATTGTATATGTCTTGAACAACACAGACGCTGTGGGGAAAGTGCTCCCTTACGGCTGAATGGATATGTCGTGGCCGCACGTGCTGTCTGTGTAACTTCTCGACAAGATCAATTTCTTCGGCGGTCATCTTCCTAAGATGAGCGTTGTCACACCCCAACCTAGACGGCGGAAACGTCGAGGTGTGAGGAATACGATTGTTCACAGCCTGTCACACCCCAACCTAGACGGCGGAAACGTCGAGGCGTGAGGAATACGATTGTTCACAGCCACATAACGCTATGTTTAAATGTAAATATTCAAATTAATAGTTTCAAAAGTGATTACAAACATAAGTCTCAATACGCATAAGTTCAAACACAATCAAACATAACATAACATTTTATTTATTTAACTAGGTCCACGTCCAGGTTTTATTGTAATCTTCAAAAGATCACTCTAAACTCGGGGTTACCTGAAACATGATAAAAATATAAGGTCAACTAAAAATAGTTGGTGAGTTTCCAAGTTTTCATACATAATATGAAAAGATTATAAGTAGCAATTCATGTCATAGGTTATAAGCTAGTAAGGTTATAGAACACACATCTTTACAATCAAACCTCGACTTGATTACAAGTATATAAGATTGGCTAAGTGTATTTGGTTCCCTAGTGCACAAGCATACGGCTCCTAGGAGTTGGCAGTTCATCGACTTTAGCACCAAATAGGCTTGTCGGGCCCAAAGATCTAAGACGTCGCCAGGCTAGCAATAGTTAATGATTGTAACAAACTATGTATCTCATATAATCACTTACAACACACAAATAACCATGACAAAAAATATAAAGATGAATTGCAAGTGCTTTACAAGTCTCAAACGTTATAAGTGTACGATGTATAAGTATCATGTTTCACCCAAAATGGTGTGAAATAAAGTAAAAAGGGGTAAGGAAAAACTCACTTGTCAAATAAGTATATGTTGAATGATTAATAAGAAATAATCTTAAGCGTCATTTTGACGTAGTCCTTCACAATGTACCTAAATATATATTTTACAAGTTTTAAGTTTATTTATAAGATTAACGTTTTAATTGCGAACTAGGGTTTTAGATGGAATCTGGGGATTTCTATAAAAAAAACATATATAATTGTAATTATCTCGAGTAATATAATGTTCAATAATAATTTACAAGTTCTTTTACAGAAATAATTTTATAATATTTGTGATTTTATTTATTTAAAACATTTAATAAAATAAATAAAATGTTAAAATAAATTTCAGAAAATAATTAGGTGATCTTAAAAATATTTAATGTTTATAGAAACATTTTTATAATTTTTAAGAATTTTTTTATAATTTTTAGAGCTTAAAAAGGCTTACAAAAAAAATAAGGAGGTTGCCCGGTTCGAACCCGGGACCTCCTGTTGGACATGGGGCGCAGGAACCATCAACCAAGGGCGTGGCCGCGTTGGAATTGGTTTCCATATTGTTTTAAACACAGGTTCTCTAAAACCCCCAATTCGTGATGAACCCTAGATCGAACGAAGCCCCAATTGAACCCAAATTTGATTTCGATTGCTTCGGAAATCATAGGGCTTTTGACCCTCGTGTAAAACCGAGTGTGTGTGTGTGTCAAATTACCTTGTATATGATTGAATTAGTGTTGAACTTAACAAGAACAGATCGCGGTCGATATGAAGATCGACGAGTGGCCAATCCTTGATGAAAATCCAATTAATTTCACAGAAAGCTTCGCATGATGATCGTGATTAAAAGCCCCTTATCCAATTTAGTTAAAATCGATCGAAAGTTGGGTTTAATCGAGTTGCAGGTCCGAAACTTCACGGTTGTTTGAAGGAGTGTTTGAGCTCGTTTTGATCGATTTGAACATATTGGAAGATTATAAATGTTTAAAGGTCAGATAGTGCGCGTTTAATTTTTGATTATCTTCAAGTTTTTATGCAATTTCTGCGTGTAAAGTTGCCGACAAACATGGAGGAAGTGGAAGCAAATCGAGCTGCAAGAGGGGAAGAAAGGAAGTGGGTCTCAAGTTACAGAAGTAGTCCCTGAGGTTTCCAAGAGTTAGCATTTGAAGTTTAAAGCTTTGATTTAGTTTTAAATAAGTTATAATTTAACCCCCGAAGTTTAAAGATGTTATTATTTTATGTTAAAACTAGTTAATTACAAGTTTTAAAAATAATAAGACTTATATTGTTTTATCTATTTACAAGATTATCTTTATTATTATTATTATTATTATTATTATTATTATTATTATTATTATATTTATTATTATTTATTTATTTTATACGTTCAAGTGTAAAGGATTAAAAGACGTATTAAAGCAATATTTCATGACATTGGTCCTTACAAGATCGAACAACGTTAATTAACATTTTTTAACTTAAAATACGAGATGTTACAAGCGTGACCCTCCTCGTACACAACAGGATCGTGGTTATGCGTCTCGTTTCTCACCTCTAACATCCAACTGTCACTCTTTCCTACGTACTTCCCTACGAGTTTAAAGGGACATCCTTTCTTTATGCTCCCAGTACGTCTACTTGTGCCAGTGAATTTAGGTTCACCACTACGATTGCATAATAGTTCCACATCCTTTTTTCGTGACCGACCCACCATAATGACGCACCCATGCTCGCGTCCTCTCATTTTAGCCCACTTCTCCAAGTTCTCACGAGAATCAAAATACTGAAAAAATGATAAAGCTATACATAAAAAACAATATATAAAACAAATAAAAAAATAAAATAAACAAAAGAATAAAAACTCTTCGTACTTTATCGGTTTTATAAGAAACCGTAGCCTTTCTTATCAGATCCTCATCCCCATCATGCTCCGCGGTGTCCCCATGGTTTTCTTTGAGGTGAACCGAACCGTCACTCTCATCTGTGTCATTCCCATTAAAAGTATCCGACACATGTGTAATTTCTAGTTCTGACTGGTACGGGGGATGTCCGTAATCCAGCTCTGTTTGTGAGTGGTACGTGTTCAGGGCATGCCCGTAAGAATTGCAAGGGGGATATATGTACCCTTCACTGTAACCTATCGGTCCAAATAAAGAGTTGTACGCCTCTTGAGCAAATGTGTTCGACGGGTTGGTTTCCTCCTCCCCTCACGGAGGGTGACTCCCGTATACGTAATATTCCTAAAAAAGATAATGGTTAGATATTTCAAATAATAAGTTATAATAAAACATATACTAGTTCAACCTGGTTCGAATCTTCGATATGTGGCACCTCATTCAAATCTGGAAGATTCGGCTTTTGATAATGATCTCCCAAACCCGACATTGTGTTTCGAATTAACGTGTTTTTGGAATGACGAAGGCTGAAAAATCTCGAGTGTTGGAAAGAATGAAATCTCAAATGAAAAAAATTCGAATGAGATGTGGAGATGAAAAAAATTCGAATGAGATGCAGATTGTTGAAAGAGGAAAGGTATTTAAGGTGAAAATCTGGTGCACAAACCGTCACGGTTTGGCCTCCACGTGAAGGTTCGTGGCGCGATTCCCGGCCCTTCTGTCAAAATCACGTCTACCTCGTACCTTAAACTGAGACCTTGTACTCTTGCGGTCACGGTTAGGCCAAACCGTGACGGTTTGGTGACCGCTTTTCAACTTTATCAGGCCATTTTGTCGTTTTGTTGTCACGAGGTCAAGGGTAGTACCATCTTAAACCGTGACAGCAAGCCCTTGCGGTCACGGTTAGGGGCCAAAATGTGACCGCAAGCCCTAACCGTGACCGTTTGAACCGGCCCACCACCAAAAACCCCAACGGTGTCCCCAGCACAACCCTTATTTTAAGCACTTAGGCTCTAATCTAAAACTCCCCATAGTTGAAGGGCTGCAACGAAGCAAAGTAAACATTCTGGAAGGGCTAGACATGTACACAATCAGTATTCGGTATATTCATTTTGAGTTAATTACACACATGGTCCCTGTGGTAATTTTGTTTTCTAAGTTTAATTTCTATGTATCATTAATTAAGTCAACCCACTAAACATGTCAAGTTATAACACAATTGTCCCTACCTCTAACTGACGTTAGTTTTTACCGTTAAGTTAATTTAAATTGACCAAATTGCCCTTGATAAAGAAAGCAAGTCAAAATTAAATTGTCTTCATATCTACCAAAAGCTCACCACCATTGCCCGTCCTATCACCGTAAACCACTATCAGATTTATTATTAGGAAACGGTGAGTCTGCCATCATCGCTGGTAAGATTTTTGCCCTATACCTTTCTTCTAGGTTTAATTGAAACCCATCAACATCGCCACTTCATGCCCCCTTCCAAAAGAGTTTAAAATGAGATTTTGAGGTAGTGGTGATGCCAAACTCACAATACTGATCCAGATCTTAAGGGAGTTCAAAAATACGTATTCGATATGGTGATGCTAACCGGGAGCAGATAGTAGGTGTGATGGTGGTGGGCGATGTAATAATGAAGATGAAAATAATGATGATTTGATGAGAAGATGGAGAGAGAATAATAGAGGAAGAGTGAGGGGGAAGGGTGGTGGACTGGTAGTGGACTGGCGGTGGAAATGATGGGGCTATGATGGTAGTAAGAAGAAGAAGATGATGATGATGATAATGGTTAAATTCTTTTATTAGTTTATTTCATACAAGGGTATAAATATCTTTTAAAAAAACTTAACAGAAAAAGTTAACTTTCATGCTTCCCGAGAACAAATTTGTTATAATTTAAAATACTTACCGGGCTAACTTGTAACAAAAGATACTTAAAGACTAAACATGAAAAACGACTTTACTACAGGGACTATTTATGCAATAACTCTTTCATTTTTCACACATAAATCCATAGACTTGAAAACCTTCTTCATCGTCTTCGTGTTTTCAAGCTCTCAACGACTACAATGGCACCTTCTAAATCACTTCTACTTTTAATATCAATTCTACTGTTACTCTTCTCCAACGCTTTATCTAAAGAAACTCACGATCTCGATGAAGAAGATCTCAGTTTCTTAGAAGAAGACGAGCACGAGCACGACGACGCTGAATCGTACAATCACGGTTACGATGGTCATGATTTCGAGAACTACGATGATCTGGACGATTTTGTGGACGGAGAAGGGGAATACGAGGATCCGGAATCGGCGCCGGAGGTTGAGATCGACGAGAGTGATGTGGTGGTGTTGACAGCGGCGAATTTCAGTGATTTTTTGGAGAAGAATAGGTTTGTTATGGTGGAGTTTTACGCGACGTGGTGTGGGCATTGTCAGGCTTTGAAGCCGGAGTACGCGGCGGCGGCGACGGAGTTGAAGGCGGAGGAGGTGTTGCTGGCGAAGGTGGACGCCGGTGAGGAGACTGAATTGGCTCAGAAGAATAATGTTGAAGGGTATCCTACTGTGTTCTTCTTTGTTGATGGTGTTCAGAAGACGTATAATGGCCCGAGGAGCAAGTTAGTCTATCTCTCTCTCTCTCTCTCGTTGAATTGATTTTATATTGTTGATGATTTGTTGGTTTTAGCTTTGATTTTGCTTTGAAAAACAGTTGATTCGTTTTCCAAGTGTAGATCTGATGAGTAATCTGAACTCTGAAGATCTATTAGTACATCTGGATTTGAGAGGGTTTTCTGATATGCGATTTCAAAGTGACTATTGAGACCTGAAGAATAAGAATTAAGTAATCACAACATTTATCTGGGATAATCAATATGATGATTTTCACCATGAACATAATCAGTTTTGTCAAACAATCTGTACTAATTAATCAGATTTCAAGTAGTAGTTATAAGTGTAAACACACACCTCAAACACCCTGAACTTTGATTGTCAGTATGTCACTAGAAAGAATACACAGTGTGGCAGTAGATATACAAGAATTAGATAGCCCTTAAACAGTTTTTGATCAGAATTCAGAAGTCCTTGAGGATGTAGTAAGTTGAATATAGACTGTTCTTTTGTTGTTGCACTACTTTCCATGGGAATATTGCTTAAAGAAGTCTGTATAAGGAAAAGGACTATTAACTTTATGATGAATCAAAGAGCCAAAAGACTCTTAATTTTGAACTTCTCTTTTTCTGGTTTCTTTTTACACAGGGATGCAATTGTGAGTTGGGTGAAGAAGAAGATTGGTCCTGGTCTACACAATCTAACAACGGTTGAGGAAGCTGAACCTATATTGAACAGCGAGTCACCTGTGGTTGTGGGCTTTGTTGAAAATCTGGTGGTATAATCTCTGTTACACTTGAGATTTTATTCTTGATTTCCAATTGTTCATCAAAATTCAATAAAAATTGTTGCTTTCTGAATCATAAAGTAAATACAAATATACAATCATAAAGGCTTTGGCAAATTTTCAGATATCTAGTAAACACATTAGACATCAACAATGACAAACTATTCTAGACTGAAACAAACACAATCAGTATGTCTGATTGAAATATCATCCAATGAGAAATGCCACATTTTTTGAACTTTCCAAAAAAGAAGTTGTTGTCTTTCTTTGTCTTTCCAAAAACAAAATTTGAAACCGTATGTTATATTCTATTTCTGTTTTTAAACAATGTATATTTGTGATTTATATGATTTAATACTAATTATTGTTTGAGATCTTTATATTTTTCTGGTAAGATGATCTTAGTAGAATAAGGGTACCCACACGACACAAACATACTATCATCCACTTGTCCATATTTAACAGATGCAACAGCCAGCTAATCTAAATTTTCTTTTCCAAATTGACTAAAGTATATCCAGTGCTAAATTCTTTATCTATCATGTCAGTATGACTACATGTACCATTTGAGACATGTTTTATTAATAACAATGATGAATACATATCAAATTGGTTAAAGTTGTAGTAAATTGTTAAATTGACAAAGGTATAGCACATTTATCATTTTGTGATTAATCCTAAAAGATGTACCAATCCCCCAAGAAATACCATGAAATGTCTTATGTAAAATGTGACATTAAGATATTATCTCTTTTGTTCTGATGTTTATGATTTGTAGGGTCCAGATAGCGAAGAACTCGCTGCAGCTTCTAAACAGGAAGATGAGGTAAGCTTCTATCAAACATCCAATGCTGATGTGGCAAAGCTTTTCCACATCAACCCACAAGGGAAACGTCCAGCTTTGGTCTTGTTAAAGAAAGAAGACGAAAAAATTAGCCACTTTGGTTCGTTCTCTTGTCACGGTCTTTTTCTAATCACTATGTTCTAGAGTTGGCAAAATGAGTGGGTTGGATGGATTGGGTAACAAGAAATAGTGATGGACTGTTTTTAGTTTGGACCAAAAGAAGTCTGAAAGGATTGGCCCAAAAACATTATTTGTCCATTTATATAAATAGTTAGTATGTTGTCTAAATATGATTACAAAGAATATGTTCTTACACTAACATTTTTTCTTCAAAATTATGCGGCTGCAAGCACTAAACATACACGGTGACCGACCTTACCAGTTTGAAGCATTCTCTTTTAGCTATGTTTTATTTATCCCATTTGATCCATTAGGGATAAACCTACTCGGGTATAAGTAAATGGGTTGGTATTGCCACCTTTGCTAGATTCCATGTGATATCTTAATCAACATTTATCTACCAGGGGGTCAATTCACAAGATCAGATATAACAGAATTTGTATCTAAGAACAAGCTTCCTTTGGTGATTTACTTCACTCGTGCAAGTGCTTCACAAGTATTCGAGAACCCAATCAAGAACCAGGTAGGATATTTTTGTGACATTGGTTTGTGATTAAAGTTTTTGCTTATAAATGGTGTGAGCCTTCTTTTATATGCCCCTGATGAACTATTAATAATGATTATCCTAGAAACAACTATGGGTCTACAAAATGGTACTTAAATTTGTTGGTTTTACATCTTGTTCTTTTACAGGTTATTCTTTTTACTACTTTGAATGATACTGAGAAGTTCCTTCCCATGTTTCAAGAGGCAGCAAAGGATTTTATGGGAAAGGTTAGTATGTTCATCAAAGATGTGTATCTTCTTTGGACAAATGAAAAAATAGTAGTTTGCTATAATGTTTGAGTATACAAAATGGCCAAGTTCAATTGCTTATTTTGCATTCGGAGTTTCTCAACTGTCCATTAAACTCAATTCACTTGTTCGTACAAAATATGGTGCTCATTTTGTATATTGAACAACAACAATTGTCTTTTGCAACAAAACCCCAAATACAATGGTTTCAAAAGTGACTACTTGAATGAAGAGACGTACGTTTTCCTCCCTTATATGAGCTTTTGTTGTGCTCAAAACTTGCGTGATGTAAATAATATGGAATATTCATACATTACTTGATAAACATTTTCATAATAATCGGAAGGTTCTCAAAAGATTATTCCTTAGCAAAAAAAACTAAGGTTGGTGAGGAAGACTTCTAGGCAATTTTTGGTAGCTGTATTTGCAACGGAATTGCATGTATGGTGTTTAGAGTGGCGGTTTATTATAGCATTTTTAACGTTCATTTTCTACTTTAGCAAATGCAATTTCAATTTCGTGAAAAGTGGTTCACTATTTAGCCAATTAAATGCTGTTGAGGTTGTAGTATCTTTCTCTTTTGTGCAAATTTGACAATTTACATTCTTTTGAGTGTCATGCAGGCCCTTTTTGTGTATGTTCCTATGGACGAAGAAGATGCTGGTAAACCAGTTGCAGAATACTTTGGCATTGATGGAGTTGCCCCAAGAGTGAGTATTCATATCTTTATTATGCATTCCCGACCGTGATTCCTATAAAACTTGATCGTCATATGACATGTTTAATGTAGGTTATTGCCTTCACTGGAAACGAGGATTCTAGAAAGTTCTTTTTGGACGGTGAAGTGACTTTGAACAACATCAAGGTTCGCACATTTAACAATGTTATTATTGACTTCTTACATCAAATACCATAAAAACTGACCTAAATTTTTTCAATCGTGAAATAGTCGTTTGGTGAAAATTTTCTACAAGACAACCTCAAGCCCTTCTACAAGTCTGATCCAATCCCGGAGTCGGTAAGTTGAAGAATGTATACATATCATTTGGACGTGCTATCAAACTGATTGTCTGAATCAGTTTTTAGTGTTTGCGATCATGATTATCTAATAGTAATATTCAATACCCATTCTGGTCATTTGGTTATATATTAGTTCCTAAAGATAATTAGAATTTGTCAAACACTCAAACATCTAATTAACTGATTTATTACAATTTTCAGCAGAAAAAACACATCCTAACATCATTCCCTACACGTTTTATTGCAACTAATCATTTAGTTCTGATTATCCAATGTCACAATCATTTTAAAATGCACATCTATTCATGTTGTAAGTCTCTGTTTTGATTTTCATCATGTTTGTTGTTTGGTTCAGAATGACGGGGATGTAAAAATAGTTGTTGGTAATAATTTTGATGAGATAGTTTTGGACGAATCAAAGGACGTTCTTCTAGAGGTATGCCTTTTGTTTTATGATAATTTCTATAATCAAACTGTTAACAGTTGTGTCCCATCTGTTGATTGTGATACAATAATCTAAAATTTATTATTATATCAGATCTATGCTCCATGGTGTGGCCACTGCCAAGCACTCGAACCAACTTATAATAAACTTGCCAAACATCTTCGCGGCATTGATTCCCTGGTCATTGCCAAAATGGATGGAACCACAAATGAACACCCTCGAGCTAAGGTATTTTGAAGATATTTTTTTAGTTATATCATGATTTATTATCTCGGAGGGCGGGCTTGGCGCAGCGGTAAAAGCTGTTCCTAAGGGACCGAAGGTCTCAGGTTCGATCCGTGGAAACGGCCTCCCCACAAAATGTGGGGGAAAGACCGCGTACATCTTCCCTTAAATGGGACGGACCCTCCCTGGACCCTGCGAAAAACGCGGGAGCTCTTTGCAGCACCAGGTACGCCCATGATTTATTATCTCGATAGTTCAATTTTTGTAAATCTTTTTTCAGTCTGATGGGTACCCAACACTTCTTTTCTTCCCTGCTGGCAATAAGAGCTTTGACCCGGTTAGTGCCAGTTAAAAAGTACATGAAATCACCATTTCTTAACTTTTATATGCATTTATGAAACTTTTGAAGTCGGTTTTGCAGATCACAGTAGAGACAGACAGAACAGTCAAAGCTTTCTATAAGTTCATCAAGCAGCATGCCGCAATCCCTTTTAAGCTCCAAAATCCAGAGTCAACTCAGAAACCCGAGTCAACACAGAAAACTGAGTCGACTCAGGATAGCAGCAATCAAGATCCAAAGGATGAATTATGAGGTTCCGTATGAAGTGTTATAATTGCAAAACGAGCATATTTTACTTCCCTGATTAAATAATGTAGATGGTCAAAACTAGATAGTCATAGTTTATTTATGATGTAAAAGTCAAAGCTGTACTTGAGACATGTTGGATATTTATTTTAATTAATAACTTAATTATACTAGGTAAGAACCAGTACGCGCGTTGCGCGATATTATATTACATTTAACAGTTTTGTACATTGTTAACCATTGGTACAGTCAAAAGTGTTACTGGCTATGTTTGTTCACTAAGTGGTTGCAATTCTTTCGGTTGTCTTTAACAAAAGCTTTGGTCTTCATCGGATTGCAACTCGCCATTTTTCTATTCATATGATGTTCAAAAGGTGGATTGCTATGTACGTCCTACGGTCAAAAGGCTTACTGCTATATACATCCATAGGTAATGGCAGGTTCAAAAGATTATCTGGATAGCTCGCTACTCATGCTTCCACTTTTTGGTATATGGTGGACCTGTTAATTTGGTGTATGTTATTGAAATGAGCCAGTTGTATATATGACTGTAAGGAAATGTAGATGTTGTTTCTTACTTTCTTCTCGGAACAGTGATCTTTTGGCTGATGAGCTAGCCTCAGATTTGTGCGCTGAATGGTGTGTTGATGGTGTTGTTGGTGCGGGTGTAACAGCCATGTCTTCTGCCAATTTGTCAACTTTGATGACGGTGCAACGAACCGCTGATGTTCTGTTGTTTTTGTGTGCCTGAATATGGAACAGAGCCTCTTTGTTTATTATCTGCTGAAGAGTGATGTTAGGATTTTCTGTTGTCAATATGTCTTTACATTTGAGGTCGGTAAGTTGTGCAGATGGTTCGTTGAAGATTAAGGCAAGAATACTCCCTGTATCATCAGAGATTGTGGCATTGATTCGGTATCTGCAGATGAATGTTGCTGTCAATTATGTGTTGTATTACTATATTGGTATAAGTGCTAAGTACATACATTGTAGTTGGCGAGTTGAGGTTGCCATGCATTGAGCAAAACCATGAAGTTCCAGTTTTAATGAATGACTGATCGCAGTTGGGACAGCCTATACAATGCCATTCTTTGTCCATGTGTATCTCGTATATTATATATATCATGAGTGCCCAATTTCAACCCCCATCATCTCTATATAATACTAAATCTATAAAAATTAGTATTATTTTTCCTATATAATACACAAAAACAGCCGTATACTATTACATCTATATAATACTAAAACCAAACATTAATGGACTCACACACCTCTCTTTGCCAATATCTTAACCCGCTCAGTAAAACACACCCTGCAATTAGCTCTTAATCTAACCTATGATATATACATATTACATCAGGAAATAAAGCGTCAAGTAAGAGTTGTTTACATCGTGTTTTAATGCAATAACTTTCAGAGATGATAATCAATTGTATGCAGTCAACAGAAAATTAAAGGTAAAATACTTTGGCAAACATAACAAACAGCATAACCACAACCCTAGTCATTAGATGCCAGTATCACCCTCACCTAGAGGTTGTTCATAAACTACTGCACACTTTATATAATGTTCTTTGTCAAGTGCACAGTTTTCAACAGTGCACTAAAAGC
Organism: Flaveria linearis; assembly: GCA_024085815.1. NCBI lineage: Eukaryota > Viridiplantae > Streptophyta > Magnoliopsida > Asterales > Asteraceae > Flaveria > Flaveria linearis. Next base: position 86,762,139 of record CM044006.1, read on the forward strand.
TAATCAATAAGCCAGGCTAATGGATGACTCACACACCCATAGATAATTACATGTATATAATAGTAAGACAAAACATCAATGACGTCACACACCTCTTTTCGCCAATACCGTAGCCCTAAAAGTAAAACCCAACCCGAACTTAACTTATAACCTGAACTCTAATATATGCATATTACATCAGGAAATAAAACGGCAGCTAAGAATTGTTTACGTCGTCCCTTAAGGCAGTATAAAGTACTTTCATACCTGTTAATCTGGGCAAACATAACAGACAGGATAACCACAACCCTAGTTATCAGATGGTAATTATTAATCTTATAGAAAGGAACATCATATTAAAATAAGTAAATTATTCTGAAGCCTCACATCTGGGCTAAAAACACAGTAAAATAATGAACCTCTTTTAGAAGCTGCATATTGAGTCTGTCTAGATTACCAACTATATTAGCAATTTCAGTTGTCAAACCTTGAATCGGATAACTAACTAATAAAACATAAGTAATTAATCATGAGTGCATGTCATTCCAGTTTGCAACATGTAAACAGGAAGATGGAGTATAAGGGTTAGAAATAAGTATTACTTTCTTATGAAAAGGTGTAAAGTCATACAACCTGATATATCCGATTCTTTTAATGCGGTTACGTTTTTCGGTCTAAATCAAAGTATCTACCCAATCATATAACAAACCTCTACATATAAAATTCATCGACTCTAATGTGATATCCAATTTCAATTTTAATGATAGCCAACAATTAAACACAGCCTCTATCTGCATACATACATACAACATACATGTCCAAAAAAGTGTCAGACTATACTAACAACCTCAAACATCTTAAAACTGTAACACAACATTCAGAATATCCTCTAAAACTCATTTGTGTTACTGTACACTTTATATAATGTAACTAAAAACTAATCAATCCAATTGAGATACCCAAATTTCATATACCCTCACCTCCATATCATGGGAAAAAATATCTATCCACCTCTGAAGCAGTCAAACATAATACGCAAAAGGCCAAAAAAAACCCAAATCAATCCACTTTAGATATATGAGAACACAACAGCAGCTGACTCACATTGACAACCAAAAACAGCAACACATATGATGCTCTATTGTAACAAAGAAATCGATACAACATTCAAACACAACCCTAAAACAACCAGGAGCAACAAAACATCAAAAAGTCGAAAATCTCAGCAGATTACAACAACAATTTCAGTAAATGCTTGACACCAGACAACACACAAAACAGCGACAGTGGAAAACCCGGAGCCACACACCTGACCGAAACCCAAAAACACAAACCAGGAGTAGAAACGGAGTACAGACCTATGAATCGGAGGAAAGCCCTTTAGTCGGAGAAGAAGCGAACCTGGAATTTGAGGACGGCGCAACAGCAATCGGGTGAACTGGGGGTTAGGGTTTGGAATCGACTCCATGATTTAGTGTGAAATCACCACCGAAGGTAGGCGGAGACGCCGTGGACGCCACCGGAGATGTGGAGATGTCGCCGGAGAAGAAGAGGGAGACGGTGATGGAGTTGATGATGAAGAGTGGTGATGGTATGATGAAGGGTGGTGATGGTATGATGAAGAGTGGTGTTGTGGGTGTTAAAGGCGGATGAATAGTACTATTCATCGCGGTTGGTAAATTCATATTATACAATACAATTAATAGATCTTTATCCCATCTTGTTTTTCTTTCATTGAAATTGTTGTTTTTCATCACCAATTATTCTATATGAAAACCCTGTTTTCGACCAGTTTTTTGACGCTGCAATCATGTAAAACACTTTCAGCACCAATTCCAGTACCATCCCCATCATGGCTGGTACATCCGACTGTTATCTTGATCTAGTGACATCTGATTTATAGTGACAAGGAAACAAACAAACAAACAAACAAACCCAGTATATCCCACTCAAGAGCAGGGTCTGGGAGGGGTAGGTGGTGGCAAGTCTTTCCTCTATCCAGATAGGTAGAGAGACCGCTTCCAAAGAGACCCCTGGCTCGCTACAAAAGATATATCGCTCGCGATTTAACATATAATCAAATAATCAAACAATCAATCATATAATCAAACGTACGATTTATGATACATGGTATATGGTACAGCATACATCATACAAGAAGCATTCAAAGCATTAAGATATCACCAAAAGGAAGTATAAAATGAACAAGCATGCATCAGGCAAGCCGCAAGTTTCCTGTAACAGGGTCCACGCGTACTACATACACATCAAGCCCCGTAACAAGTAAACAAAGTCCTTTCCTAGCTACAGAAACCACTAAAAGTCCTTAATTTTAATTCTACGTCTCCAGTCATTCCTATCCTCGATCATGTGCTCAGAGAGGTGCAAGTGTTCCATATCTCGCCTAATTCTCTCTTCCCAAGTCAACCTAGGTCGTCCTCTACTCTTCCTACCCTCTATGCTGATGTTCTCCACTGCTCTGACCGGTGCTGCCATTGGTCTCCTCTTGACATGTCCATACCATCTTAATCTTCCCTCTCGTATTTTATCTGCAATAGAAGCCACTTCTAACTTCTGTCGAAACACTTCGTTTCTTATCCTATCCAGTCTTGTATGGCCACACATCCACCTTAGCATTCGCATTTCCGCAACCTCTATTTGTTTCTCGTGCGAATTCTTTATGGCCCAGCAGTCTGTCCCATATAGCATAGCTGGGCGTACCGCCACTCTGTATAGTTTTCCCTTAAGTTTTGCTGGAAACCTCTTATCACATAGGATCCCTGATGCTGCTCTCCACTTGCACCATCCTGCTTGGACACGGTGAGCTACATCGCTGTGTATCTCTCCGTCCTCCTGCAGGTACGAGCCCAGGTATTTGAACCTAGATGTCTGTGGGACCGTCATGCCCTGGATACTGATTTGGGTGTCCTCTTCGTCGTCGCCACCAAAGTTACAATGCATGTATTCCGTCTTATAGTGACAAGGAATGTAATTTAAAAAATGCAAAATAAAATTTCCTCACGTGTAGTAACAAAATACACAAATTTTTATAGTAACCACCTATTTAAAACTTTCGAAAAGGCTTTTACAAAATCGTGATGGTGGAATGTTGGTAATTCTTTAGAACATCTGGAATCAATAATAATATATAGAAATTGAAGATTTTTCAGTAAAATGATATTATAATTTTTGCTTGCCTTCAGAGAATGAAATATATACCATCATCAAATAAGTAGGGGTTAAATCCCTTGAAACTTGGCTCAAATCATATTAGCAGTAGGACATGAGAAGCACTTGATGCAAATTATTATTTCACCAAATCTTGAAGTTGTCATGCCTTTTAAGGCTAAATCTTGAAAACTTATAGGATTCTTATTCATTTTGGAACCTAAACATTAATGTTTTTATGGTGTCCGATTATTGCATAATTTTTATGCTTTGCATGATTTGTTTCATGGCTAAACCATTTTACAAATGGTAAAAAGTCAAGAGGGAAAAGATTCAACACCTCAAGATAGAAGCCAATAGAATCTCATATGATGTTGCAGAGATGCCTTATGAAACATGTCATGTCAGTTACTGCATTGAGGATCCTCAGAGGTTTAACATCACTATGGTTCTTTCTACATATATTTCTAGTAGATTCAACTGTTTAGTCATATAATTCTTGCATTTTTCTTGAATAAAAATATGCCCTTTTTACCTCGTGCAACATTAAGTTCATTCTGGATTGTGATTACAACTGTTCGAACTTCGAAGAGCCATAGTCTATTTGCAACTGTTGTATTTAAGGTTATAAGAGTCTGAAGGTCAACAAATTCTATTTGCACTTACAAATGTACTATGAAGTGTAATTAATGAGGGACCGCATCAAAACCAATACTATGCTAATTTCCATATTCTCCTTTAGGAAGGAAAGATTGAGATATCGAAAAATATCTGATCCAAAATGATCCCACACGCAAATAATCCTACCCCAAGTAAGATTGGTTTTGTTCTTGATATCCCTTTGCTATCATCATTTTCCTGTGCAGTATGCATAGCCCACGCCATTGCTGGTGGAAGTACTCCATACAACATTGTCATGCAATATCCTCCCTGTTTGGATAACACCCAATGAGAAAGCACACTTTACACACACTAGTATACCTTCATAACACACACACACCACGAGCTTACAGCAATGTCTGTAGCAGCAGAGAACACATCTGGAACAGTAGTAGAAACGAAAAGAGTAGGGCCAATGACCATAGTTGTTGCAGTAAAACTTGTTCTATTGCTTATCCACCATTTTTCTACCATTCTTGATTTCTGCAGGGATAAATCAAGATTTGAGCTTAAAAATGCAGACTTTTGGATACAAATTGGAAGGAGTTGAGTAGTTGACTTTGCCTGTGATGGAGAAGAAGAATCCCAAGTCAAATTGTTGACTATTTGCTCTTTGAAGAATTGAGAGAAGCCTAGAAGAGTCCCTATTAGTGATGTGCCCACTGCTAGAAGTGAAAATGCTTCTACCATTATCTCAACTCCATCCCATCTTTGCCTAATTTTACAGTTTCAAGATCATATAAACGAAGTCGAGTCAAAATCAAGTCAAATGTTTGATCGTCACCTCATAAGCAACTCAACAGGATCAATGAGTGATTCGGCTTGACTCGAGAGTCCAAGAGCTATAGCATTCCACACCAAGAGTCCTATCAAAGGCACAACACTGCCAAGCATAACTGAAGTCCTTATACGTCCAATATCACCTCCCAAATACGCGCAAAGAACTGAAAGTCCATCATAATTTGACCAAATTTGAAGTGAAAAACATGTAGGTTGACTTTAGGCAATGAAAATGGTCAAAACAACAGTTCAAATTAATCATCAGATGACTACTTTCATACTTAAAGTAAAAAAAACAAACTTGTAGAGTTGACATTACCTAAACAAAATCAAAGCATCCATGGAAATTTCATTATAATATGACTGAATTTGAAGTCAAAACATGTACAGCTGACTTTATGTACTTACCTGGAGCTAGATCATGATACACCAATGAAAAAATCATCACCGGAATACTAGCCGGAACTTTTGTCCAATCACCATTGCCCTCAACTCCTGACAACCCTCCAAGTACTATTCCCACAACCTCAATTGCTACTAACAACCCTGTTGCAGATCATAAAACCATTGTTCATTTTGCTTCAAAATTATGACTTTTTACTATAACTGATTACATTTTACCTATCATGGACACTGTAAGAACTTGATTCACTTGATCCGTGACGCGTGTTCCCCCAACAGATATAAGAACTGCAAACAGCATAGTGAAGAACAACCCCGAAACAGATTCGGGTATGTTGATCAAATGGTAAAGAAGTTCACCAGACTTTGAAGCATAAGCGATCATCGATGTGTACCCCAAGAACACATAAGTCAAAGTGGCTACATTTCCACCTAATTCACCCAATGTCTCTTGAGCCATGGTTCGAATCGAAATCACTTGCAGCTCATTCTCACTACCCACTCTGTTTTCCCTCTTGTTAAGAAGACCCACATTGATTTCAACTAACAGCAATGCTTCAATTAACAGAAACCCCCAACACAAAGTCAATGAAATTGAACTTGGAACCAACCCCTGTTCAAGAAAGTCGATACTTTTAACTGTTTTACAGTTATCAGATAATAATAAGTGTTCTTGCATAAATTGATGTTACCAAATTACCGCAGGAGATGTTTTCTGAGGAAGAGCAAGTATCCCGGACCCGATACTCGTACCGATGATCAGAGCCACCGCACCAGCGACAGTACCCTGTTTTCTGCCACCGGAAACTGCCACCGGAGTAATGGGATCATCCACTTTACTCTGTTTCTTTGAAGTTCTTTTGAATTGTGAACTTTGCCCTTGCAATTGACATGTTGTGCATGCATAATAGTAACTGTAATTCAAGAAAACAAGAAACATGAATCAAGAAAACCTTGTTTTTTTACACATATAAGGAGTTTCATACGTACATGTTGGATCTGTGATGGTAGAATGGTGATAAAGTTCTTGTTTGATGAATTTTTTTGGTGGATGATGAATTGATTTTGGGATTTTGATGGCGTTTAATTTGATGGAAAGATGAAGGTGAAGGGATATACTGAATCTTCATAATAATAATACACAGAGAGTTATGAAGTTGAAGGTGTGAGTGGAGATGCAGGTTTGCAAATATCTGGGCAGAGAATCTTTGATAGTTGCATTTGACTTTTGTTAGAATGGTTTTTACAATGATTTGTAAGTAGTGCATCAAGTGTTGTGCCTGAATCTGGATTTGTCAAATTAAGATCTGGGTTTAACATATAGTGATACTAGCCTAACGTTCCATGTGTTACACGGATTAAAAAAACTAAAATAACAAATATTTACAATTAGAAATCAAGAACTAATATTAATAATCTTCTAATATATAAGAATAATATATAGTAATGATATATAAGGATGCGAAATTTAAGGGATGCAAAATTTTCATTAAAACAACTTTTCGCTATATGAATGACACGTGACAATAACTTCTTGAGGTGTGTCATGTGACAACATATAATTTAAAAGCCAATAATTTATTAAAATATAAAATTGATAAAATGTTATAACAAACTTAGCTGCAAATGTGAAGAAACATGTCAACTTAAGTTGTATTGTGATTGTATATAAAATTAAATTATGAAAACTAATATCTTAACATTATGTTTGAAAATTTAGATTCTATTTATCATAATTTTAGTTTAAAATCATCATACATATATTACAAAATGACTTTTTATTTTCTCCAAATAAATTATGAGGAATACAAATAATGGTTTCCATTTTAACATTTATTTGAATATAAAATAAAAATGATATTAATTCAAACTTTAGAAACTTTTTATTTTAGGAAATCAAATTAAGAGAAATTTTAGCAGTTTAAATTAGTGTTTAATATGATGACAAGTGGCAATATTTGTTTAAGAATTTGACATGTGTCAAAGGATGTTTAATATGATGACAAGTGGCAAAAACTCTTTTCTTTTATTATATATAAAGATTTTGTCAAAAAATGTAGCATAAAAAGGCCTTATAGACTTATAGTTAGTATTTCTATTATATTCAATAATCTTTTGATCTAGTAATTTAAGAGGGAAGTTGAGAACTTTTTCTAGTTTAGGGTTTAAATATTAATATTGGTGAATTATTACTAATTTGATGTTATTAATTTCTAATTTCTAATCTCTAACTTTCCTTTCAAAATATAGAAAGTCCATATGATTTCATTAATACCATGCTATGATGCTAACCAGTGAAATCAATGAAAACGCAGGTTGTGTTAAACAAGTTGTATTAAGCTAGAAACTACATTTGAAATACCAAAAAAAAGGTTTGAGAGATCAAACTCAAAAAAGAAAGGAACCTGTCATGACTGGTGTTAGAACTAACATTATGCACCTTTCGCTCATTCTATTACTATAATTGATTCTTCATTTGCTAATCATGCTCAAATGTTTCATGTCTACTCATATGCATAACGTGACATTTTTGGGAGCTTTAACGTAGGGACTAGGGAGTCAATATTGTCGATTTACTCGTATTACACAACATTTTTTCCAAAATCTTCATTGCCTTGTATCGCCTTTTCAGAGGATTGAACCGATATTTTGTAAACTAGTGTATAATAACACCCTTACCTAACTTTAGAGACTACCGCTAAGTAAATTGTAGAAGGTTGTTTTCAAAGTGATAACAAAGATTTATGTACGGGATAATGAGCCCATCTAGATGACAATGTATCAATTGAGTACATTCAGACATTCAGTGACTAAAAGTGAAATTATTAAACATGGGCTCTGGGCTATCTCATATATTAAAGAGGAAGGCTCAATTATAAAATTGTAAAAGTGTAGCTAGCTATACTGCTAATCTGCTATAGCCTGAATTGGGCTTTTGAGACTTTGGGCTTATTAGTTATTAGTCCATTTATTTTCTCAAGAGAGAAATTTCAACCATTCAAATTTTGTTTGTTATTCCCAGTCTTAACATCTTACTAGTAATGTTTGAATTTCCAACCTCTAAAAACATTAAACAAAAGTGACTTTCTTGTCTTTTCGGTGTGAAAAGAGGAAATATTATTAACATAACATACTGAATGATATACTATGATAGGATTGCAAACGAAACAAATGAACACGAATAAAAATTTGTTTGTGTTTGCTCTTTAAGAAAATAAGTTTATGAAATATTCACGAATATTTATCGAACAAGATTTATTGTTCGTTTTTCGTTCATTAAGGAAATAAACATGTTCATGAACTGTTCATGGACACTTACCGAACGTAAACAAACACAAACAAAGACAAACGAATGCAAACAAACGCTGATGAACATAAACAAACACAAAAAAAGTTCCTAAATACATTATATAATCATTTTATATTTAAATCACAAACACTACGTAAGATCCACCAAAGATAAATAGATAGTTAACATAATTATAAAAAACAAAACCTTTAGATGTACGAACACGAAGGAACGTAAACAAACACGCTATCGAATATTCACAAACATATATGAACGAACGTGACCCTGTTCGTATTCGTTCATTTAACCAAACAAATATAATTTTCTTATTCGTGTTCGTTCATTTGTTAAACGAACGAACATAAACGAACTTACTGCCGAAAGAACTTTCGGTTTGTTTGCACGCCAACTATAAGTAAAAATGGGTTGGGTGCGATTAGCCTAGTGGCATTATTGATTATCCTCGTAAAATTTGTGTGGTTATAATTCTTACAAGTATAAAGCCAAATATTATTAGTAAAAAAAGTTAATCGTATTAAGAAAAAAATACAATAAATTAGAGTAAAGGGACAAAATAAAAGGACTAACGGTGTTTAATGCTACGAGCCTAAGACGAGTAGACATAGAGGTGCACAAACCGGTTTTTTTTGAACCCGGGTCGGGTTGGACCCGGTTCGGGTTCGGTCAACGAAATGGAGCCCGGTTTTTGACCAAGAACCGGTTCGGGTCGGAACCGGTTTTCAACCCCATCAAACCCAACCCGGTTGGAACCGGTTCGGGTTGGAACCGAACCGGGTCGGGTCTAAGACCCGGTTTGGAAAACCCAGTTTTTTTTGTTTTTTTTTTTTTTTTTTTACCTTCTAATTAAATTATATACAAATTAATTACAAATTTTGATTAATTAAAAATTATTAGAGTAGATTAATTATATATGATTGTACGCGTTTTTATTTTCATTTTAATAAGTAAACAATTAATACGAGTTTTATACAAACAATTATATACGATTGTACGCGTTTTATTTTCGTTTTTATTTTATTAGAGTAGATTAATTATATACGATTGTTTCAACGTTTTTATTTTCATTTTAATAAGTAAACAATTAAAAATCATACTCGAGTTTTTCTAAAGAAAACAATAAAATTACATTAATTTATAAAAGTAAACAATTAATTCATTACGAAAAATAAACAATAAAAATTACATTAAAATTAAACAAAAGAAAACAAAATATACATATTACGAATACAAGTTTGTCTAATTTAATCGTCTTCGTCGGTTTGTGTGCCAATGCGTTGAGACAAATCATAAGCGAGTTCTTCGTCGGATAGCGGTGAGGATCGTCCGGTTTGTACCTCGTGCTCGTGTATTTCTTCTTCAATCGGTGTTTCTTCTTCAAGGTTTGATATGTGTTGTCTTCGTTCGGCCGCATCTAAGTGGTCCTTTAAACAAATACACATCTCTAGCGATGTTGGAGTTAACCTTTTTCTTCTAATCGATAAAACCCTGCCACTAACAGAAAATGCAGACTCCGAAGCTATCGTGGAAGCTTGGACGGTTAGTAAATCACGTGCCATGGCGGATAGGACCGGAAATTGTGATTCCTTTCCTTTCCACCATGTCAGAATATCAAATTTCAAAAATTCATCGGGAGACATAGTGGCTAAAAAATCGGTTCCCATATATCTCCCGAGTTCGCTACTTGGGGTGTTACCCCTTTGACGTTTACTGTTTTCATTTCTCAAAGTATTGTATAAACTAATCATCGGGTCTCTACTTGAGCTCGACGAACTCGATTCCACGTTCGATGGTCGGTGGATGTTTGATGTTGCTCCATATTTTTCAACATAAACATTAAACAATTTTTTAAAAGTTTCATTAAATATTTGTTTTGTATTAACATTAAAAAATGGATCATAATCATGTAAATCTAAATCATAAGTTATCTCATCTATTAAAGTTTCTACCCCCGAAACATTTAAACACGGGTCGAGTGCGGCGGAACACGTAAAAACCGGGGGTAGTTCAATGAAATATTTTTTAAATTTTTCTTTCATCGGCGCTGCCATTGCTGAAAACATTTCGTTTCTTTCTTCATATTCACTTAATTTATGGGTCATTAAATAAATTTGATAAAGCGTTAGACAACTTGTCGGATAATAAACCCCCGACAATTTTGTAGTTGCGTTTTTAAAAAACTCTAAAAATTGAGTTATTTCTTGAATATATTCCCAACCCTCTAACGGAAACGGAACAACCCGACCCCGCATCGCAAGACCATCGTGGAAAACATGAAGCGTTTCTTTTTGACGTAAAGCACTATTAAACATTTTCCAAGTCGAATTCCATCTAGTCGGGACATCCCAATTTGATCCTAAACAAATGGAATTCGTATCGTGACACATTTTTCTATAATTAACATACCTTTTTCTACTAGTTTTAAAAACGTCACGTAACATGTTTTTGAAAGACGTTTTAAAATCTTCCACTTCAGGAACGCCAAGACCATCTTGCACAACTAAATTAATAATATGTGCAACACATCTTGAATGAAAAAATACGCCGTCACAAACCGGTTTATATTTTATTTTCAATTTTTCAACGGCGGATGTGTTGTTCGAGGCGTTATCAAATGACATTGAAAAAATTTTGTTTTCTAATTTATACGTTTTGATTACATAGTCTAAAATTTGAAAAAGATTATCACCGGTATGCGGATATCCAAATAATTCAAACGCAATCGTACGTTTCATCATTTGCCACGAACTTGGATCTATCCAATGGGCCGTGACGCAAAGGTACGATTCCGGTAAACCGTGTGGGGCGGACCAAACGTCGGTGGTTAAGTTCACACCGGTTTGTAAATTTTCAAATAAAACCTTTAAATCATTTTTTGCTTGTTTCCAAAGATTTAAACAATCACGTCTAAGAGTGGTGCGACTTACGTGAGTGTAGCGTGGTTGAAGAGTTTCTTGAATCAATTTTGTTAACCGAGGGTTGTCGAAGTGATCGAACGGTAATCCTTCTTGAATTACAAACTTTGTCATTCTATCTCGAACCATATCGACGTTGAAGTTCCATAAACCACCATCGTTTCCGATTGATGTTTGCCCTTGACTCGGTGTACTTTTCAAAGACTTGCACCATTTGGTCATATGATTTCTCAAAGTCGAGTTTGAATCCGACTTGAAAAACGAACCACAAGCCTTGCATCGAGCTTTATGTTGACCATTCGACATTTCGCATAAGTCGAAATTACACCAAATCTCTTGGTTTCTCGTTGTTGAAAGAATTCTAACAACGGTAGCGGCACTTGAGGATCCACCGGTTGGAACCGAAGATTCAGAAGCCATAATTCAAGATATTGAGAGAGTAGAAAGTTGAGAGTGAGGAGCGTTTTTGCGTTTTTAAGCACGTTTTCGAGCGTTTTTGAAGTTTTGAGTGTTGTGACTAAACCATTACACCCACTACCTATTTATACTATCATATAAGGGCAAAATGGTCCAAAATATGTTGAAAAAACGGTCAAAAACGAGGTTATAACGGCTATATAGCCGTTTTAAAACGTTAAAAAAAAACGGTCGGAACCGGGTTGGAACCGGGTTTTTTGAACCGGTTTCCAAACCGGGTTGGATCAAAACCGGTTCCAAACCGGTTTGGGTTAAAAATTTCAGAACCGGTCCCGAACCGGTGGTTTTTTCCGGGTTGGAACCGGTTTGGGGGATTTCCGGGTTCAAACCGGGTCGGTTCCGGTTCGGGTCTTCGGGTCGGGTCTTCAAACCGGTTTCGATGTGCACCTCTAAGTAGACGTTTGATAAGGTAAACGGAGTAGCAGAAGAAAACAAAGTAAATGGGGAAAAAAAAGGCCAAATCGGGCTAACTTAATGGGCCTCCATTTGTCCACCGACGGCCGGCCGACGGTGCCTTATTTTGTCTTTGCAACCCATACACACACCACACATATATACACACACACATATATATATACACCCCACACGTAGAGGTGCACAACAAAACCGGTTTTCCGACCCGACCCGATGACCCGACCCGACCCGAAACCGGTTTAAACCCGGAAAACCCCCAAACCGGTTCAAACCCGGAAAAAACCACCGGTTCCGGACCGGTTCTGAGATTTTTGACCCAAACCGGTTCCAAACCGGTTTTGATCCAACCCGGTTTGGAAACCGGTTCAAAAAACCCGGTTTCGAACCGGTTTTGCCCGTTTTTTTTTTTTTGACCGTTTTAAAACGGCTATATAGCCGTTATATGACCGTTTGTGACTGTTTTTTCAACATTTTTTGGACCATTTTGCCCTTATATGATAGTATAAATAGGTAGTGGGTGTAATGGTTTAGTCACAACACTCAAAACTTCAAAAACGCTCGAAAACGTGCTTAAAAACGCAAAAACGCTCCTCACTCTCAACTTTCTATTCTCTCAATCTATTGAATTATGGCTTCCGAATCTTCGGTTCCAACCGGTGGATCCTCAAGTGCCGCTACCGTTGTTAGAATTCTTTCAACAACGAGAAACCAAGAGATTTGGTGTAATTTCGACTTATGCGAAATGTCGAATGGTCAACAAAAGCTCGATGCAAGGCTTGTGGTTCGTTTTTCAAGTCGGATTCAAACTCGACTTTGAAAAATCATATGACCAAATGGTGCAAGTCTTTGAAAAGTACACCGAGTCAAGGGCAAACATCAATCGGAAACGATGGTGGTTTATGGAACTTCAACGTAGATATGGTTCGAGATAGAATGGCAAAGTTTGTAATTCAAGAAGGATTGCCGTTCGATCACTTCGACAACCCTCGGTTAACAAAATTGATTCAAGAAACTCTTCAACCACGCTACACTCACGTAAGTCGCACCACTCTTAGACGTGATTGTTTAAATCTTTGGAAACAAGCAAAAAATGATTTAAAGATTTTATTTGAAAATTTACAAACCGGTGTGAACTTAACTACCGACGTTTGGTCCGCCCCACACCGTTTACCGGAATCGTACCTTTGCGTCACGGCCCATTGGATAGATCCAAGTTCGTGGCAAATGATGAAACGTACGATTGCGTTTGAATTATTTGGATATCCACATACCGGTGAAAATCTTTTTAAAATTTTAGACTATGTAATCAAAACGTATAAATTAGAAAACAAATTTTTTCAATGTCATTTGATAACGCCTCGAACAACACATCCGCCGTCGAAAAATTGAAAATAAAATATAAACCGGTTTGTGACGGCGTATTTTTTCATTCACGATGTGTTGCACATATTATTAATTTAGTTGTGCAAGATGGTCTTGGCGTTCCTGAAGTGGAAGATTTTAAAACGTCTTTCAAAAACATGTTACGTGACGTTTTTAAAACTAGTAGAAAAAGGTATGTTAATTATAGAAAAATGTGTCACGATACGAATTCCATTTGTTTAGGACCAAATTGGGATGTCCCGACTAGATGTAATTCGACTTGGAAAATGTTTAATAGTGCTTTACGTCAAAAAGAAACGCTTTATGTTTTCCACGATGGTCTTGCGATGCGGGGTCGGGTTGTTCCGTTTTCGTTAGAGGGTTGGGAATATATTCAAGAAATAACTCAATTTTTATAGCTTTTTAAAAACGCAACTACAAAATTGTCGGGGGTTTATTATCCGACAAGTTGTCTAACGCTTCATCAAATTTATTTAATGACCCATAAATTAAGTGAATATGAAGAAAGAAACGAAATGTTTTCGGCAATGGTAGCGCCGATAAAAGAAAAATTTAAAAAATATTTCATTGAACTACCCCCGTTTTTTACGTGTTCCGCCGCACTCGACCCGTGTTTAAATGTTTCGGGGGTAGAAACTTTAATAGATGAGATAACTTATGATTTAGATTTACATGATTATGATCCATTTTTTAATGTTAATACAAAACAAATATTTAATGAAACTTTTAAAAAATTGTTTAATGTTTATGTTGAAAAATATGGTGCAACATCAAACATCCACCGACAATCGAACGTGGAATCGAGTTCGTCGAGCTCAAGTAGAGACCCGATGATTAGTTTATACAACACTTTGAGAAATGAAAACAGTAAACGTCAAAGGGGTAACACCCCAAGTAGCGAACTCGGCAGATATATGGGAACCGATTTTTTAGCCACTATGTCTCCCGATGAATTTTTAAAATTTGATATTCTGACATGGTGGAAAGGAAAGGAATCACAATTTCCGGTCCTATCCGCCATGGCACGTGATTTACTAACCGTCCAAGCTTCCACGGTAGCTTCGGAGTCTGCATTTTCTGTTAGTGGCAGGGTTTTATCGATTAGAAGAACAAGGTTAACTCCAACATCGCTAGAGATGTGTATTTGTTTAAAGGACCACTTAGATGCGGCCGAACGAAGACAACACATATCAAACCTTGAAGAAGAAACACCGATTGAAGAAGAAATACACGAGCACGAGGTACAAACCGGACGATCCTCACCGCTATCCGACGAAGAACTCGCTTATGATTTGTCTCAACGCATTGGCACACAAACCGACGAAGACGATTAGATTAGACAAACTTGTATTCGTAATATGTATAGTTTGTTTTCTTTGGTTTAATTTTAATGTAATTTTTATTGTTTATTTTTCGTAATGAATTAATTATTTACTTTTATAAATTAATGTAATTTTTATTGTTTTCTTTAGAAAAACTCGAGTATGAATTTTAATTGTTTACTTATTAAAATGAAAATAAAAACGCTGAGACAATCGTATATAATTAATCTACTCTAATAAAATAAAAACGAAAATAAAACGCGTACAATCAATCGTATATAATTGTTTGTATAAAACTCGTATTAATTGTTTACAAAATGAAAATAAAAACGCGTCCAATCGTATATAATTAATCTACTCTAATAATTTTTAATTAATCAAATTTGTAATTAATTTGTATATAATTTAATTAGAAGGTAAAAAAAAAAAAAAAAAAAAACCGGGTTTTCCAAACCGGGTCTTAGACCCGACCCGGTTCGGTTCCAACCCGAACCGGTTCCAACCGGGTTGGGTTTGATGGGTTTGAAAACCGGTTCCGACCCGAACCGGTTCTTGGTCAAAAACCGGGCTGCAAAACGTTGACCGAACCCGAACCGGGTCCGACCCGACCCGGGTTCAAAAAAAAAAACCGGTTTGTGCACCTCTACCCACACGTACACACGCGCCCCCCACTCTCTGCCGGAACCCCTATTCTTTTACTAAGATTTTAGTCAATTTTACCCATTCTCTCTCTCTCGATATGATAAATGTTACAAAACTTGTTTATTTTCAAATAGTTTAGGATATGTGTTGAGGTTATGCAAAGTAATATACGTGTTTGGGTCGGTTTAAATATAGAAATAGTGACGTCGAATTTTGATGATATTAAATATGAATCATGTTGGAAAATGATCAAATTGAATACGGCCGTTGGTTAGATTGTTGCAACTTTTTTTTTAAATATATAAATTGATAACAAAAATTATAATTATTATGATAATGATAGATGGTTTTATTTTTATTATGATAATGATGTTGTAAACCAATGTATGCATGATTTAATTACATTAAATTGTATTTTACCAGGTTGAAACCTTAAGCTCAAAAGAACCTACGCCGCCTTAAACATATTTGTCTCGTCATGGTAAAATGTAGATCTTGAAGCGGTGAAAGCATACCCACACCAGGAACACTAGTCCTTCGATTTTCAAGGTAAAATTTACCACCAAAATCGATGAATTCTCATCGATTTATAGGAAAAAAAAGCCTCATATGAATACTACATAATTAAAACAAACAAACAAACAAACAAACATACACAGGAAGTTCCACTTAAGAGCAGGGTCTGGGAGGGGTAGGCGGCGACGAGTTTTTCCTCTATTTTGGGAGATAGAGAGACTGCTTCCGAAGAGACCCCCGACTCGGTAACGAAAACCAATAACAGTCGCAATCGCAAACATAAAGTAAGTCAGACAACACACAGGTATAAATCACTTAAATACATAGAAAACGTGTACATCAAATAAGCAGATAGAATCACGTATAAAGGTAGAAATAGGGAGACAGGTGGGGCGCAACAGATCTACGTCTACCATTCTGACCTTTTTCTGCGTCTCCCCTTCCTACCCACCGGTCCCGCTATAAGTCCTTAATTTTAATTCTACGTCTCCACTCACTCCTATCCTCGATTATGTGATCAGAGAGGTGCAAGTCTACCATATCTCGCCTAATTATTTCGTCACAAGTCAACCTAGATCACCCTTTATTCCTCCTACCCTCTTAATAAGAATCTTATCTAATACTACGCAATTAAAAATAAAACATTAATGCGTCAGTAATGCACCATAAACAAGAAAATAGAACAACTACAAATAATAGTTGAGTCAAGTACGAAACTAGCCCACTTAATAAGAATCTTATCTGAAAAATATAGGGTAGATTTTTTGTTAAAAAATAAATAATAGTTAAAGAAAAGAATAGTTAAAAGGAAAGAATAAACGGCCTCTAACCCAGAGTTGAAAAAGTTATAAAAGCAGAAGTCCTCTACAATCAATGTGTTTATTTTGCCTTGTCACGTCTTCCATTTGTCTCCTTTTTACCTCCTTTCTTCCATTTTTTTCTCTGATCATCCACTTTTCTTCTGCTGCAAGATTGATTACCAATTTCAAAACCGATAGAATCAATCAAGCAGCTTCTTTTAACTCATATATATGCTTTGATAATTTCATCTTCACGAAAAGGATGTTCTCGATTAATATTGTTATTATTATTATTATTATTATTATTGTGTAGTGAAAGGTTTGTCATGCTTCTGTCGGGAGATTCCTAGGGTTTTGATTATTATTATTATTATTCTGTTTGAAGATTTCATAATCAATCGATTACTTCTCATCATCAAATGGATTTGAATCAATCATCAACAGCAATGCTGCAAGAGCCGAGCATCGACACCGATAAGCTCAGCTACGAGATCTTCTCAATCCTCGAGAGCAAATTCTTATTCGGTTACGACGATCAGAAGCTTACCAAATTACCTAAACAGGTGTTTCCACAAGTTTCTGTTTCACCAAACCAAACCCTAGACGACGATGGCTTTCAATCGCTGAAGAATCAACGGGGCAAAATCTGCCTTCTATCGATCGACGGTGGAGGAATGACGACTATTCTCGCCGGAAAAGCGTTAGCGTATTTGGAAAAAGCGTTGAAGGTGAAGTCCGGCGATCCCAACGCCGGAATCGCTGATTACTTCGACGTCGCCACCGGCACCGGCGTCGGAGGTGTGTTTACGGCGATGTTGTTTGGGAGTAACAACAACCTCCGGCCGATTTTCACGGCGGAGGACACGTGGCGGTTGCTGGCGGAGCAGGGGAAGCGGTTGTACGGGCAGGAATCGACTTCCGGCGACGGCGGTGGTTTGTTTAAAAGGATTTTCTCCGGTGGTGGAGGCGGTGGAGCGGTGGCGCGTGCGACCACGGGGTTTGAACACGCGATGAAAGAAGCGTTCACGGTCAACGGGCGGAGTTTGACTTTGAAGAACACACTGAAGCCGATTTTGATCCCGTGTTACGACTTATCCAGCTCGGCTCCGTTCCTGTTCTCACGAGCCGACGCTTTGGAAGCCGATAGCTTCGACTTCAAGCTGTGGGAGGTCTGCCGCGCCACGTCAGCGGCTCCGGGGGTTTTTGAGCCGGTGGCGATGAAGTCCACCGACGGAAAGACTCGTTGTGTGGCGGTTGACGGTGGTTTAGCCATGAGCAACCCCACGGCGGCGGCGATTACGCACGTGCTACATAATAAACAGGAGTTTCCGTTCGTGCGAGGGGTGGAGGACTTGTTGGTACTTTCATTAGGTACGGGTCAACTTCTAGAAGGAAACTATGGTTACGATCAAGTCAAAGGGTGGAAAGCGAGCCACTGGTGTCGCCCCGTGGCTCGTATATCTAGTGACGCCTCGGCCGATATGGTGGACCACGCGGTCGCTATGGCGTTTGGTCAGTCGCGCTCTAGTAACTACGTCCGTATTCAGGTATAAAGACTCTCTTTAAAATAATATTTTCACAACCGGACCGGAACAATTACTTCATGTTACATAGTGTGTTGAGAAGTAGTGGTGGATTGTAACTATTGGAAGGACCTGTTTGGGACTTTGTTTTTATTTTTCTTGTTTATAGATTTTGCCATATTTGATGTTTGGTCCCCATGTTTCCTTTCTCGTGATCTTTCATTTTTAGCACGTTTCTAATTTACTATACCATGGTATCTTCTTTTTCAAAAACTTTTAACTAAAATAAGGCATTTACCTATTTTATGCCGCTATATCTGTATATATGGCCATATTGGTCTTGTTTTCTAAGATGTTGGGGTTGGTTTCTTTTTACTCAAAAGATATCACTAGTGTGTGTAAAAAGTTATATAGGGCAATTTTAACTGTAGACCGTTTGTTAATACTTATTAGTTATTAGTATCATAGGTTGAGCAACTACCAGCTTTTATCATGATTGGAATGATCAAGATCGAGTATGTTACTTTGCTTCTTCTGTAGATGATTATTCTTGGGTAGTTAGGATTTTTAAAATATAAAAACGGCTTGTGGGCTATGAAGCGAACAACAGATCATTTTTGTTAAACATGTAGGTCACGGGTCACCCTCTTGCTATAGTTAGAACTTTTGAACAATAATTGTGTTCATGAATTAATGTAATCATAATTCATCAAGAAAGTTGATGTGTTTGCCAATTTGATTTTATTAATAATTTCACTATTTGATCTTATATTCCTTTTGGTCTTTTGGCCCCATGCATTATTGCTTTGTTTTTCAAATCATGTTGCTCATGAATTTAGTACTTAATTAACACTTGTTACTTTTTCCATTAATAGGCAAATGGATCCAACATGGGTCGTTACGGGATCAATGTCGATTCAGACCCTAGTCCAGCAATGTAAGAATGCTGACAACAATGGCTGATGAGATGCTCAAACAGAAGAATGTTGAGTCTGTGCTCTTTGGGGGCAAAAGGGTCATTGACCAGACCAATCTTGAGAAACTTGACTGGTTTGCTGGTGAACTTGTGTTAGAGCATCAGAGGAGGAGTTGCCGGATCGCTCCCACTGTTGTTCTCAAGCAAGCCGCCTCGAAACCGACATAATCAAACAACTTTCTACAAAGGTAACGTTGTTGAAAGTCAAAAAGTCAATACGTATCGGTCAAATCTTGGTTATCATACAAGCATGCATAACAACCTAGTTTGCTCTCTTTACTGTCGGTTCGAATGTAAGGGTATTTTAGTCTTTTCGTTGTAATATTGAAAAGTGTTTGTGGGGGGTGTATGTGCAATCAATTCGTTGTGGTCATTATCCCCAGAGGGCTTGTCCTTGCTCAGGTATGAGAAAAGGACAAAAGTACCCTGCTGACATATTAATCTGCTGATAAACCGACAGCCAGATGTTGGAACCTTTTCTGGTGGTGGGGATGAAATATGTTAAAATATTAAAGATTTCAGGGTTGTCCTTGTTTAGTGTATGGTTGTTGGTTGGCATATATGTGTAGGGTAGATGCCAATTGCCATATGCTATGTGATTGAATGAAGGTACCTTCAAACACACCAAATGACAACAGGATGAAGCTATTTTGTTAAACATACCTTCTTATCTTTACTTTTGATTGCTTCATCCCTCTTTAACTTATTATATCAGTAATATCTCGTTCTTCTAAAACTAAAATTGCTCTTCTAAAACTAAAATTGAAAGGGAGTGCAATAAAAATTTAAACGAAGCAGTGTGCGTTTAGCCAACCCTTGGCAATAAACCTAACTTATTTCACCTCCTAGTACTCTCCACGAGTCAAATTTACCATAAAATCGCCAAGCAAATTTTACTTCCGGTTGTTTCTTCCCTTTAGGGCAAGCTGCATTTTATTTGATTCTATAAGTTAGCAGTGTATTTATAATAGGTTTAATAAGTTTTCTGGTGATGGATTAAGATTTTGTAACTTTGGATTCTCTTTTGGCAGTCATGTTATGCAGGGCCTTGTGGACATGAAGTAAAGAAAAAGAAGATTTATATACACATCAGCATTGTGAAAACAAAGAAGAAAAGGTAAGATTAGGGATGAATGTTGGTGAAGTTTGTCTTGGAGTACAAATAATGTGGTGTCCATTCACCCCTCTCTCTTTGCTTTCATAAGGGCAAAAAGGTCAATAACTTATTTGTGGAAGTGTGTATAGCGACTGGTCAAATGAGGGTGTGTGGGGTTGGTAAGAAGGGCATAATTGTATCTTGTTATTAATATATTTATTAATTATTAATCATTCATTCATAAGAGGTCTAAAGTTATTAGGGTTTAAATATATGAGATATGATTATAGTGTAAATAAAATAAAGGGCCACCTTGTTTTGGCTTTTCAATTTTGTTTTGTGGTGGTGCGGTTTGGTTCCCCACATAACATAAAAACAACTCCCTTGAGGAACTTTACTAGATATTGTACTATTATATGTCCATATATAACTTTGGTGTGATTCGTCTTTTCCTTTGTTGTTTAATGATGTTATGTCTTGTGGAAAGAAAGTATATTGATAAGCTTCAACAAGGTTAATTTAAAAAATACAATTCATGAATAGAAGCATGACTATTATTTATAATTCTAAGCCCTAAACTAAATATAATTTCTCTACTTGATTATGAATCTGTCAAGTTGTTTAGCATTTATTATTGTCAAAAAATGAAAGTAGATGCAAAACAAACATTGAGCATAGAACTTCTAGTATATTGTCTCGTGACATAGTCTTTGAATGAAGATGATGCATTGTAGACCTCGTCTACTTCAGGCATATCGATTCATAACTCTTCACAAAACCTAGTTAGTCTTGTTTGTTCTTCCTTTGTTATTTATCCCTCTCAAACAAGATCGGTTTTCTTCGTTTAGATCCACGTGTGTGTATAAATGTTCACTATGGGGCTGTGGGTGTGTTTGTGACGCAAAACGAAAACACAAAATACACACCCACATCACGTCTTTCATGGGCAAGTTGACATTTATGAATGAAACAAAACTGTAACATCTATTCACTTTTCGTAGGGGAGTCTAACTTTGACATATATAGTTAAGGTCTTAGGAAATTAGAATTTACATCATTGAATTAATGAATTTACATATATTTACAAGCAAGACCAAACTATACACAATCATGGTATATAGAGAAAAAAACGTTGACATAAAAATCGAGGAACTAGATTAAGAAAATATGGTTTGAAAGTCAAGAAAACCACCAAAACGTGCTGCCTGTTATGTTTTTTCGTTCATATTTTATCTTCACGTAATTTCATACGATCTAAAGTTATGCTAGGTTATATTAATTTTTAACCCATTTGTTATTATCTATTCGCTTAAAGACGAGTCTCTTAGTATTAGTTCGAATATGATTTTGCAATCTAAAAGCATTCACGTCATTTCTCCATCTTTACTTTCATCTTTAAGTTTTCATGAGAAATATAAAAGACATAATTTTACTTTTTCATCAGGTTTCACGTCTTTATATTTTTAAAGAAAATCATTATGATCCCCTATATTTAGGGGGCGTGATCTATCCTTCTTATATATTATTTTTATAATTTCATGAGTGGAAAAATAATAATAAAAGACTCATTAAGTATTATCTAATTAAAATAATATATATATATATATATATATATATATATATATATATATATATATGGGAAAGTTCCCCTAAGAATAATTTTTTCCCTAAGAAATCTAAGAAGCATTTATAGCCACTAATTACATGTTTAAGGGCATTTCCAGTAATTATATCAAATAAAAGAACAAAGGGGCATTATGGTAATTTGACAATGTAAAATAGAAAAACACAAAATTACGGTTTCAAAACACGTCTTCTGTCAATTATTCTCCTTCACCGTGATTCAACAATCGAAATCAAGTAAGTTCTTCAAATTATTTTTGAAATCCATTCAATTGTTGAAGTTATATTACTGATTTTATGTTTTTTGCTGAAAAACAGAATCAAAACGACCTAAAATGAAGAAGAAATCGACAATTCATAGCGACGGTAAGTTCCTTGAATTTAGTTACAAATTCGATTAATATGTATAGTGAATACTAAATTTCAAACCGAGATTCATATATGTACTGCATTCTAAACTTGATTTGTTGCATTGTTTGTTTATATAAGATGATTAGTTTAGTTACAAAGTCGATTTTCATATATGTACTGTATTCCAAAACTTGTACTGCATTATAAATTTCAAATGGATTTTAATATATGTACTGTATTCTAAACTTGATTTGTAATTTTATAAGTATGAACATAGATTTATCATAAATGTGTGTTGTATTTCTATATGTATATTGTAAACATTTGATCATGTTAATCACACTTAATGAAAAACAACACACTTAATGAAAAAAGCACATATAATGATAATACATAGAAACAAATACAGCACAACATATAAACAACGAAACAAATACAGCACACACATATATAGATACAACACAATAGAAAAAACCACTGATTCATATAAGGTATTTTTAGTTTAAAACATCATATATAAGGAAAACAGTACATGTAATGAAAACAACACACTTAATGAAAACAAACACAGTTAATGAACATAGATTTTAAACACTATATGCACATGTTGTGCTGTATTTCAACATATATGTACTATATTCTAAAATCTCATGCATATATCTTGTTATCTTGTGCTGTATTGCAACAGATATGTAGTATAATTGTAGGTTTAATGTTATAGGTTAGATTTCTGTGTTGCACATGTACTATATTATTTCAACAGCACACTTAATAAAAACAACACACTTAATGAAAAAAAGCACATATAATGATAATACATAGAAACAAATACAGCACAAACATATAAACAGCAAAACAAATACAGCACACACATATATAGATACAACACAATAGAAAAAACCACTGATTCATATAAGGTACTTTTAATCTAAAACATCACATATAAGAAAAACAGTACATGTAATGAAAACAACACACTTAATGAAAACAAACACAGTTAATGAACATAGATTTTAAACACTATATGCACATGTTGTGCTGTATTTCAACATATATGTACTATATTCTAAAATCTCATGCATATATCTTGTTATCTTGTGCTGTATTGCAACAGATATATAGTATAATTATAGGTTTAATATTATAGGTTAGATTTATGTGCTGCACATGTGCTATATTTCAACAGCACACTTAATGAAAACATCACACTTAATGAAAAAAGCACATATAATGATAATACATAGAAACAAATACAGCACAAACATATAAACAGCGAAACAAATACATCACACACATATATAGATACAGCACAATAGAAAAAACCACTGATTCATATAAGGTACTTTTAATTTAAAACATCACATATAAGGAAAACAGTACATGTAATGAAAACAACACACTTAATGAAAACAAACACAGTTAATGAACATAGATTTTAAACACTATATGCACATGTTGTGCTGTATTTCAACATATATGTACTATATTCTAAAATCTCATGCATATATCTTGTTATCTTGTGTTGTATTGCAACAGATATGTAGTATAATTGTAGGTTTAATGTTATAGGTTAGATTTCTGTGTTGCACATGTACTATATTATTTCAACAGCACACTTAATGAAAACAGCACACTTAATGAAAAAAGCTGCGGCTTTGGTTTCGTGAAATTGAAGATCCTTATGATTGTTTCAACGATCGAACGCTGCAATAGTGGTATTGAAATCGGTTGGAATTGCAAATTATAATAAAAACTCACGATCTCAGGATTTAATTCGTGAAATTGATGACGATGACAACTTGATTCGATCAAATTCGTCTCGAATCAGAATATGATTCCACCCCGAGCGCTGCAATACTGATTAGTTATTGAAATCAATTTGAATTCTATCGTACATGAACTGATTGTGGATTCGAGTGTGAAATTGAGGTCGATCCCCGCTGAAATCATGAATTTTGTTGAACAACAGACAGTTTGAAGAATTTGAAGAATATATTATTTCCAAAAATACCCTCCATGACTAAAAATAAAAAATGCCACATGTCACTATGATATTTATTCTTAGGCAACTAATTATTCTTAGTTGAACCTCTACCTATATATATATATATATATATATATATATATATATATATATATATATATATATATATATATATATATATATATATATATATATATATATATATATATATATATATATATATATATATAATATATATATATATATATATATATATAATGAAACTGATGTGAGACACTTTTTAAATGACCGAATTTTAAAAAAATTTGTTAGTTATGACGGATTAAGGCTTAAAAATGGGGAAGCTACTGCTTTAAATCACGCACTTTAATATTTTGGTATTTTGGAGGTGGAAATTAATTTATTCTCTTAGGTTGTAACATCATGTTTCATTTAAAAAAGACGTAGTATATCTTTTCAAAAAAAAAAAAAGACGTAGTATACGTTGATGCTTGTTTTTTAGTTAAAGAAGACGTTGTTCTCTTTTGTTTATTATATTTTAAAACATAATATATTAAAGCAAAATGTTAGGATAAGTGATGTTGTATAATGGAGTTTGGGTGGATAAGAACCAGAAAGGAGATTAGTCAGTGGCCGTTAACAATCATGACCATCACAAATATTGAAAGGGAAAACACATTCTCAATCAATTCTCCTTTGTTTTCATTGATTTGTTTAACACACATGAAAACAAAATTAATTATTTCAAGCAAACAATAATAACTATTCAGAAATATAAAACCAAATTGATATTTTGTTCTTCACACTAACTACGTTTTATGAAGTGGAATATATCAAGACCTATCAATGATGGGTTGAATATATCAACTGTTTTATAAATATCGGAAGCTTAACAGTAAAACTAATATGTTGATTTTCTCATATTATTTAAGTGAACAACATAAAAATAACTAAAATAGAAAAACGAAAAAGGTAACAACGCTTAAACATAATATTTTCAACGCATGTAATTAGATCATTTGAAAACTCATGACTTATGTTATAAGGTATAAACTTCATACGGTGACTACAAGTATTATCTCATGCGCGTAGGTCAAAAGGTCGTTTTAGATTTTTGTCATACGATCGTTTACAAGTTATTATCTCATGCCCTTTACCTTTTAAATGACCAGTTGAGTTTTCGTCAAGCGTTCAGTTGTTTACAAGTTATTATCTCATGCCCTCTTACATTCCATTCACGAAACCTACATCTTTTCCTTTTCAAACGTTTCATCATCGACTGAATCATGAAATTATCAGCTTAATCGGTGAGGGAGGAGACGAATCTGGTTTTTAGTGCCGGTCGAAATCCGTTGTGAAGGAGTTATACAATAGAGACCACCGGCTCTATCAACCTATCCCCTATATCATGATTCAGGATTACAACCATGCAAACAATCTCATTAGAATAAATTTAAGATTTTGACAGTTAATATGTTTAATATTTTAAATTAACGAAGTTTACGTTTTTAAATAAAATGAAAACTTTTAAAACATGAAGTCAGATGCAAATATATATATATATATATATATATATATATATAATATATATATATATTATATAATATATATATATATATATAGGGATGCATTCAATGAAAACTAATATTTTGTTAAAAACCAAAAGAACCAATCTAAACCATAGATTAATAGTATCAAGGGCTGCAAATAATGGTGGCAAAATAGTAAATTTTGTATGGTTAAAAACTAATTAACTTTCATCATAAGGGTAAAATAGGTATTACAAAAAATATTTAAAATATTAACTAAATCATGGGGAGGCCACATTTGATTTACCAACAAATTTAATTTTAATTTCTTTTTTGCTCGTTAAACAAGATAGATAAATTGCAGAATAATTTATTAAATTAAATTCTTTTTTGGCTTGTTAAACAAGATAAATAATTGCAGAATAAAAATTGAACATTCACGAGATTATTAAAATGAAACCCAGTAGTGTAATACATTCAAACATGCATGCGATTATTACAATGATTTATTTTTTAAAAAAAATAACTTCAAATTCCACTATAGATCATGATGACGAAATTATAAATCTTCACAACCCTATTCAAAGCTTAAAAAGTAAATCATGTATCATAAGACCACACAAATAATTGCAAACCTTGTTAATACATATTATTTTGGTACTAAACTGTCACACCCTCAAAATCCACGTGCGGAGTTTTACCGCGAGGCGTGTGAACAAACCAGGATCACAGTCAATAGTTACTCGGAACGACTCTATATGCTACTTTAACATAAATCAAACCAGAGTTCAAACTTTAAAAATCGTGCGGAAACGTAACGTAAATAAAACAACCCAAAATATAAAAATGTATAAAATGGCAAAACATGCGCCAACCAACTGTCTAAAATCCAAAATGTAAAGATAAACAAATGTATCATTGTAAAGTATCAGGATGCATGCTTGACTCGTGCAGTGCTCCTACTGGCAATCCGGATTAACGACCTGAGAATAGCATACTAAAGTCAACACATGGTTGGTGAGTTCAAGAGTTTGCGTATAAACATAACAGTTTATCAATAGTGTATAAATAAACATGTGCATTGTAATAGATAGCTAGTCCATTAACAAATTGATATTAATACATAGTGATTTCGACATTGAAGCTGACTGTGTTATGTTTGCCTCCCGTCACGACTTCACCATATCGTGACGAATAATCATAGGACAAATTGCACCCGGTTGACCTCGAGTCACACAGGTGGGGCTCGTCAGACCAAGTAGTACTACCCAAGTTTCCCCGCTATTCAATATTAACAATTCGAAAGTGTGAGGACTTTATCATGGTAAACACACCATATTAATATCATACACATCTTAAATATAAAAAGCGTTTGTAACATTACCAGTATGCTATCTCCCCCAAAAGAGATTTAATAAAACAGTGGGGCATGAACTCACCTGATACGCGTATTGAGTACTAGAGTTTACTTGAAAGAAAAGTGAACAGTCAACCCTCAGAGGTTACCTAGATCACGTAAGTACATGAGTTTGTGTAAACAGTGAATATGAGAAACCCTAAGTGCACCACAACCAAGGACTCAAGGTTTTAGAAGAATAGACATGTTTGACCCAGTTGACCCGTTTGACCCGTTGGTGACATTATGTGTTGTAAACCATTTAAACAGACATGAGCATATATCATACAAGTCATGTAAGTTCTTAGTATCTAGCATACTCAGTGTGTTCATACACAACTAGTGTATCATATAACAGGTTAGATCATGCATAACCTACTTATAAACCTATAATTATGATTTAGCACATATGGGTCAAAACAGATAATCTACCAAATAATCATCCATACTAATCACAACACATTCAATATGTCCAATACATACCACATACATCAATATGATCAATTCCAGTCCCAAACATGATGTCCTAGTTACTAATCAACATACCAAACCATACATGATCATCAAAGTGCATAAATCACCCAATAACCTACTAAACATTCCATACAACCCAAATCTCAGATTCTAACATATTAGACATCCACAACAAGCATTCTAGCATGATCCTAATGTCATGAACATGTCAAATTTCCAATATCCAATGTTCATCCAAATAAAGTTTCCCTTTTGGGAAAGTTTATCCCAAAACCTACTAAACACCCAATGAACATACAATTCATCAATAATATACTATTTCAAGCTCATAACAACATCCAAGCATGATCAACAACATCAAACCAACCTAATTCATCAATTCATATCTAAAAAAAGTTTCTACTTTTGGCAATATATGAACAACAACATCCAACCTAAGATTTCTAGCATTCATAGCATCAATCTAGCATTCATATCATAATCCCAATGTTCATACAACATCATTAACACCCTAATAACACCAATTCATCCTTGAATTATCAAGTTCATACACAAAAGTTACTATTTTTAGTAACCTATGAACAAAGTTCTCAATTCACCAATTTCTTGCATGATTCATGTTTCCTAGCATTCATACTAACTAATTAACATCCAAACAACATCAAACAACAATCAATTCCATAAAAGCCCCAAAATTTTCAAATTAGGGTTCATGTATATCAAGGTTCATGATTAATCAACCAAAAGTGTAGTTTTCTTGCATAATCAACACTAAACAACATACACACAACATAACTAACATGTGAACAACATCAAAACATCAAGATTTCAGCCTATTGAACATTAATTTCGCAGCAGGGTTCGGCCAAGATGAGAAATCACGAAAAAAAAACCAACTAACCTTCAATTCACGTGTATACTTGTCAAGGAAGGTCCAAATCGCGTTCTAGTGCTTGGAATCGATCAAAACCATGAAGATTTGAGGGTTCTTGGCTGAAAAACGTAGGGAAGGGGGGAAGAGAGCTGCAGGTCGGTCTAATGGGGAAAAGGGTGGGGTTTGGGTTGTTTTATTAGCCAATTTACATTTATACCCCCTCTAAACTTGCATTTTGTTATTTTTATAAAAATTAAGTTTTTAACTATTTGTAATGTGTTTTTAACTTAATAATATTAACATATAACTAATGGTAACCCTTAGATATTTTATTTTGTAAAAACACAAGACATACGAAATAACACGCGCGTTTCCGCGTTACGCGATAAAATTCCCAAATAGTCTTTAAATCGCGTAAACACATAAGCATAACACAATAATCCTCTAATCAAGTAGATTATTATTAAATTAACATTATTAATTATTATTAGGTCACCAACGTCAAACGACAACTAGTGTGTGCTTACGACGCGTGTATGTAAAACTTAACGGAACTAACGGAGTTTGGTAACGGAAAATTACCGGATGTTACATTATCCCCATGTTGAAAGAATTTTCGTCCTGAAAATTGCGTTACACGAAAATTGCGTTACATGGTGAGAGTGTTCCATCACTGGTCTACTGCATTGGCATACAGAAATCGAAATCGAGTGAGTTTTGTATGAGTTGTCACATCATCCCCATGTTGAAGGAAATTTCGTCCCGAAATTTAAATCAATACCTTCGTCTGCAGGCATCGTCTCGAACAGTTGAGGGTACTTAAGCTTCATTTGATCCTCACGTTCCCACGTGAATTCCGGTCCACGCCGCGAGTTCCACGAATTTTGACTATAGGTATTTTGCTCTGCTTAAGTGTTTTCACCTCACGATCCATCACCTCGACGGGTTCTTCAATAAAGCGCAATTGGTCATCCACTTGAACGTCTTCTAGTGGCACAATTAGTGTCTCGTCAGATAGACAATTCTTCAGATTTGAAACGTGAAACACGTTGTGGACTCCACTTAGCGAATCAGGCAAGGCTAGTCGATAGGCCACCGGACCTATTCTTTCCAGTATCTCAAATGGTCCACATACCTCGGATTCAGCTTTCCTCGCTTGCCAAACCGAACTACGCCTTTCCACGGTGAGACTTTCAATAACACTTTGTCGCCAATTTGAAACTCAAGAGGTTTCCGTCTCTTGTCAGCATAACCTTTCTGTCTATCCCTTGCTGCAGCCATACGGTTCCGTATCTGCACAATCTTCTCAGTTGTTTCATGAATGAGTTCGGGGCCCGTTAGTTGACTATCACCAATTTCAGCCCAGCAAACCGGTGATCGACACTTTCTCCCATACAAAGCCTCGAAAGGTGCTGCCTGTATGCTAGTGTGATAACTGTTATTATACGAGAATTCCACCAAAGGCAGGTGAACTTCCCAGTTGTTCCCGAAGTCAATCACACAAGCACGTAGCATATCCTCCAAAGTCTGTATGGTACGCTCACTCTGTCCGTCGGTTTATGGATGATAAGCAGTACTCATATCCAATCGTGTACCCAGAGATTTTTGTAGTGATTGCCAGAAATGTGACGTGAAACGAGCATCGCGATCAGAGATAATTGAGATTGGTACGCTGTGTCTCGAAACGATTTCCTTAAGATACAATCGGATTAGTTTCTCCATCTTATCCGTTTCCTTGATTGCAAGGAAGTGAGCGGACTTGGTCAACCGATCCACAATGACCCAGATTGTGTCACAACCAGTATTAGTTCGGGGTAATTTCATGATAAAATCCATAGAGATTTGTTCCCATTTCCACATCGGTATTTCGGTTGTTGTAACAGTCCAGATGGTTTTTGGTATTCCACTTTGACTTTTGAGCAGGTCAAACATTTGCTCACATACGTAGCTACATCTGCCCTCATGTTAGGCCACCAATAGTGCGCCTTTAGATCATGATACATCTTGTCAGATCCAGGATGTATAGAGTATTTAGACTTGTGTGCTTCGCTCATAACAAAATCCCTCAGATCTCCATAAACAGGCACCCAAAGTCTATCCATAAAGTACCGAATTCCATCTTCTTTCTCTACCAATTGTTTATCCATTCCCGTAATGACTCAGAAACAATGTTCTCCTCTTCAAGGCTTCTATTTGTGCTTCCTTAACTTGTTCGGGTAGTTGAGTACTAATTGTAAGTTGTAAGGCTCGCACCCGCCTGGGTTTAACTGTTTCTTTTCGGCTTAATACATCGGCAACCACGTTCGCCTTTCCAGGATGGTACTTGATAGCGCAATCATAATCATTCAAAAGTTCCCCCAACGCCGCTGCCTCATATTCAACTCTTTTTGCTCAAAGATATGCTGAAGACTCTTGTAATCGGTATAGATAGTACATTTGGTACCGTACAAGTAATGTCTCCAAATCTTCAAGGCAAAAACTACTGCACCCAATTCCAGGTCATGGGTGGTATAGTTCTTCTCGTGAACCTTCAGTTGTCTCGAGGCGTAAGCTATCACTTTGTTGCGTTGCATCAGGACACAACCCAATCCTTGAATGGATGCATCACAATACACCACGAAATCATCTGTTCCCTCTGGTAGTGCCAATATCGGTGCACTACAGAATTTCTGTTTTAATAGCTGAAAAGCCGCCTCTTGACTTTCACCCCATTTGTATGTCGTCCCTTTGTGGGTCAAAGCTGTGAGAGGTTGTGCAATCTTAGAAAATCCCTCTATGAATCGTCGGTAATATCCTGCTAACCCCAGAAATTGCCTTATCTCGCTCGGTGTTTTAGGTATAGCCCAATTCTTTATCGCTACAATCTTGGCAGGATCAACATGTATACCCTTCTTATTAATCCTAGGATATAAAAAGTTTGACCTATTTGTAGTTCAATTGATTTCAAAGTGTTCTATGATCACATCTTACCAACTACTATATATTATCTTTACAAAGTTCTTATATTGATCTTATGTTTCCATATCATAATTAAGAATTTACAGGAAAAAAATAATCTTTTAGTTTATCAAATATTTGAATGAAGTAAACAATGTTGGATATATGGCTAATTGTGCAGCAATGCATATATTGCTAATTGTGCATCAATGCATCCAGCACTCAATGCGCATTCATGCACCTAATAGTTGGATGCATAAGTTATCAAGTGACCGGTTTTGATTCATTATCGTGCCCGGATTACATATATTACCAAATCTTTTGAACAAACAACCATCAAAACATAGAATAAAAGTATTATAAACAATAGGAACATTAACATGTGAAGACATTAATTTTGATGATCCAGCTAACAATAACCTATTATGACCTATTAACCCGCCCGACCTCATTTTTTGCCAAATCTTCTCAACCAACATCCAACAATATATATAACAGAAATTTTATAAATAAAAATACCATTAATGGGTCACCTTTACCTACCCTAATATCATTTTAGCCAGTTTTAAAAATTACCCATTATCCATCTCAACCTTCATGTTTTTACCATATCTATTTAACCATTACTCATCAATATGTTAAATAAAATTCTTATAAATAATTAGCATAATGAAAGCTGCATATTATATCTTCTTCTTTTTTGTTTAACATTGTTTTGACTAATACAAAGTCAAACTACCTTATTTAAATGAATTGCAAATCTTACATCATACAAAAATACTGCAAGTAAGTGGATTAGTGATTTTTCCATGCTGCATTACTAAAGTGATAATTTAAAGAAAGTTTGTATGTGAAAAAGAGCTTTAATCACCAACCTGAACATTTCCTAATTATAAGTAAATAAATTGATAATGTATCTAATTACTATGATAGATATAAAACTAAATTCTTGTTTGCATAATGGCATATACTAGTAATTGTACATTAATGCATATATTGATAATTATGCATTAATGCATCTAATACTTGTAGTGTATTTTAGCATCTACTAGTTGGGGTCATAATGTAATAACAATTTCTTAAGGCATTCGTTTCACATCATACGGATTAATGTATTTATCACTTAATATAGATGCTATTAGACATGATCTATTTTTTATCTGAAATAACATATTAGCCATGATCTATTGTTTATCTTAAATAACACACATGATACGTGATAAGTCTTAATAGCATGAACCAAGAATGACCAAAATATCTCATCTAAGTAGAAAGTGTGAAGCACTATTAGATATTTGATGAGCAACATAAAAACTTAAATACCTCATCTATGGAGCAGCAAAAAAGCTTGAGATAATTTGATTTATGCAGAACCTATATTACAAGCAATTTAAATCCCGGTAAAATTGACAAACATATGATGAGCATTGATATAGCTTAAATAACTCTCCATTGAACCACTTAAAAGTTTCTAACTATACGAAACATCATCAACAGGACCAACATCGTGATATTCGACAAGTATATTTTTTTTATTTTGGATCATCGCCACATCTGGTGCTTTACCCTAATTACTTATTTTTACACCACCATTTATTATCAATTTAATCATATACTCATAAATCACATAAGAAAACATCAAACCAATTTTTGTAACTGATTAAAAAAACAAGTTTGATATCCTTCAATTTCCAAATCTACAGGGAACAATTACATGAATGAATTACCTATTTTTTAATTTCAACATCAGTGTGTGCTGGACGAGGATGACCTGTTGCATCTGCAAATAATACCATGAAGCCAATAAGATATTTAGAGAAAGGAACCGTGTCAGCATTTACATGAATTAATTATCGATTTTCGACTCCCACCGAATCACGTATATAACTGGATTCACATTGGAACAAAATCATCTTTGCTATGATCCTTTGTCCTATCAAGACTTGGATCCATACTGGTTCGTGATATACCTGCTCGTCGCTTCTTTGATCTGATCGTGGTGTATTGATTTTGTTAGGAAGTTTTGATTCAAGAGGAAGTTATTATGAACCCCACTAACATCAATTAGATTTGTATAATTACATTACAACCCTTCCTATAAATTATTTTATTAAAAAACTTAATAATGCATACAAATTCCTATTGGCTGATGCTAGTTCCTTTGGTTTTTTACAAAAAAATAGTTCTTATTTGAATGTCCCCATATATATATATATATATATATATATATATATATATATATATATATATATATATATATATATATATATATATATATATATAAATGACAAATACGACCGATCAAACCACAAAAAGAAAAACGACAATCTACTTATTTATTTGTTTATATAATTATTTGAGAATAACCTTGTCAATATTGTTTTATTTTAGTATGGTTGAAAGTAGAAGCGGCGTGAGTGGAAAATCGTCTTGATTATACTCCGATGTCAGGTCAAAGAATTGTGGGAGTTTGATTTAGACAACCACTCGATAAGAAAACTTAACACGACACGCAAAAAACTTTAAAATTCATTGAAACAATAAAATCGTTATTGAATTGCATGTGTAACTTTATGTAAAAATAAAATATAGTTGCAATTTTCACTATTTTTCCTATAAATTACATGTGATGATCACTGTATTTGTAGATCATAACTAATCATTACAAGACGTTACAAAGGTTTGTGTAGAAAAATTTTGTTAAGAAAAGATAGAGGCTAACGGAGGCAGCCCATAGCTAAAACAACCCAACTCTTTTGGGCTTAAACCTAATAAAAAAATTAAGTTACACAAAATTAAGCCTTTGCTTGGTCGTCTCTCTACTATTTTGGAATCTTAACACGTATTTTGGTAAACTAAGATAAGATAATCTAATTAAGGTTGTGTTTTGGGAAATAATATTTAATTTTTTTAATAAAATAATAATTTGATTTGAAACTTAAGTACTCAATATATAAACTAATATTTAAATAATTATATGTTTTATTGCTCCTTTTATTTTGTTAAGAAGCAAATATGATTTAAGAGTGTGGGAAGCTTGTCATCTATTACACAATTTGGACTGATGTTTCTTAGGAGAACATTTCGTCGAGTTACATTAAACACTTTTTATAAACTAGATTTAATATAAAAAAATTTAAAAAATATAACTAAACTGTAAATTACAACTGAAATAAGAAAATAGCAAGAAGAAGATGAAGAAGATAAGAAGTGGTTACTAAGGATTCATGTTTAATACGCCCCTTTTAAAATACATTATGAGTCTCTAAAGAAATGTCTGTTTTGTAGAAAAACTTTAATATCATATATGTATGTATTTTAAATAAACGCAGTAGGCCATTAACAAAATCATTAACAACCCAATGACTTTAATATTTTTTAGCCTATTGAGCCTTAGAGCCCATCAACATTTTAATTAGTTTAGTTCATTATTATTTATTTAAATTTTTTGTCTAAACCTCTTTTAAACACGCTAGGAGGGGTTTTACTATTCGCTTAAGTAAATTTAATTATTTTGCTACTATATTTTTGTTTATCGGTATAATAATTATTGTCATCTTATAGAATTTTTACATGCAAATTAATGTAGTATAGAGGTTTATTTTTTTCCTACTCATTCAGAGTCCAAAGTTTTTTGTTGTCTCGGGTATGCCCCCAACTATTAGGACACACAAGAGCACCAGAATCGTACATGAATCGAGAATAGGAAGAACTAGATTGATGAAAATTGTAGAGCGTATTCAAGAGAATTGCTATATTTTGGTATCTTTTCTAACTAAGGATCACTATAATTTTGTAGTGAATCAAAAGTTGGCCCAACTTATCTTAGAATTTCATTTCAAGTGAAGAAAAACGGTTTACTCCTCTAATTAAATGGTGTAATATGAAGAATTAATCTATTTATTGAATTTATAAGTTATTATTACAAAAGAGAAAAATAAAAAACCAAAATAATATAAATTAATAAATCATTAAATATTTAGAAAAATAAAAAAAATCTAAGTCTAAAAAAGCATTTTAGACCAATACAGACACTATTGTCCAATACGACCCCAAAACAATACGAGACGTAAAAACATATTATTGACTGATTTTACATACCGATACGACCAATATTATTCAATACGACCTGTATTAGAAGTATCCTGATAAAACATTCATATATCTATAAGAGGCCCCAAGTTTAAACTTAACCTATATAAAATTTAGTTTAAAATTACTATTAACTATATGAAATATTATTTTATAGTTAATAATTATTATACTAGGTAAAATGAAACACAACGACGCACATGTGTTAATGTCAAAACAAACAAAGAATATAAACAAGTATGGCCAAGGGGATTCAAATACCAAGAAACCCTGACCATATATAATAACATAAAATAAAACAATGGCCAATAAAATTAAAAAAATAAACCTACATACATAATTCCATTAAGTTTATCGTTTGCTTCAATATTAAATAAATCAAACGAGAACATAAAAATCCTATAAAAAGGAGAGGAGAAAAGAATATTGCATAATATAATAAATTTTTTATATTTTTTAACATCAATTTCTAGATTTTATAAAATAACTATATTAAAATGGATTGTTTGTTTCACAAAATGTGTTGTAAAGGAACTGGAATACAAATGAAATTGTAATTTGAATAAATTTTGTTAAAATTGATATTGAATTGTTGAACATTCTATCTGATAATCAACAAAACAGATTTCTAAATAAAAAATTTACCATTTCCAATTTCAAAAAATCGTGTGAACCTATCGAGACCTTAGTTCTAGAACACACCATTTCACGATTAGATACGTACCCTTTGAGGACATGTACTTTTTATATAATCTATCAACAAAGTGTTGCAATAAATTTATGTTTTTGAACTGATATCAGGTCTTATTTAAGATTTCTTATCTTTTGTGTGTAAATCCATTTAATTAGGTAAACCGTATACATTATCACTTTATCTTTGTTGATTAAAACAATATCCTTTTAGCAATGTATAAAACCTCTAACTAGGTTTGAACTCGAGTGGAATTAAAAAAATTTGACTTTCATCATAATGCTACCAATCTAAGTGGCTGAATTAAAATAATCTGAAGGATGAATCCATCTAGATAAAGGTACAATCATTAATACACGTCATAAAATAAAACTAGTCGCAAACAAGATCGGTGGCAATATGCTACGGACATTTGCTTGTTGTAAAAGTCTTTTGTGATAAAACTTAGCGTGACTGGCGAAGTCTTCATAATTAATTTGTTTGTATTACAAATGAGCTTTCTTTTGAATCAACTTACCCCAGTTGGCCAGTTAGTTAAAACATGATTTGAGATTTTAGTTAGTGTCATGATTTGTAATTAAAATGTTATGATAGGTATACGTACTTCAATCTTCTTATACAATTTGTAAAAACTTTTATGATGAAAATGAGAAATGGCGTAGAAATTGTGGGTTTCCTTTTCAAATTTATCAAACAAAAAAAAAATCCATGGAGCTTGTAGGTGAAAAACCCATAACTTAGAGTTTCACGTAAATGATTTACAGATATCAGTTACCAGTTGAAGAAATATGAAATTACTCCGGTTTGAATCCTTCTCAGTGGTGTGATGAACCTCATCTCACCTCTCCTCAGGTAAATGTATAAATTGCAATCACCAAAACTCATTAGAGGATTCACATGTTTAAAGTCCCAAGGACACTTCAACGCTCAAGTCCAGTCGGGGCCATCATGAGAGCATCATATGTGCATATGTATATGTAAATATATGGCTAATGGAATGTGGCACCCTCCCGGAACACAGGTGAAAGTCACAAATGATATCGAGACACTCCTGTGTTGTTTCGGATGTTAGGGAAAACCTCATCGAGGATGACGAGTCGATAAGGGAAGGGGGTTTGTGACACCATAGACACGTCCCATATTAGTTGTGAACAAAAGAGATATGTGTTCATAAGTAACTAGTTTATACCCGTCCGGTGGTCGGGTATTTTAATATCATAATGACGTGACTGTTTTTATTTCATTCTAAACACAAGTGTATTTGTTTAATATTAACGTACAAGTCATTTAGCCTATGAGTAAAAAATAACCAAATACGCTAAAAGAACCACAAAGTAAGGTATCCCACAACTTTTAACCAAGTAACAAAATGATAGCCAAACCAATTAAACGATTACAATTAAAATTAGTGAATAATATCAATAGATAAAAAAACATACGAAAATCTGATCAAGACTTTATAAATAAATCAAAACCTTGACATACATGTAAATTGACGTGAGAACCCATAGTCCATAGACTTGGTGATAATACTAATTGGAATCATGTAAATTGGATGTGTAGTAGATAAAAAGGATCAACAGTTTGCAAAATAAAATACATTTAACATTTGTGATTACAACATAAGTATCTCAACTTCACAAATAAATTCTAGCGTACACCTTACCTAAATTGAGTAAAGAGAGATAGTCCTGAACATTTAGCCTCTCGATATATATTAACCCACATGCATGAGTGTTTATAAATCGGCATGTGTGTTCCTGAAGCAAACGTTTGAAGCCATATCTCAACCTGTTCAAACAATGTGTGAGAAAAACTGAATACAAACAGCATGAGTCAACATACTTTGAATGAATACATGATGCACAAAAATTATAACACATGAATCTTGTTGAATTTTGTAGACTAATAATCGTATAACCATTAATGTAGACAGAGTTAGCAACTTTTTTTAACCTCGTTCAGTCCATGCGTGAGTGCACCTACAGTGGTAATGTGAGATAGCCCAAGCCTTTCATAGCTTTTGTTCGTATTGAAAATAAAAAAACTGATTTTCCAGTTATTAATTTAAGATTGAAAAATCTAACAGCTCATATCACATTGTTTGAACAGGTTGAGATATGGCATAATTAACACTTAATTACGACATAATTAATCAAATTTAAGAAAAAGTAAAATTATGTGAGACTTTGCAAGCAAAATTACAGATTAATTCCTTTAATCTTGGGTAAATATATTCAGAACTTGAAAAGTGAGATTGATAAATGCTAACCCAATCAACAACCACAAGAAGGCTCAAGAAGATATGATTGTGGAAATCTATCTTTAACCTTGAAGTATGATCATCATGGCAGGCAAGTCCAAAACTCTAGATCACTTGAAGATCCATTACTACAATTATAACGCTATAAAAAAACCAACTGAAAGTTAAAATGTCTATACCTATACATATAAGCAAAGTTTGCACTCGAGTATGAGATCGTGAGTTTTACCCATTTACTTATGATTGTCTCAAAACGGTCGAATGAAATAAAAAATAACTACAAAGGGAATATGTCACACGAACAAAAATTGATTAAAGTTCATTTTTAATACATACATCTTAATTTTAATGTCATAATGACATTAATTTTCTTCTTTGTTTGCATTGTAACACAAAACAACATTTAATTAGGATCAAAATACAACACCTTTAATAATGACTTGAAAATGATCAAACTACACTAAAAGAAAAGACAATTATAAGAAGATAAAGTACCACCTGAATAATTCTAGATATAATATCAATAAAACATGCTACAATTAAATTTAATGTTGTATATTAGTCTTTTATTACTTATAGTTTTTTAGGTGCACTTAACTTCCATTATCTCTATACATAAAGCATACAAATTACATTTATTAAATTCAAACAGTTATCATAACACAATAATCAGAAATATGGTTTTATTTCTTAAATACATCATATGCTACAAATTTAATATGTGTAAACGTACCTGCAGTTTGCTCATCTTCAAGGTCAATTTCTTGGAGAAGTGCAGTGTCCTTGTTTAGATGCTTGGTTGGATTTGGTTTCCATTATGTAATTCATATCAAATCACCGAACGCCTAAAAATATGTAAATGATATATATCGATTAAAATAGGAGAAAGCAAACTTCAAGAGCTTGTTTGATTAGGCGCTTCTTCTTCTCATACAACAAACATTTTTTGGCTTGCAAACTTACTTTTTTCTCAACCTCACATTCCATTGCAATATGTTTTCTCTGATTGCAGGTTTCTCTTCACGTTGAGAGTAAATACAATCAATTGTAGGTTCTAGAATAGGGTTTTTGTGTTCAACGTGCAGACTGCAGTTTGAGGGAAAACAATGAATCAAGACATGTGCAACTTTATTAATATGATAACTCCTAATGGGAAAAACAATCAATTCTTGTTGAACAGTTGAATCACTTTTGTTTTGACATGACTTTCGAGAGAAGATGATCCAGTGGTGCTCGTTTCCATAGAGGTATGGTCTCCTTTTCCAATCAGGTGCAAAAGTTAAGGCAAAATGTAGAACAACCGGGCTGCTTTTATAGCATATTTTAGACGGTTACAGGGCTGTACAACCACCCCGTTTTTTTGGGTGCTAAAACCACTCCATAATTTTAGGAAGATGAAACCACCCGATGGTTAATAAACCGTCCGAAACCACCCTAGAACCGCCGTAACTGCCTATTTAAAGGGCCAGGATTTGATTTCAGCTAGTTTGAACGGTCAAGATCAATCTTACCAGCGGTTAGACTCACCGCTGGTAATATAATATATAATGTCTCACCAAATGATATCACCGTCTTTTGACCGCGTTGGTTGTGGATAAGAGGAGAACTACAGAGTTAACCTTGTTCAATGGCAGCAATCCCAGGATGGCCGACCCCATGGGGAAGTTCTTACCTAAGCAACCAGAAGCAAGTCCGTAAATTTCTCGTAAGTAAAACAAACATTATTAGTAGTATGACAGATATAGTGTTTCATGAAATAACCTAGTAGCTGTCGCTCAAGGTACTAGGCCATCTTGAACTATTATGTCTTTCGCTTTGTCAACATGAAATTCAACACGGGGATGTATGCTCTATTGCTTTAATACCAAAAATGATCGATCTCCATGAGCTATAATTTCGATTATTGTCCTATAAGTGTCATTAGATGAAATTCAACACGGGGATATATATCTCAAATAAGAAATTCATAATTTTTGCGCAGACACTTCAAGTCATGATCATGAAAGTGTGCGATAAAAGGAGTTTAATTAAAAAAATACATGTGAAATAAGTCATTGCTTCAATTTGTCGATGACATGCTTTATTGTTTGGTGGGGGTCTCTATCGACTTGATGAGAATTGAAGTCATTTATTAGAGTCCTTGTTTTTAGGCGTCAAGGTAAACATACCCAAAAGTTGTCTCTTTTGTTTGGGTTGGATTCCACTGAAGTTGAGAATGTGGAATTGCCATAAATTGTGCATTTGGTTATAAGGAATATTATCATGTTGGGGAAAATATGGGTAGTTTGAGGGTGGAGTGCATCAAAAGTGACATTTATTAGAAAAGTGGAGAAGTGATTTCTAATCGAAAAAAGATGTATTATGGAGGAAAGTGATGAAATAATTGTATGGTGATCATGGTGGCTTCGATGAACAAGTTATATATTCAAAATCGAATCTAAAATATTTGAATTTGATTCTTTTATGAAGAAATAAAAATTGAGACCATGATCGAGAGATGCTTACTTTCATGGGATGGTTGGGGTGGGGTGTGAGGAAAGGTAGCCTTATAGTATTTTAAAAAAATATTCCTAGGCCAATTAAAGTCAAAAGAAAAAAAAGAACACTTCAATTCTAAAGGTTATAGAATCTAGTTTTGAAGTTTGGATAGAGAAGTTTTTGCTTTATAACGGATTCTAATCTACATACTTTATTAAATGTCACTTGAAATATTCGAACAATTAAACATTTAGTATGAAAACAATACGCTTTACCACTCTGGCGTCCGTATGATACGTTTGGATGGAATAATATTATAGAAACTACGCTTTCTTTCCACGTTAATGTAGGACAGGAAGATTTTTCAAAGTTTTATTTAAAGTTTACATACTTTTTTCTTATTCACTAATGCAAGATGACAATTTATATTTTTTGTTATAAGAATTTTATTTCAAGACAAATCATGAAATATATTAAATCACATAAAACTAAAAAATAACTTCTGATTTTTATATGAAGAGACCGAAATTAAATGACTCGAGGCCAAAAGAACAAGCTGAAGCATCCATAAAAATGCCCATTTGTGCAGTCAGGGCCGGCTCAACGTTTTTTGGGGCCCCAACCGAACTAAGAAAATGAGGCTCTTTTCTAAAAAAAATTAATTTATAAAACAGTGAGCAGTTTTATTAAGGTGGTATAGAACTATAGAAGTAAACAACACATTTCTTTTATTTTAACACAATAACACCAACATACCTTTGTTTTGCAATAATGGTAAGTCTTTGCACAATAAGTTCACAGAAGAGCTCGATAAACTCATTAGCAGCAAGAATATTTTGTTCTCTCATCACATGTTCAACCTTAACACGCAAAAGAGTTCAAGTCAGTTAATGAATACAAATTGGCTTTTCAAGACTGGCACTTCTTATTTCAAATAGGTTATCTAATTTCAGCAACAAACATCAGTATAACAATTTGGTTTTTTATTAGCTTGATGTTAAATTGAACTCATACAGAGTCTATTACTTGAACTGCTGTATGTTAACACTTAAAAAGGTCAAATCTTAGACTTACCTTATGGTATGGGAACACAGAGAGTACATGTTATATAATATATAAAACAATCATATACAGGTTTTTACAAGTTCAAAACAAACATATACGGGAGCATATAAGCCCTTATACCGGCATGTAACCCTTTCTAAAAAAATCAAAATCAATACAAGTTACAACAAGCAACAGAGCACACTCAGCCAATGCCTTTCCAAATCCAGATTCAAACCAGACACTTTCTGTACTTCAGCTCAAGAACATGTTCTCTGCAACCCTACAAATTCAATTTCACAGATCTACACAACCAAGCCACTCATCATCCACTCCTAATCTTAAAAACCACCACAATCAAAAATTCAAAATCCAAACAAACCAATCAAAACACTAGCATCCAATTTCACATCAATTTTCACACAAAATCATCGAACAATTGAACAAACATACCCTAATACGAGCAGTGGCATCTTGCCAAGATTGAACAAACTAATCAGCAGAAGCAAATCAAGCACAGATTGAACCCTAATATGAATAACAGCTCAACAAAGCAGAAGTAAGAAATTTGTAATTTTAGTAAAACCTGATGCGATTTACACCGACACCTTCACGAACTCGTGTAGATTGATCGAATTGAGAGAGCTCACAGCAATTATTTGTGGTGATGGAGAAGAAAACTTCGTTTGATTGAAAGCAATTTCGAAGAACCCTAGAAGAAAACTTCGTTCGATTGAAAAGCAATTTCGATGAATCGGCAATCCGCAATCGATTGGAATTTCGAAGAACCCTAGAAGAAAACCGTAGCCGATTGGTCAGACACTCCGACTCTTGGTCGGACTCTTCGAAGAAGGTGAATGAAGGATTGAAGGGGACGGTCGGTATTACGGTATACCGTATGCAAGGTTTGGGAAGTGGGCCTAGTTATACAAAAAATTTTTTTTAAATGGGCCCCTGTTTTTTTGGGCCCCAAGCCCAGCGCGTCTTTAAGTATACAGATGGGCCGGCCCTGTGTACAGTAATCTAACTATCAACTAACTATCTAAGTGTCACTAAATGTCTACTTTAAATAAAGGTTCTCCCTTTATTATGTTTGAAAACAATAGCATACAAAACATCCTATGCAAAACATATTACAATATATAATTTAAAATATATCAATGCAAATGTCACATAATCAAACTAGAGCAGGTTAATTAAGACCTCTTATCTGATAAAATTTATTTAAAACAGCTTCCATTCG
This sequence comes from Flaveria linearis, assembly GCA_024085815.1. Lineage (NCBI taxonomy): Eukaryota > Viridiplantae > Streptophyta > Magnoliopsida > Asterales > Asteraceae > Flaveria > Flaveria linearis. The sequence goes on from CM044006.1 coordinate 86,805,478, forward strand.
CTCATGAAACCATTTCTCAAGATACAATAAGGACTTTTTATTAATCAACTAAGGGGCTGTTTGATAAAACTGACTGGGTAAGATCTGACTGAGTCAGAAGCTGACCCAGTAAGAAGTTCTGACTAAGTCTGCATCTGACTGAAACTTGGTTGTTTGATTATGTATCTGACTGACTCTGCTGAATGAAAAAAATAACCGCTATATACACTTCTGTTAAATTTCTCTGTTATTATTATTATTATTATTATTATTATTATTATTATTATTATTATTATTATTATTATTATTATTAACACACACACACACAACCACATACACACATCTCCTCTTCCTCTCTTCTTCCCACATCAACCATCACCGACCCGCCATCATCGTCCGGCAACACCTTCATCATCATCATCACCGAACCCCCATCATCGTCCGGCAACACCATCGACCATCATCATCACCACGACCTTCATCATCACCGCGACCTCATCATCATCATCACCGAACCCCCATATCTGAGCAAATCAACAAACCATCACCGGTAACACCGCAACCATCATCATCTTCATCCAAGCATCTCTGTCGACCGAATCGATCATTATCATCTTCAATCGATCACCACCAAAACCCCAATCGATTGATCGATCGCCACAGCATCAATCGATTGATCACCAAAAACCCCAATCGATTGACCGATGGAGGGAGTGCGACGAGGCTGGAGGGATTGCGACGGGGCTGGAGGGATTGCGACGGGGGAGGGGTGGCGGGTTGCGGTTGTCGGTCTGGGTCAGCACCGGTCAGCTTCTTTTTTTTCATGGTCTGGGTCAGCACCGGAGACCCGGTCAGCCGGGCTCGAAGCCGAAATCAAACGGGCTGACCGCTGACCGAGTCAGCGGGTCAGCCCGGTCAGCGGGTCAGCAATAACATCAAACAACCCCTAATTAATAACAATATGATTCAAAGACCTCTCTGGCTTCTTATTTATATATAAACCACTCTATGGTTTGTTACCCACCTATGTAGGACAATTCTAATTTTTTAAACTCCATATCAAACTTTACTATTTTAATCATTGATATCCCATTCAATTTGAATATATATTTGGTTATAGTGAAGCTCGTAGCAATAACTTATAAATCTTTACGTATATAATTCGTATATGAATAAAATTATTTATGCAGTCAAAATCACAGTGTTACCTAATTTCCTATCACCAGCTAACAACTTTACTTTTGAATTTTTTAAAACTTTGTTCAACTAATATTTCTAACCTGTTTAAAAGAAACTGATTTTTGCAATACTAACATAGTGGCCTCAAGATCTTAATTTCATGGAGAGTGTTTAGTTTTTCCTATTGGGCTGTTTGGAGGTGGCTAACTTAAGGGTTCATACGAATATATCTAGATTCTAGAGTCAAAATCGCAAATCAAAAATAATAAATAGTTATACTTTTAGTAAAAAAAGATTTTTAGTCTACAAGGTCAAAGAAAGACCTTGGGCTTTACATGCGTAATTGTATAACAATAATTTTAGTTCATTTATGTGTTTTTCAAAACTATAATGTTCAGGAAAACACAATGACAAGTAAAAAAACATAATAGGACATTTTTCATTGTTCTTTTACGTTTTGTTTCATTTTTATTATTTCGTCATTCTTTTTAATGTATTACGTTAATTTTTATTTTTGTGTTTTATACACTAGAAGTAGACAATAGTGTTATTTCATCGTTATGTTTTTTAGAATTCATTATTTTACAAAAACATAATAATGTTAAAAAATACAATAACAAATGAAAAGACACATGGAATGCACTAAGAACATAATGACGAACAAGAACCATATAAACTAAAAAACGTATTTTTTGTTAATTTAAATAACAATATCGTACTCGTTTTAAGAAATAAAAATTCTCGTTTTATGGTACAATAATTTTAAAAAAATTATGTCACTTGTTAAAAACAACAAGAATGTTAATGCTTGAACCCTCTAACAATTTTTTTCTCTATAATTTGATTTCAACAATTGATTATAAAGATTAATGGTAAAGATTTATTTTTACTCGTTTTGAATTTAAAGTCATTTTTGTTTGAATCCTTACCTAATAAGGATTCTATCGGAGTTACAAATTTGAGAACAATGTATAACAACCAAACTACAAAATATAATTTTTTAAGCATATCTGACGATTGAAAAATGATTTGAAAAATGATTTGCATAAGAAAATATCGATTATGACATTTTCCTCGCATATATAAGAAGAGTGTGTTGGTGGTATGTTGGTGAAATCGTCAATTTCAAAATATTCTTTCAGTGATGTACGAATCACCCTCCATGTTACATGCAAACTTTGATGATCGAGGTGGAGTTGATCGTAAACCTACTAACATTGGTTATAGGTGAAGAGTGAAGTTGGTAGCAAGGGTGGAATTGGGAAGCAAGTTGTTTGGCGTGTTAATGGCGTATGTTGTCCTTTTTAAACCAACGTTAAACATACTCATAGATCTTCATTATTATTCATAAAAAAGTAAGAATTCTTAACCATTTGAAGAAGAACAAGCTGGAGCCTGAAAGTATAAATCAAGAATACCAAAGATCTGTTATCATTGATTACCAAGTAACCGTTAATTAGTTACAGGTCGTCAGTTTCTACTGATCACAATTGTTGCTAATATATAGACCAAGTTGCTACTATCTCAGTTGCCATTGATCATCCAGTAACAACTTACGTACTACTGACAATTACTTCGTATTGACGATTAATTTCATGCATTTTTTTCCATCAAACATGTGAACTAAAAACGCCGGTATAAGTCATTGTGTTCATAGAAAGTTTTCCACCATGATCGCCACTTGTTGACCGTTCAGAAAGACACCCCCTCCCCCACCAAGGGGCTCTGTCTCTTGAGCCCTGCTTGAGGTGTTGCCTCCAAACAACGTACCAAACGCCCACCAAGGGAGCTAGACGACCCCCTAGGAACCCTAACCAAAAGATGTTGCCCCTTAAACCCTAGGTTTGTTGGTGTGAGAAATAAGATTAGTAATAATCACGCATGCATGCACTTCAATTCACCACATGATATTTACTTCGTATTGATGTTTATTCCCGTGTCACTTAGCTTTAATATAAATAAATCCATATTTACTTTAAGATTTTATAAAGTAGTGGTTTTTATTATTTTAAATTTGCAAAAAAAGAGGGATTAACCTAAATGTATCCCATAAATAGAATTTAGAAAACGATTAGAGTTTAAAGACAGAAAATAGCCTAGAACCCATCACAAGTACCATTCACTAGAAGCCCTAATGATCACATGTGGAAGTGTTAGTGGTCCATCTCTCATATCCATTTCTTTTCTTCTCTCGGGACTCTCAGATTCTCCCTCCTCTCCCTCCTCTCCCTCCTCTCTCTCTCTCTCTCGCTCTCTCATAGTGTATTTTAGTATGTATGTGATGAATTATACGGACATTAAATATATCTTGTTTATGTTTTTTTTGAAGAGTAAATTTCGATTTTAGTCCCTGTGGTTTAACCATTTTAACTATTTCAGTCCAAAAAGGAATCTTTGATCATATCATGCCCTATGGTTTCATTTTTGTAACGGTTTTGGTCCCTGACACTAACTCTGTTAGTTTTTACAGTTAAATGTGAGGGCACTTTGGTCATTTTACATTTGGAGGACTATTTATGTAAATTATATTAGATTAGGATAATTTTTGTATTTTTTTAAAACAATAAAAACCAAAACAAAACAAAACCACCACTCTCCGCCTCCATCCAACCCACTACTCCAATCCAATCCCCCACCACCCCTTCCTCCCCTTGGACCACCGCCACCGCCACCGCCTGCACCACCGCCAGCACCACCGCCACCGCCTGTACCACCGCCACCGCCACCTCCACCGCCCGCACCACCTCTGCTTTGCATCCAACATCAATGGCGACTCTTCGATTTCACCATCTTCTTCACCACCCTTCTCCCTCATCATCATCTTTCCCCCACCGCATCGCCACCAGCACCACCACCGTAAACCACCGCCGACACCCCTATCGCATTCTCCCTATCCCTGGTGGTCTCTATCCGCAGTATCACCACCACCATCGGAAACCCCTACCACCACCCCGTTAGATCTACCACACCCAACTCTACAGAACCCGAACCAAACACCATCGCTAACCTTAACCCGTCAGCCACCTACCTGCCACCACCACCACCCGTAACCACTCACCCAGTCACACATCCCTCAACCGATTCCTCCCTCGATCGACCCACAATAATATCTTTCAGCTTCTCTCTCACATTCCTTGGGTTTCAAATATCTCACCGGAGCTTTCGACTGCAAGCAATCGTCGGCCAATAGTTCAGGCTGGCCTCTTCTCGGACCTTTTTTCGCCGATGGATCTGGCTTCTGTTTCTTGCTGAGCTAGGGCTTCGATTGATGAAGTTAGTGGCTTGAGTTTCTTGATGTCTGTAATACGAATCATTGTTGCGACGGAGTGTGGATTTACGGTGGTGGTGCTGGAGATGAAGGTTGAAGGGGATTGTTAGGGTTTGCTTGTTTGTTCCTGTTGAAGGTTGAAGGGGATTGTTAGGGTTTGCTTGTTTGTTCCTGTTGAAGGTTGAAGGGGATTGTTAGGGTTTGCTTGTTTTAATGTTTTTGATGAATCAGATGATGAAATGCTGGAGATGTCTGTAATACGAATCATTAGTATGTGGTCAGATGATGTTTTAGACTCTTTAAGTTTTTTTTATTTTTATTTTTTATTGTTTTAAAAAAATACAAAAATTATCCTAATCTAATATAATTTACATAAATAGTCCTCCAAATGTAAAATGACCAAAGTGCCCTCACATTTAACTGTAAAAACTAACAGAGTTAGTGTCAGGGACCAAAACCGTTACAAAATGAAACCATAGGGCATGATATGATCAAAGATTTCTTTTTGGACTGAAGTAGTTAAAATGGTTAAACCACAGGGACCAAAATCGAAATTTACTCTTTTTTTGAACGACAACAATGAATAATACTACACCGATGATAAAGTGTCTTCTCTTTTTATTTAAGATAGTTTAAGAAAATCAATAGATTAAAAACTGGTTTAATATTATTAAAATTGATAATAACCCTGGAAAGAGATATATGGAGGTTGACAAGAGGGAGAGAGATTCGATCTCTTTATGCAGTAACACATTCTCTGTTAAACATGCTTTCACCAGGATCCATATCTCTCATGATGAGTACTCCCCCTGCCCCCCATTACTAACATCAAAAAGGAAACACACACACACCACACTTTCACTGTGTGTATCCTATTCTAATAATCTAATAATATCCTATAGAGAGAGATGAAGAAAGAGAGAGAGAGGGATGTAGCACGTGAAACAAGCTAAGCTAGTAGCCATGGCAGCAGGAGGAAGAAAATGAACCTTAGGTAGCTCTTATAGCTACTTCAATTCAAAAGCAACCAAAGCTCTCTCTTTCAATGGCAGATCAATGTTCCTATTATTATCATCTGCTTCAGTTTACCTTACACATCCACATACACATAACACATGCATGCCTACCTATATATTACGCACAACTTTTTAGTTCTTCACTACTATACACACTAGCTAATAGCTAGCTTCTGGATTATAGACCAGTCAAACATTAATCATTATACATATTATTATTATTATTTTTTTGAATTAAAGTTAGCAGTGGTTTAATAAGTAGTAGCCTCACGTTAGTAATTATTCGTTTATATTAAGGTTTGAATCTTGAACTTTAAAATAAAGCAAAACATAAACATCTCACCTCCTTTGGGCTAATAAATCAAAAGATCATCATCCATTATGCATATATCTAATTAAAAGCTAACAAGGATATGACTACTAGAAAACCAGACAAAAATTTGCTATCAAGCAGGATCAAAGTGTGTTCAAAATATACAGTATCTAATGTGGTTGAGCGTTTAGGGGGCGTGCATATAAAACTTAAAAATAAGATTAAAGCATGTGTAAGGTAGTTACTTTAATAAAAGGAAGACAACAACAAGGTGAAATCCCTAATAAGAAGAGTATAAAAAGATCAATCATTTAACTTCGTGTATATATATAGATGTTACAATATTATCTCACACGTTCTTCTTTGTTCCCATAGTTACACGTACATAAAGTTAAATGTGCCAAAGATGAATAGAACATGTAATGACAGATGATATATTAAAACTTTGCAAGTGAGTATCTCCATATTTCAGTAATGTGGGCCATGTTTTCATGATGCTGGTAATTAGTACTTATATTCCCTGATAACTTATGAATTATTACCACATGAAATGTACTTTGAAAAAACCTTTTAATTTCTCTATCTTTTTAATAAACTAAATTAACATTTTGAAATTAGTGTTTAGGGAGTTCCTTATGGAGGCAAAATAAACATAAGATGGTTGTTATAAGATAGGGGCATATGGGTTTGAACAATGGGATTAAAATATTGTTAAATCAAAACCCTAATTCGGGCAACAAGAAACGGAATCAAGAAAAGCGCTTTCATACATGTATTTTGTTACATGGGAACCAAAAGATTATTGGGGTGTGGTCATTTGTGAGGTTTATATTGTGGAAAAGAAAAAATAGGATTAAGATGCGAATGACATTAGCGATTGTAAATCCATCAATGGCTAGGATTAGATAAATGTTAAAATTGATTATAAACTTTAAAGTTATAAACTTTATTTGAATGACTGCAAATTTATAAACATTATTTGAAGTAACGAACTCAAAACATTCAAATTATGCTCCTAATGTTTTAACCAATTAAAAAACTTCTGATTGTTGTCTTTTGGAGTTCCTAAAGCGCCTCCAAAGTAGCATAGTTTTTATGGTGTGTTTTTGGTGGGATTATAAACATAATTAAAGGTATAAATGTCTTTCAAAAGAATGTTGAATTAGCCAGGATTTGTCTTTCAATGTTCTTGGAATCTTCTCTAGAATCCAAATTTTAAAAAAAAAGTTACAAATTTTTTTTTAGAAATGTCCTTTTATCTAACAAGGAAACCCTAAAATGGAAATAGTGACGAAGACTATCAAGAAAGTTGCAGAGATTCTACCTGAGGGTTCCATTCACCATGGAGAGTGAAGCTTTAATCTGGGACAAATAAACAATGCTACCCTTCAACTTCAACAAAATCTCACAAAACAAGAGGAATAAAACTATATATATAGAGCTAATTAATCAATCACATGTCTCGATGATATAGTGAAATAACTTAATTAAAATCACTTTGATAAGCATAATCAATGCAAAATAAACGTATGCTTGGCTCCTCATACGCCATTCACGGAGACCACCGCGACATCGGTGAGCTCTGAAAATGGCATACAGGGAGCCAGGCATACACATACACATCATGTATGCATCTATATCTATTTAAATGTGTTTTTTTTTACCTTAGAAGATGTTGAAGGCAGATGACTTCATGAACTGAGATTTGAAAAAAGAAATCAAGATTGAAATAGGGTTTAACAAATGGTGAAAGATAAGCAGAAAGAGGGTTTCAAGAGATGAAACAAATAAAGAAAGAATGAAGTGATGATGAGGGGTTGAAGTTTAACCAAATAAAGATCACCCACCCTTTAGTTTGCATGCTACATATATGTAGATGCAAATATATAAAGAGATCGATGTATGGTGTAATCACACAAACACTATTTCTCTCTCATGAAGTGGTGATGGTGGGTGGTGGGTGGTGGTGGCCGGTGGGTGGTGGTGGTTCTGGTTTGAAATGTTGTTTTTCTGGGGTTGTAAAGGAATGGTTGCTTTTCTCTTCTGAAGCTCATTTGTCTGCAAGTGTTTGGAAGATATTGATTCCTCCTCCTCTCAAGATATTATATGGATATATTTGCATAAAGTGATACTCCATATCTCCTATTAAATATTATAACAATTTCACGCGGATTTATAAAACTTTAACGTTTTATTCAATAATATAAATCGTTTTAATATGGACTAATTCTATTAAATAATATCACTATAAGTTTTATTTTTTAAGTTACTTTATGAATCTAGTTTATTTCAATGAAGTTTAGATTATTTCATTAATGTTGTATAAATATCATGCTTAATTATTCATTCAAACCGTCAACCTTGAGTATGTATCGAATTTTTTCAAAGCAAAAGTAGATGGCCCTTTTGAAATAACAAGTAATGAGGTGTTTGAACATTGCCTTATTTAAGGCTTTGAACGAGAGTCTGGGCTTTCTTTTTAATGGTGTTGGGGAACGATGATCTAGGGATCAAATGATGTGTAATGTGTTGATATATATTAATTAGTGTTTAGGTGTCATGATGAGGGTCAGAGCGAAGGGTGAATGGAAATGATGAGTGGCTTGATAATGGTGATAATTAGAGAGGAAGATAGTTACACTAATTATGGTGTCTAGCATCAAACCGCCACATGGGTGACATGTGTTTACCACATTGGCAACAAAAGATGCATGTTTTACGGCGTTAGCAATGAAAGACACATCCAGTGATGAAAATGAAACCGTTCATAATAGCTAGTCTTAGGTGCTGTTTGTTTATTTTGCAAGAAAACGTCTGCAGTCTGCGGACCACATCTGCAGATCACATCTGCAGACATCTGCAGCAGAAGAGGTGGACCAAATGCTGCAGTCTGCAAGAAAAAGACTGTTTATTTTGTTTAACATTCTTCATACAAACTATAACAACCAACTAAACCAATTCATTCTCATACAAACCATATACAAACTAATCATACAAACCATATACCAACCAACTAAACCAATTCATTCCTCATACAAACCATATACAAACCATATACAAACTAATCATACAAACCATATACCAACCAACTAAACCAATTCATACAAACAACAAACCATATACAAACTAATCATACAAACAACAAATCAAAGATTGCATTTATTGATAAAATGAGACTTTTAACATTTCTTTGAATTGAGTATAAATTGAATTGAGTATAAATTGATTGACAAAATGAGACTTTTAACAAGAAATTTCAAGGAAGAAAGAGGGCAACTCCAGATTTTCACACTGCATTTATTGACAAAATGAGAAAAGGAAGCAACAGAAAGAGGAATTACCTGAAGAATGAGCGGGGTCCGAAGGGGGAGCGGGGGCCGAAGGCTGAGCGGGGGCCGAAGGGGGAGCGCGGGCCGAAGGGGGAGGGGGGCCGAAGTGGGTCGACGGTGGCGAGGGGGCGACGGTGGCGAGGTGGCGACGGTGGCGAGGTGGCGACGGTGGCGAGGTGGCGACGGTGGCGAGGTGGCGACGGTGGCGAGGTGGCGACCGTGGCGGTGGAAATGTGGGGAGGAGTGGGGTGGTGGGTATGTGGGAAAGAGAAGGGTTAGGGTTCAAATGAAGAGTTCAGAAGAGTTTAGAAGAGGTTGTGAAGACCTTGTTCCACATCTTTTCCGTGCAGACGTCAGGAAGATGTTTTTCAATAAAACGTCTTCCAGAAAACAAACAGTCTGCGAAGTAAACACCTCTTCCCGCGTCTACGAGCGCGCAGATGAAGAGGTGGGGAAGAGGTTTTTTCAAAAAACAAACACCCCTTACTGAAATTATACATGTATTAAATAAATAATAAATATGTTATTATTTATGGAATAACTATATTAATATCTACAAGATTAATTTGCAAAATCATTTGGGTAGATATGGGATTTTGTAAATCTCATGAATTCACTATAATAATACTAACATATATGTTTTCGATTTGACATGATAAGTTTACAAACATGTTAGATCTTTGACGTATCAAAGAACTTTTGCATTGTTTAATAACAAAACATATGAAGCTGTTGATATAAAAACAGTCTATCTATTTTAATAAATCAAGGTTTTTTAGGTTACACGATACGATTCTGTGCATTGTCAGGTTGGTTTTTCCGCCTGAACCCATATACACATTTTATTTCTCTATACAATTAATTGATCTAAAAATTTCCAGTATTAATTTCAAAACCAATTACTTTATTTTGTTTGAGTGATTTAATTACTTATAAGTAATCTTACTTCTTGATAAGTTTCTTTAATATATTAAATGATAGATTTTTTAAGTAGATTATATAAATAACTATATATTTAAAATATAACTCTTCTTATGCGAATAATTTATTAAGATTTACTAAATTATAAGATTTCATTTATGTCATATTTTAAAATATAATTTTAATTATTACTCCACGTAGCGGAGAAGTAAAAGGGAAGTAAAAGGGAAGCCAAGGTTGTGATGTGGAGGTAAAAATGGCATCAAAGCGCACACTACTCCAAAGTTAAAAGTCGGCTTTAAAGTAGTAATCGCTATGGTGGTAACGGGCAGGAAAGCAATCTTAATTCATAAAAAAAAATGATCGAGTAATAAATGCAATCAGTTAATAACATTAGACTTGATTTAAAAAAGATCTTAATAAAATTATTTTTGTTTACATGGTACCTATGTGATATTTGACTAAACATATAGCTAAAACTACTACATATAGTCTTATGATTCACAAAAAAACAAATGATATTTACTAAATTTGACTCAAAAATTTCATCTTAATTTTGGAATAAATTTTAGAATATTTCTTTTTGAACACATTTTTCCTTCAAAGTATCCTTTTAACTAGTCAAATTCAATAATATCTCCACCTAATAGAGTCAATTTCGATCATGGAATAAGGTCATTGGAACTTAAGATGAACGGCTCAGATGATGATACATGTATCATTAGGGTCGTTATGAAGGTTCAGACGAACTTAAATAGGTTCAGATGAACATAAATAGGTCCGACTCGATTCCCAACGAATAAGAACACGCTCGGAACAATCTTGTTAAACACGTGTATTCATCTAAACCGTTCATGTTGATTTCGAACGAGCCTAATTTTGGAGTCAACTCTGTTAATAGGGACATTTTTAAAAATTATTTGGTAAAAAGGACTTTTTGAAAAAAAGATACTATCAAAAAGGCATTTTCATATTTTTCTCTTAATTTTTTTTTTTGTCAAGAAAGCTGTTCTACGCATTTCCTTTAGTCAACACTTGCTTTCTATTTTATCAGTGCACAACTTAATAGTATTAATATTTTAAAATGTGGAGAAGTGTTATTAAAGCAGACAAGGACAAAAGCAACGAGGGTACATTATTAATATATTACACACCAAGCTACATGTCATAAAACTATATGAATGAAATGGAATGGAAAGGAATGAAATGAAATGGAATGGAATTGAGAAATTAGTATAATTTTTAAGTAAAATTATGTTTGAGTGGGTAATGAAATGCAAAACCTAAGGGAATGTTTCACATCAAATTCCCCTGGTTGTGGGATTTCAAAATCCTTCCACCTAGAGAGGGAATTTGAAATCCACAACCAATGGAATTTGAGGTGAAACATTCCCTTGGTTTTACATTTCATTACCCACTCAAACATAATTTTACTTGAAAATTATATTAGTTTCTTAATTACATTTCATTCCATTCATTTCCTTCCAACCAAACGCTCCCTAAAAGTAGCTTTTGGATCGCAAAAACTCTTTTCAAATTGTTTTACGTTCGAAACTCGATTGAAAAATACTTGAAAATTAGTTTGTTTGATTTTGATTCAGTTGTAAAAAGCCAAACTGCTTGGTGTGGTTTGTAAATAAATCAAGTACAAACAAAAGCACACTCGATCGTTTTTGCTTGAATTATTTTTTAACATGTATATATACTTATATATATTATTTTATTTTATAAATTAATTTAATTTCATTACCCTTGGGCTTTGTCTCTTCGGTCTTTTACCATTTTTAAAATTACCCTAAACCTAAAATCATGAAGACGTGAACCGTCCAAATTTCCTAGTTCCTCTAAATTCCTAATCGTCGTCACCAAAATTTATTTAATTTTTGAGATAAAACTTAAATTGTGTTTTATATTTGTATTTTGTTAAACTTATTTTGTATGTAATTGTATTAAATTTTTGTGTTAGAGTTGTAACTCTTAAACAGTTGAATGAATGATAATTTGGACTTTCAATTAAATTTTAGTTTGAAACCGAGGAGAACCAAGCGCTCAATTATAATCCGAACCGAGTTCGAGCATAAACATTATGTTCGTTTTCTTAAAACCGAACCGAACCGAACCGAGTGGCTCGGAACCATGTTCTAGCAAACCTTCATTCGGTTCGATTCGTGAAAAGCCATACATCTATCCATGATACCATGAAGTTTGGATGGCTACTCTTAATCATATGAATTGAGTTTTTAATCTTTTGAGAAACCATGGAGTAAATTATCTTTCCGCCAAATTGTAGATTTTATTTGAATTAGATAGGTTTCTATATCATGTAGGTGAAATTCAAATAAGAGAATTTCAGATAAGACAAAAAATTAGTTTAAAAGAATTAGATGTTTTTTTCAGTGAAAAAAGTTGTTAAATTCTTGTGTGCAATCAGATTAAACGAACTTCTGTATATAGGAATGATTCACGAAATTTGATTAAACAAACTTCTGTATATATAAACTGAACTACCATTATATTTTAGCTGGTGGTTGATAATTTGGGAAATTATTGGTTAGTAGTTATTCAATTATATTACTGAGAAAACCTATTAGCAAAAGTGAAGTTACCACTGCACACCCAGTTCTATTTGTGACTTGTAAAATTTAAGCTCTTAATCATTTGAATAGGTACAAAACATCTTACCATTAGAATGCCTCATTGAAACTAAAAAAATTGTATAAAATCAAATTATATAATTAGTGGGGGTGTTATTGTTTAAGTATGACCCCAAACAAACCAAAAGTTTAACGAATAGTTTGTAATCTGTTAGCTGGGAAGTTCATTTATATTCTTTCATTTAATAAATAAATGGGCACAAACAAAAAATTCCATGAGTTAGTTAAATGAAAAAGTTGAATAGAGATTGTGCTCGTTCATTTATGTTTGTTCGTGTATATTCATTTGTGTTCGTTAAAATCATCGTTATACTATATGGCTGCATTAACATCCTCATTTGATCATTTTTCAGTTTTATTGATACTGAAAAAACTAGTTATGCAGAGTTAGAAAGGAGAAGAGATAAAAAGGAGCCTAGTCTCTAAAAATATGTAAAGAAAACAAACTTTTTTACTTCTACGTTTTAAATAGAATTTAAAAACAAGATAAGGCATTGTGTTATACCTTAATGAGTGTAACTATATATGCTTACGTAGGTAGTGATATGGTTATATTTACACTCACTAAGGACATATGTTATATTCTCATGAGAGGGTGGGCAAGGGTGATGTGACAAGAGCATGAAACACCACCCCTTCAGGCGTGGCCCTTCGTGGCGTGATCGTAGACACGGGTGTAGAGCTAGCTCTCAACTACTCTAAACCATTTATTTGACCTCCAATTAAAATTCTCTTACTCTCCCTTCACACTCACTAACCCGTTACACACCTTTAGTGAGTCTGAGTGTTATCACGTCCGATGCGTATTTGACGCTTACGTTCCTACACTTTTTGTTCTCACTCACTGATATATAACAATGTTCTTAAGTGTGGTGTAGTTATGAAGAGTTTTTAGTGAAGGTAAAAAAAATGTTTGATAGTGATAAAGGGTAACATCCATAAGTCACAAGTGTGATCGAGCTAAGAAGGGCGACACATCTCTCACGCTAAGAGGTGATGTTTCATGCCCGTGAGCCGACTAGCTACATGCCACTTATGCTCATCACTCATGATATTATAGCGTATGTATTAATAGAATAGCTTAACTCGATCTCTTGGTAAGAAAGATGGTGAATAAAAAATTGAAAATGATGATAAAATAGCGTGAAGGGTCAAAATCACCATGGGAATCTTTTGCTGAGAAAAAGTAGGAAGAATATATTATTAGGGTTGACACCCATACAAAACAAGGTAGTCAGTTTTTGTGAGGTATTCTAGTCTACCCTTCCTTTCATCTACCCTTGATTTTTGCTCCCCATTCCTCCCTACATCTAATCATCTAACATTACTTTTAGTGTTATATCTATTTTTAATATTAGATATTTTTTTCGACCGTCAAATGTATCCTGATTCGGAGGATAAGTGTTATTTTAATCGGGTTCATCTATCTGTTTTTCAGTCGGGACCGCACTCCCAACCCCCTCAGTAGGAAACTCATTGCTGAGATCATCTACTGGCTCAACTCTGAGCATTTTACTCAGAGTGAAACTTAAATCCACGACCTCCTCTTATTTGACATTAACTATTCATATGTCGTTAATAAAATTTATATTTTAAACCTAAATCTTTTAAGCAACTAAATATATCGAGCATTAACTAGCTAGAGGCAAAAAAGAAAAAAATAAATGAAAATAAACGAATAGTACGGGGGGGGTCCAAATAACCACACGGATTGATCACCATTCCTCTCTACATCTAATCAGTAATCACCATGTTGGGATAGAAAGAAAGACTGCCTCAAATTATATATATCAATAAATAGATACTTTTATTTTATTAGGTTTATTTTGAAGCTTTTGTAGGTTTAAAAACTTATAAAAGTAAAAGTCAATTACTTTAGACATGAGATCCTAATATTTTTAATATTAGCTGAAAATCAACATTTGTTGTTTACTAACTATGACCATCTACTAAATTTTGTGCATTATATAAGATTTTAAAGATCAAAATCAATTTAGGTGAATATAGCTAACATATTGTGGTTGGTTGATGGTAGGTAGTGGCCTAGTGGGTGAAAGAAGCACTTATAAAACTAACCTTAACTATTCTAGTTGTAACACCAGCCTCCCAAGGCATACCCCGGGGAGCGTTACGCATTGAATATACAGAACACATAGGAATTATAGAGTACACTGCGGAAGTCTAACTTTAATTATACATCAAAAGCGTATAATACATCTTTTATAATAGATAATACCATTACATCATTTTAACTATACTAAAGATCCAAATCTTCAACAACATTCTAGAACTTTATTTTCTTATAAACTAGCTCGTAATCAGTTTAACTATATTAAAGATCCAAATCTTCAATCCTGCAATCACTTGGCACCTACGATGTGTGTCCATAAATTAGAAAATATTTGGGACTCAATATAAAGCTTGTGAGTTCATAAACATAGCATTCTTCAAAATTCAAAACATATGATCATTGACTATTGCATCAAGCAGATACAGCCATGGCAAACAGGTAGGAACAGAGTAAGCACAGTATAAATTCACATAACCAGGCTATGTATACAAACTCCACTGGCTAAAGCAGAATCATACAAGCAGCCCTCAAGCATCCTATCAAGCATTGCCACATATCACAAATGCTATTGATAGTCAATTTTTCAATTATTATCAGTTATCAGAACATCACATCCCATTTTAGAAAAACAGTTCAGATGAACTCGCCTCAATCAATCAAGTCAGTGATATCGTCTGCTCAGGTTCACTGGTATCAGGTATTATTCTATAAGTAAATAGCATTACTTAAGCTATATTCTAGCTAGTAACAACTTTAGGAATGATTCGTTATCTTTTTCTATTTGTTGGTTTTATTTGTGCACTTTCTTTTATCCTATGTCAACCCTTTGGTACAACCTTACTAGTTGGCATAACTCGGGCGTTTCCATCATACCCGAGCCAACCCTCGGGGTTACCCAATACATTCCCTAATGATAACCTTAAAGTCTAATAATAATAATAATAACAACTACAATACTAAAAATAAAAAATAATAATAATACTAACTATAACAATAAAAATAAACAACTATAATAATAATAACTATAAAGATGATAATAATAATATTAATAAAAACTATATTAATACTAATACCTACAATGATAATAATAATAATAATAACGACTATAATAATATTAAACATAACCTTAAACAAGGGCGTAACTGAAAACTATCTACGACAATTTGATGTAGAGTCTCCCCTACTCGCGCTCCTAGTCGCACTCCTACTCGAGTACCAAAACGACTACTAGCAACACCTAACGGGGTATTGAGAACTCGGAATTCTCTTTATATTAGAGCGTTTCCAAAGAAACTTATGTTCTAAATTCAACCTTAAGGCTTATATTTATAAGGTAGCAACAGACAGATGAAAAACTTTCAGGGACGATGTGAGATGAATGTTACGAGGCCTGAAACTTCATTCATTTCATTTTGAAATGTGAAAGTTTCATATTATATTATTATTTATTATATATTATTATATTATTATAATTAATTCAGCTGTTTTACTCGTTTTTCTCTTATAACTTTTAATATATAGGTATTATAAAAATTCAAATATGTCGTTGTGACGAGCTTATTTTTTCTCTACGAGTCAACCTAAGTTTCGTAAAAAACGGAGCAGGTTCGAATATAATATATTATTATTATATTCAAACGGTCTCTTATAACATAAGAATTTCATCTAAAAACTTCAAACTTTAAATAGACAATTTACTTATTAATTACTCGTTTGACAATATATGAAATGCGAAGTTCATATGACCCAAACGCTCGGGTTGTTACACTAGTCATTAACAAATCACACAATGTCATTTTATTCTTACTCAAAACTACCAAAAACAAGAAACATCCGACCCATATCACTTAACACTCACATCACCAGAACAATTAAAATTGAGTGTAAATTTGTGGCTTTTTGCTCGGTTGTAGTACACATGTGTTGAATCCAATAGCCACTACCCACCACCCTTGTGGTGGCGTACTACCTTCTGCTGCCTGCAAGAACATGAATGCTTCACAAAAAACGCACTCAACCTATAAATATCAATTATTATGGTGAAAAAAATATATTAAAGTTTATGTAGGAATAAACTTCATTAAATTTTTGTGTAAATTAATCTTAACCAACTTATTAGTTAATATTTATATTTTTATTGACGTATTTATACACATTCTAAACCTAATTATAAGTCTATATCGCTAGCCTATTATAAGACTTAAACCGTCTATAACTTGAAAAAAGCATCAAGTAACTCATATGGGTATTATTGGACACATATATTAGTTATCAGATAACAATTATATATCTATACTTAATTAGTAAAGTCGGTGTACCCCGACCACTTTACAAAACTAAGCCCTAGATTGATTGGTTTGAGCTCTTATCGTTTTGTATTTTTCTCTTTTATTAATACTTAACAAATAGTAATTTTATTTATACCACTGAAAATTTGCAAACAAACCCTTAGATTTCGAAAGTTTTAATTCATTAGTTATTATAGTAATCTGATTTTTATCAATAACTTTTCTTTGTTAACACTTGCTTTCGAAAGAAAAAAAATAGTTTATTTTTTAACTTCTTTTTCTTGACATCTAGTTATAAATTTTGTTAAAAGCGAGTTAATAAAATACTTTTTTAAGGTATAGTGGGTTATTACGAAGACATGTCGATACCATGAATAATAAAGCTGATACCGACCGAAGAACATCGATACCGACCGAAGAACATCGATACTGTTATGTAATTTTTTTATATGTTTTGATTTCCTGAAACGAGTTGTCTACGTTAATATCAACGCCGTAGCATGCGTAACGAAGTTCCTAAACACGCCGCATCGTGCATGCTTAATTTCTAATTTCACTCAATATTGGCAAAAACTATATAGCTGGGATTTGATGATAGTAACTGGCCGTTTGTTTTAGTTATTATGCATGATTTTAAGATCATTTTTATTTTCTTATATTTTATTTTAATTATGGCTTAGTTTATCATTAGATCCGATTGACGATTAACAATATCCGATCAAAGCCATTAATATAACTCTTGGTCACTTAAAGTTATGTGTAAATAATAAACCTGCCATTGTGTGTGTTTGAAATGGTAATAAAAGTATTGTTGGTAAACCATCTTATAACCAGATCTTTTTATTGAATAAATAAAGGAAATATTTTGCACTAAAATTTGAAAAAAAAAATCTTGATATTTCATTTCGCTTTTAAACATCTAAAAAGATGACTCGTCTCTACCCATAGAGATGATGGCCGATAAATGAGAGATAAAAATAGTATATCATCTTATCCTATACTTGTTAGTACTGTTTTTTTTGAACATTTTTATCAGTTTGAATTAAACATACAAATATATACCTATAAAATGAATAGATGAATGACTTATTAATTACATACAAATTGAACCGATTAGCAACACAGGTGCTTAACAAACCCTCAACCACACCAAAATTTATATAAATCCATGTGACTATATTGTCTGTAGAGGTTTTTGTTTCTCAAACCATGTACAAATGGTTAGTTATTAAAAGGTTCATGTTTCACAGATTTTGTGGTTTTCATGTTTCCGACGACATTGTTTTTCTTCTTCTTTGAAAAGTATGTGACAAAATTAGGATAAACCAACGTCAAATTAGTAATTAATTAGAACTAATAGTTTGCAGGTAAACTGATGGCATTAATCTTTCTCAGAAAAAAAATCAATCATGTAAAGTTTAAATGTAGCTAATTAGATTTTTACCATTTAAATAATACTAATTACCAACGATTTTTGAATATTAATGTTGTAAATTATGCTATTATTATTTTACATTAAGAAATAGAGGGTTTCTTAGTTGATAACAATTACCAAACTTGGAAGTGATTATGCATAAGTTACAAGTGTTGATGTACATTTAGGTATTTTGTACTTAAGTATTATTTTTACATTTACACCCTTCACTTTGATAAACATAGTTCTTAAATCTTTTTCTTTAATCAATTCATAGTTCACCCTTACAATTTAACCTTCCTTTTTTAACCAATCTATAGTTGTACACACTAAACTTTAATAAAGCTATCATATAACAAATCTCAATTTATATCTTCATAAATTGACATATTTTTATAGTACGTTTTGATATTTAAGATGATTTACTTTTAAAACAAAACACCCTTATCGTTCTTTCTAACTGTAACACGTGTTCACAGTAAGAGTTATAAAACTAGTTACAGTAATTTATAAAAATTAAATTAAATAGAATAGCCATAAATGTTAATGACTTAAAAAGGGAAAAGGATACCCTA
This sequence comes from Flaveria linearis, assembly GCA_024085815.1. Taxonomy (NCBI): domain Eukaryota; kingdom Viridiplantae; phylum Streptophyta; class Magnoliopsida; order Asterales; family Asteraceae; genus Flaveria; species Flaveria linearis. The sequence goes on from CM044006.1 coordinate 86,824,485, forward strand.
CAACCATCATTAAAAGTGGTCAAAGTTTTGAAAATGAAACCATTGATGGTAAAAGCGATGTCCAAATCATCCCAAACTAAATTGGTCAAAAGAAGACTTCTACTTATGATTTGACGTAAAACTCTTCACAAATCCAAACCGCATTATGAGCACCAAACATGGAGCTATATCATTAATTAAATAATCTTTATTTATTTTAAGTTTTGGTGCTCTGCTTTTTCGGTCGTAATTGATGTTTGTATGTTCTTGCGCTCTACCTCCTTGCTAGACGCTTCGTATATTATACAATTTTTTGTTGTTCAGAAAAAAAAATATATTACGTAAGCTTTGACAATTCAAAATTTCTTTTAAAACAAAATCACACTCATCTATTTTTACTTATAAACTAAATCAACTCTTAATGTATCACATAATTAGAATTTTAACCTTGATATTCTTCAAAGAGTCACAAATAATTCATACGCTTTATGTAGTTTATAAGTAGTCACTCACTTACGTTTGTGTAATTGTTTTGCCACTATTCTAATGAAAAAGGTATAGTTGCTTATTCATCCCTAGTATCTAAAATTGTATAATTTTTATTACTTTTTAAGTTTGTCACATCTATAATCCTAAGTATAAAAGTTAATTCAAGTGAATTTCTTTATCCCTCTTTTACTCTTTGCCTTTTGTGGGTAATTCTAGTTTAATTAAGTTTTAATTAGTAATAAAATCCATAAACAGATTTAGATTAATTAATATATGAAAACTAAATTTGAAGTTAAAAGTCTCCATTCACTAACAGATTGACACTCAATTAAGGTTACCGTCATTAGTACGTTATTATAGAATATGTACAATTTATGTGTAATACATAGTTTCTAGTTATCGTTATCAGTTTTTATAAATTAAAAACAATAGCACACACAACACTCATAATCTTTACCTTTTTTCTTTCTTATCTTATTTTCATATATTCATTATTTGGGCTAGCTATTTATATATACGTAAAACCGTAAGTCAAAAGAGACATCCTTAAAATTTACACATAACTCACGTAGTTGTGGATGTTCCATCCATGTTCTCTTCAAAAATCAACACGAGTATGAAAAGGAAGATAGCGGTCGATGGTAAGACCGTCCACGTCTTTTAGATTTACATAGATTTACAAAATAATAGTTCCGCAATTGATGTTAGGATTCAATCGCGAATCAATTGCAATTGTAACGTGTAACACCCCGGCCCGGATAGGGCTGACGTGTCACCATCACGGATATCAAAATCAAAACGCATTCCCATTATTAAAAACGATTACAAGTTCAAATTTCAAAACCTAATTAAATGTTCAATACATTTATTAAAGTAACAGATAATCTTGGTCTTCAATTCACTCTTCATTGATTTCCCGGATTACCCTGCTGACCTGACGTGCATGAAAACAAAAGCACGCCTGAGCATAACGCTCAGTGAACGGAATAGCGGATAACAAAAAAAAATAAACAAAAAAATAAACAGACATGACGATAATCAAAGAATCAGCAGATATCAGAAACAAACAGACATGGTGATAATCAAAGAATCGACAGATATCAAAAATAAACAGACATGTGATAATCAAGGAATTGGCGGATATAAAAATAAGCAGACATGGTAATAATCAAGGAACCGACAGATATCAAAAATAAACAGACATGAGATAATCAAGTAATTAGCAGAACCAAAGATCATAAGATATATATATCAAATAGAACATACGTCACAAGACATATGTCAGATAGAACATACCCCGAGCTAATAATCATATCATATAATAACTGAACAGGGGGAACACAGGTAGCGAGCCCGTGAACCAATGTGAAATGAAGTATGGGCAGACATACAAACCATTCACCAGAGTCCTGCATGGAATGGTGTGTAACCATCCATCAGGAAATAACAGAACTAGCCTAGGATCGATCCATACGCCTCTGAGGAAATAATAATATAACCAGACATAATTTTCAGAGTCCTCTTTAGAGACGCCGTGATCTCAGCTCACCGCCACGGTTGGTGCCACGTTATCGATGCCGCAATAACGCTTCTTGGTCACCCCAAGATAGGGAGAGCTCGGGTAACAAATTCAGAAATATATAGTAGTCAAGCTGCTTATAACAGAATCAAAAGCAAATTATCAGTAATCAAAACTAGAAATGAACGGAAATCAAATACGAGACAGAAATCAGGAATTTGTACTACAAAGTAACGGAAAATATTATTTATACTAAGATATAAAGAATCAGGAATCCGTACCTTATACACGAATGACAATAATCAGAAACAAGGTCTAGGCTCGGTTAACGTCGCGAGAACCTACGATAACGTAACGCAAATCATAGTTTGGATTTTCCTATTTTAAATTGGAAAAATTCCAGTTCTGCCCTTGTCTTTTCGCACTCGTTAAAAATACTAAACGACGTTTAAAAATTCTGAAAATCTCCAGTTTACTAGAATAGTGATTTCTAAACAACTTTCATTTAGAAAAGTTTCTGATTTGGATTACCGAAATATGAGAAAAACGTGGATCTTTACAGCTGCGCAGAACTGCTAGCTGTTACGAAAACGACTATTTGGAGGTCTAAACGAATGAGTTTTTCTATGTTTTATATATCAACAGATTCGTTTTTCGACGAACTTTGTCATGGACATAAGGTTTAACTGATTTGGATCTGTTATGATAAAGTTATGGCCTCCGTAAGTTGGCTGTAAAATACGTATAAATCAAGGTATTTTGGTAAACCGTAAAATTATTTCTAGTTAAAATACGTCCGTTACGGGTCTGGAAATATTTTTATAAATAAGTATAAATCATGGTTGACTTCTGAAAAATTTGGCTAATCATATTATTAATCCGTTTGTCATTTATAAAATCACATCCCAAAATATTAATAAAACTAGTTAAACGTGTGACTTGTTTAAAATGCTCGGTAAATGACTAAATCTTAATTTGGTCAAAATACCTATATTTCCAGTAGCTAAAACAATATCAAGATAGGATCGTATCAAGTTTACTAAGTTAAGCAAGGAAACTATGTTTAAAATGTAAACCGAATATAAACGAGTACTTATGCGAACGGGCATCCTATGATCAAAGGCAATGAACTAGAATACTAATTAGGATGTCTAAGATTCAAGGATAACATAATGGCTAATACATTTTAATGATTCCCACTATTTAAAGTTTATTTTATAAAAAAATAAACTAATTATAATGTTTTCTTACTATTATACACAATAATTGTTAAGGTTTTTAAGTAAATAAATTTACAGAAAATAATCAGTTAACTTGTAAAATAAACAAGATTTATAAAACTTGTTTTTATAATTTTTAGAAATTTTTACAAAATTTTAAGAGGTCCAAAAGGCATGAAAAAAAATAACTGGAGGTGCCGGGGTCGAACCCGGGACCTGTCGATTGGGGAAACATGTACTTAGCCAGTGAACCAAGGCTTATAGCCGCACCAAGACTTGGTTCCATAAACCTTTAAACACACTACAGAATATCCCCAACCACCAAGAACCCTAAAATCGAATCGATCAAATTGAACATAGATTCGTAATTGTTAATGTAATTAAGCATAGGGCTTTTGTCCCTAGACTAGAATCGAGCATAAAGGTGGGTTCAATTACCTGTTTCGAAGTTCTAATTGTGATGATCGATCGGTAGCAGGTCACGGCTTCGGGAAGAACTCAAACGATGAAGAATTCTTGAAGATAATCGAATTAAATGCACAGGTAGCTTCTAATCGATGAAATGGATAAAAGCCCTCTATTTAATTCGATTAAACTTGATCGCAGGTTGGGTTTCAGATGAGTTTCAGGTCGCGACTTTGAAGGAATCGAACAGAGAATTTTGGTGAATTGCAAATGTAATTTAGATTGTTAAAAGCTTAGAAACAGATATACGATCGTTTAGATAAAGTTAATTGAATTATTATATACGTCTAGTGCGATTTGAAACGTGGATGGTCGGCCGAAAGAAAAAGAAAAAGAAATTGGTATAGATCGCACTCAAATCGAATCAATTTTTGTGGGGTATTGTTCGCCTCTTTCACGTGAACGATTTGGTATATTTCTAGCATTTAAAAATTGAGTTTTCGGGTGGTTTCGTGGGTCACCGGCGCCGCGCCGGAGTATCGCCGGCCGGCGACCGGATAATCGGGGAGAGAGACTGAGGTATTTTCGGATTTTACAGAAATGGTCCCTGTGGTTTTCATTCTTTTTAATTTCTGCACAAGGTTATTAATTTAAGTTTCAAATTAACACAAATACCCCCTGAACCTTTTATTATTATTATTATTATTATTATTATTATTATTTATTACGGGTATTATAATTCTACCCCCCTTAAAATAATTTCGTCCACGAAATTGCTAGGTACAGATCGAAACAAGATATGACATAACGAACACGGAGTATTAAAGAATCAACAAGTGGATGAGATAACTCATAATCATTTAGATGCAGAGACGGAACTAATCACAAAAATAGCAACATGTAATAGATAATCTAATGGTCAGAAATTAATAACTGATATCTGTAATGCCAAAATATGTCAAAAAATACATTAACAAAAACTAAGTGCTAAGCTGTAAAAAGATTCGGATATTGGGAACGGATTTCATCTTCTATCTCCCATGTAGCTTCGCGTTCGGAATGGTTTTTCCATAATACTTTAACAAAAGGAATAGTTTTCCTACGCATAATGCGTTCCTGCCGGTCAAGGATAGCTTCTGGTTCTTCCTCGAATGATAAATCCTCACGAATCAAATGTAGTGGATAGTTAACCACATGAATAGGATGATAATTGTATCCCCTTAAAAGAGATACATGAAAGACGTTATGCACATGTGACAGTTGAGGTGGTAAAGCCAAACGATACGAAACCTCACCAACTCTTTCTAGAATTTCAAAGGGTCCGATAAACCGTGGACTAAGTTTCCCTTTAAGACCAAAACGTCGTACGCCTTTGCAAGGCGAAACCTTCAGGAATACCTTATCACCGACCTTAAACTCCAAAAGTCGACGGTGTCGGTCTGCATAGCTTTTCTGTCTACTTTGAGCCTCCTTTAACTTTTCTCTAGCAATGGCAACTTTCTCATTCGTGATTTGAACTAACTCGGGTCCTTCGATGACTCTTTCACCGACTTCTTCCCAACAAACAGGTGCTCTACATTTACGACCATATAATAATTCGAAAGGTGCCATGCCAATGCTAGCTTGCCAACTATTATTGTAAGCAAACTCGACCAAACACAAGTACTCGTCCCAGTTTCCAGTCCACTCTAAGGCACAAGCTCGAAGCATGCCCTCAAGTGTCTGGATAGTACGCTCTGACTGACCGTCAGTCTGAGGATGAAACGCCGTACTAACCTCAACTTGGTGCCCCATGCAGCTTGCAAACCTTTCCAAAAACGAGAAGTGAACCTCGGGTCTCGATCAGACACGATAGACACCGGAGTGCCATGAAGTCTAACAATCTCTTGTGTGAACACTTCAGAAAGTTTGCTAACCGAAAATCCTTGCTGAATTGGGAGAAAGTGAGCCGACTTTGACAATCTGTCAACTACAACCCATATCGCATCATTCTTCTTAAATGTCCTTGGCAACCCTGTCACAAAATCCATGGAAATATCATCCCATTTCCATACAGGAATAGGTAGTGGTTGAAGCAAACCACTAGCTCTCTGATGCTCAATCTTGACCTGCTGACAAGTAAGGCAACGGCTAACATACTTAGCCACGTCTTCTTTCATACCATTCCACCAGAAATTTTGACGAAGATCACGGTACATCTTAGTAGATCCTGGATGGATAGAGAACGGAGAACTATGTGCCTCAGCTAATAACGATTCTCGAAGAGAAGAATCATTAGGCACACATAAACGTTTACCACACCAGATTACTCCGTGCTCATCTACTCTGAATTCTGATTGCTTACCAATCTCCACATTCTGTAAGATTGCCCAGAGTTCACCATCGTCTTTCTGTGCGTTCTTAATCCGGAATATTAAGTCTGATTCTATCTGAAGACTAGCGAGATATCCGTCACTCTTGCCAATATGTAGGCCAATACCTAATTTATCAAGATCGGTAATGTTCTGAGGCTGTAGCTGTAGGGAGGCTACTGTTCCTGAGCTCTTCCTGCTAAGAGCATCAGCTACCACATTGGCCTTTCCCGGATGATATTGAATATTAGCATCATAATCTTTTAACAATTCTAACCATCTTCTCTGCCTCATGTTTAGTTCTTTTTGTGTGAAGATGTATTTCAAGCTCTTGTGATCAGTAAAAATATCACAAGTCTCTCCGTAAAGATAGTGACGCCATATTTTCAGCGCGAAAATAACAGCAGCGAGTTCAAGATCATGCGTAGGATAATTAACCTCATAAGGTTTCAACTGCCGCGAAGCATAAGCAATGACCTTACCATGCTGCATTAGCACACATCCGAGTCCCTTTTTAGAGGCATCGCTGTAAATCTGATATCCACCCGTGCCCGATGGAAGTGTAAGAATCGGGGCAGACACCAATCTCTTCTTAAGCTCTTCGAAGCTTTTCTCCCGCTCATCATTCCAAGAGTACTTAACCCCTTTCCTTAGAAGTTGCGTAAGGGGTAAAGCAATAACAGAGAACCCTTCGACAAATCTACGATAGTAACCAGCAAGACCAAGAAAACTCCGGACTTCTGTGGCTGAAGTAGGTCTTGGCCATTTAGTGATTGCCTCTATCTTTGCTGGATCCACCATAATACCATCTGCAGAGACCACATGACCCAGAAAAGCTACTTGACTCAACCAAAATTCACATTTTGAAAACTTAGCGTAAAGCTTCTTGTTACGCAGAGTTTCAAGCACGATACGAAGATGGTCTTCATGTTCCTCCTTACTCTTAGAATAGATAAGAATGTCATCTATAAACACGATGACGAACTTATCCAGATAGTCATGGAAAACTCGGTTCATTAGGTCCATGAAAACAGCTGGGGCATTCGTTAACCCGAACGGCATAACCAAGAATTCATAGTGACCATATCGCGTACGGAAGGCAGATTTAGGGACATCAGAATCTTTGATCTTTAGCTGATGGTAACCAGACCTCAGATCGATTTTAGAGAAACACTTTGCACCCTGAAGCTGATCAAATAAATCATCAATACGAGGCAGAGGGTAACGATTACGGATAGTGATCTTGTTGAGTTCTCTGTAGTCAATGCAGAGTCTCAAAGAACCATCTTTCTTCTTCACGAATAGGACCGGTGCACCCCAAGGTGAGACACTTGGTCTAATAAATCCAAGATCTAATAACTCCTGTAATTGCTCCTTCAGTTCTTTGAGTTCAAGTGGTGCCATACGGTAAGATGCCTTGGAAATCGGTTCAGCACCAGGAATAAGATCAATAGTGAATTCCACCTCGCGGTCTGGTGGAAGTCCAGGTAGCTCCTTAGGAAACACATCGGGAAAATCACAGACAACCGGATAATCAGAAATGCTAGGCTCTTCAGGAGATAAAATTTTAACTGAAGCAAGGAATCCTGTAGCGCCGTGAAGTAGGGATTTACGAGCCTTAAATGCTGAAATTATTTGTAGAGTTTTTCGAGGTGTAGTCCCCTGATAAATGAGTTCAGGATGATGGGGATCTCCAAACAGAATGCGACGAGTCTGACACTCAATTGTAACATGATGCCGAGTTAACCAGTCCATTCCCAAGATGATATCAAAATCTTCCATTTGCATGGGCAACAGATCCGCTGTAAGAATGAGCGATTCAACTCGGATCGGACAATCCTCATACACATGAGAGATTGTAACAGAGTTTCCCATAGGAGTCATAATATTCAAAGTATTTTCTAATAATGTTGGGCTCATCTTTAGATGTTTAAGAAAAGATTAAGAAATTATGGAGTGTGTTGCTCCAGTATCAAATAAGACCTGAACTTCACGAGTTCCTAACATGAGAGTACCAGAAACAGTACCTAAAGAATTTATGTTACCATGGCACACTTAGTAATAGATAACAAGCATAATTAGAATTGTAAGACTACTAGATTATTCAGATACGATAGATTCACATATGGGAGGAATATCAAGAGTCATACCTGGTGTGTTTGCTGCATCCTTGGCGTTCAGAGCAAACACTCGTCCTCCATTAGTAGGTTGTTTTGCACTATTTCCAGCCTTCCCTTTGTTATCAGGATACGGACAGTCTTTCAGTACATGGCCGGTCTTTCCACATCTAAAACAGGCTCCTGAAGCTCGCCGACAAACACCAAAATGACGTTTTCCACATGTAGTGCATACCGGGACTTGCTCTTGACCTTGGTTTTCGGCAGGTTTAGGATTCTGCTGTTTTTGTTTCCATTGATTACCTTGGCGGTTATTATTTCTGTTGAATTGGGCTTTTCGATCACCTGTATGGTGTCTCTCGCTTGAAGATTGCCCAGAAGGTGCGGTATGGTGTCCTTCACGATTTCTCTTTCGACTCTCCTCAGCTTTAGCTAACCTCTTCTTGTTTTCCATGTCAAGTGTTTTCACGGCATCAGCTACTTCATTGATATTGTTAAACCTTTGAGTTACTATCCACCTCCGAGTCCTCTCATGAACAGCCCATTTCAACTTTTCTGCTTGGGCCTCTGGGCTACCTGCAGCTTCCCCAAGAAAGCTAGCCAACCTACAGAATCTTGCCATGAATTCTTGCCAAGGTTCACCATCGCGTTGCTCAATAGATGCATATTCCCGTGCATACTCACTTCGTTCCACTTCAGAGAAATACTTTCGGAAGAATATTGTGCGGAAATCGGCCCAAGTAAGGGTAGCAGCATAACCTTCTCCACCATGTGCAAGTTTTACCCCTTCCCACCAAACTAGAGCATCATCCTCCAGTTTGTAAGAGGCCAACCTAGTTTTAAATATGTCATCGACTCCTAGTACTTCGAATATCTTTTCCACATGGGCTATCCAGTTCCGAGCATCCATCGGTGTAGCAGCATCACTAAAAGATCTTGGTCTTTGCTTCATAAAGCGTTCAAGCCAGACATGAATCCCAGCCACAAGTGGTGTTGCATTTCCACCGGAAGATGGTCCAGTATGGTTCCCGCCAGAAGGTGGCTCTGAGTTATTTCCACCGGGTGGAGGTCCTGTGTTGTTTCCCTCCGAATTCGCCTGTTGCATCTGCTGGATGACTGTTTGAGCAGTCTGAGTCATCAGATTAGGGAGTATTCCAGAAATAGCAGCGTTTACAGCATTAGCAACGAGGGTTTCAAGAGGAGTATCAGATGAGGGGCCACTCGATTGATTGCGGTTGTTCACACGTCTCTTAGGAGCCATCTGAAACGAAAATATACGTGTGAACACTGGAATTTAGATTGGAAAACAAATTAGATCCTAACCCAACGTCTACCCATTACCTCACAAGTTTATTATTAATGTTTAAGTTTTCTACAGGAAAGAGCCTTTGCTCTGATACCACAACTGTAACACCCCGGCCCGGATAGGGCTGACGTGTCACCATCACGGATATCAAAATCAAAACGCATTCCCATTATTAAAAACGATTACAAGTTCAAATTTCAAAACCTAATTAAAATGTTCAATACATTTATTAAAGTAACAGATAATCTTGGTCTTCAATTCACTCTTCACTGGTTTCACGGATTACCCTGCTGACCTGACGTGCATGAAAACAAAAGCACGCCTGAGCATAACGCTCAGTGAACGGAATAGCGGATAACAAAAAAAATAAACAAAAAAAAATAAACAGACATGACAATAATCAAAGAATCAGCAGATATCAGAAACAAACAGACATGGTGATAATCAAAGAATCGACAGATATCAAAAATAAACAGACATGTGATAATCAAGGAATTGGCAGATATCAAAAATAAGCAGACATGGTAATAATCAAGGAACCGACAGATATCAAAAATAAACAGACATGAGATAATCAAGTAATTAGCAGAACCAAAGATCATAAGATATATATATATCAAATAGAACATACGTCATAAGACATTTGTCAGATAGAACATACCCCGAGCTAATAATCATATCATATAATAACTGAACAGGGGGAACACAGGTAGCGAGCCCGTGAACCAATGTGAAATGGAGTATGGGCAGACATACAAACCATTCACCAGAGTCCTGCATGGAATGGTGTGTAACCATCCATCAGGAAATAACAGAACTAGCCTAGGATCGATCCATACGCCTCTGAGGAAATAATAATATAACCAGACATAATTTTCAGAGTCCTCTTTAGAGACGCCGTGATCTCAGCTCACCGCCACGGTTGGTGCCACGTTATCGATGCCGCAATAACGCGTCTTGGTCACCCCCAAGATAGGGAGAGCTCGGGTAACAAATTCAGAAATATATAGTAGTCAAGCTACTTATAACAGAATCAAAAGCAAATTATCAGGAATCAAAACTAGAAATGAACGGAAATCAAATACGAGACAGAAATCAGGAATTTGTACTACAAAGTAACGGAAAATATTATTTATACTAAGATATAAAGAATCAGGAATCCGTACCTTATACACGAATGACAATAATCAGAAACAAGGTCTAGGCTCGATTAACGTCGCGAGAACCTACGATAACGTAACGCAAATTATAGTTTGGATTTTCCTATTTTAAATTGGAAAAATTCCAGTTCTGCCCTTGTCTTTTCGCACTCGTTAAAAATACTAAACGACGTTTAAAAATTCTGAAAATCTCCAGTTTACTAGACTAGTGATTTCTAAACAAGTTTCATTTAGAAAAGTTTCTGATTTGGATTACCGAAATATGAGAAAAACGTGGATCTTTACAGCTGCGCAGAACTGCTAGCTGTTACGAAAACGACTATTTGGAGGTCTAAACGAATGAGTTTTTCTATGTTTTATATATCAACAGATTCGTTTTTCGACGAACTTCGTCATGGACATAAGGTTTAACTGATTTGGATCTGTTATGATAAAGTTATGGCCTCCGTAAGTTGGCTGTAAAATACGTATAAATCAAGGTATTTTGGTAAACCGTAAAATTATTTCTAGTTAAAATACGTCCGTTACGGGTCTGGAAATATTTTTATAAATAAGTATAAATCATGGTTGACTTCTGAAAAATTTGGCTAATCATATTATTAATCCGTTTGTCATTTATAAAATCACATCCCAAAATTAATAAAACTAGTTAAACGTGTGACTTGTTTAAAATGCTCGGTAAATGACTAAATCTTAATTTGGTCAAAATACCTATATTTCCAGTAGCTAAAACAATATCAAGATAGGATCGTATCAAGTTTACTAAGTTAAGCAAGGAAACTATGTTTAAAACGTAAACCGAATATAAACGAGTACTTATGCGAACGGGCATCCTATGATCAAAGGCAATGAACTAGAATACTAATTAGGATGTCTAAGATTCAAGGATAACATAATGGCTAATAACATTTTAATGATTCCCACTATTTAAAGTTTATTTTATAAAAAAAATAAACTAATTATAATGTTTTCTTACTATTATACACAATAATTGTTAAGGTTTTTAAGTAAATAAATTTACAGAAAATAATCAGTTAACTTGTAAAATAAACAAGATTTATAAAACTTGTTTTTATAATTTTTAGAAATTTTTACAAAATTTTAAGAGGTCCAAAAGGCATGAAAAAAATAACTGGAGGTGCCCGGGGTCGAACCCGGGACCTGTCGATTGGGGAAACATGTACTTAGCCAGTGAACCAAGGCTTATAGCCGCACCAAGACTTGGTTCCATAAACCTTTAAACACACTACAGAATATCCCCAACCACCAAGAACCCTAAAATCGAATCGATCAAATTGAACATAGATTCGTAATTGTTAATGTAATTAAGCATAGGGCTTTTGTCCCTAGACTAGAATCGAGCATAAAGGTGGGTTCAATTACCTGTTTCGAAGTTCTAATTGTGATGATCAATCAGTAGCAGGTCACGGCTTCGGGAAGAACTCAAACGATGAAGAATTCTTGAAGATAATCGAATTAAATGCACAGGTAGCTTCTAATCGATGAAATGGATAAAAGCCCTCTATTTAATTCGATTAAACTTGATCGCAGGTTGGGTTTCAGATGAGTTTCAGGTCGCGACTTTGAAGGAATCGAACAGAGAATTTTGGTGAATTGCAAATGTAATTTAGATTGTTAAAAGCTTAGAAACAGATATACGATCGTTTAGATAAAGTTAATTGAATTATTATATACGTCTAGTGCGATTTGAAACGTGGATGGTCGGCCGAAAGAAAAAGAAAAAGAAATCGGTATAGATCGCACTCAAATCGAATCAATTTTTGTGGGGTATTGTTCGCCTCTTTCACGTGAACGATTTGGTATATTTCTAGCATTTAAAAATTGAGTTTTCGGGTGGTTTCGTGGGTCACCGGCGCCGCGCCGGAGTATCGCCGGCCGGCGACCGGATAATCGGGGAGAGAGACTGAGGTATTTTCGGATTTTACAGAGATGGTCCCTGTGGTTTTCATTCTTTTTAATTTCTGCACAAGGTTATTAATTTAAGTTTTCAAATTAACACAAATACCCCCTGAACCTTTTATTATTATTATTATTATTATTATTATTATTATTATTATTATTATTTATTACGGGTATTATATAACGTGTCTCGTCATGTGTTTTAATCAAACAAAGCACAAAATCCCAATGTTTAGACCAAAATACGAGGAAGTATATTAATATGAAAAGGTTTAAATATGTGACGGAAAATTTGGATAATTAAAGCAAGTAGTTCATGGGATACATGTTCTTCAGGATTGGAAGACAATGTGTATAAAAATAGCATCAAGAGACCGACAAAATGAGAATAGACCACACTTTGTGGTACCGATAAATCATTGCATTCCTATTTTCTATTTCTTTATGACAATGATAAATAATTTTTAATAGTGGATCATATGACGGTTTCATATAGTTTAGAGAAAATTACAAAAATAGTCCATATGCTTTGATCATATTTGGTCCCCAGATTTTAACAATTACAAATTTAATCCAAACATTTAGAAGTTTTGTTGCAAATTTAGTCCCCACAGTTAGTGTCCGTTAGTTTTAAACGATCTGGTACTAAATATGCAATATGATCAAACCATATGGACTAATTGTGCACTTTGTTCAAAAAATTAAAAAAAATTGAAAATCAAATAAATTTTAAAAGAAATTAAAATCAAACATAAGAAATTCAAATAAACATCAATAATAAATTTCAATAATTTAAAAAAAATAAAATAAAGGTTAAAAAATCAAATCAAATTCAAAACTAAATAAAAGTAAAAATAAAACGTATGTAAAAAGAGAATCGAGAAGTATTAAAAAAGAAGTATATGATTAAAGTAAAAATTAAATAAAAAACAAATAAAAATTAAAAATACAATCAAATAAACCTTTATAAAATTCAAAATAAATATTAAAAAATCATATTAAAGTTAAAAAATAAAAAAACAGTTCGATTTTATTTTTCGTTTTTTGGATATATATTTTCACAAGGTTTTTGTATTATTCGATTTAAACATGACATATGAACTTCATAAAAAATAATTATAATAAAAATTTTAAGCATACTTCTCATTTCTTTTTTTATATGCTTTTATTGTTACTTTTATTTACTTTTTTAAAGTTGGTTTAATTTTTTAACCTTTAATTTGTTTTTAAAGATTGTTGAATTTCTTTATTAATGTTTATTTGAATTTTTTTAAGTTGTAATTTTTTAATTTTTTATATGATTTTTTTTAGTTTTTTTAATTTTTTTGAGAAAATTACATAATTGGTCCCTATGGTTTGACCGTATTGCATATTTAGTCCCCAGATCGTTAAAAACTAACGGACACTAACGGTGTAGACTTAATTTACAACAAACTTTAAAATGTTTGGACTAAATTTATAATTTTAAAATTTAAGGACCAAACTTGCAATATGGTCAAATCACATGGACTATTTTTATAATTTTCTTTATAATTTATTTATAGTTAAGTTATATTACGGGTATTGTTAAAGATACATTCATTATGTACTATATAACCTAAGCCCTTTACTATTTCTCCTCAATATTTTAGTAGGTGTACACTTTTTGTTGGGTGCATTTTTTCCACTAAGTTCATTATGTACTAAATAACCTAAGCCCTTTACTATCTACATGTATTTCTTTTATAATTTCCTTCACCGTAAACCCAAGATGATATTAATAGCTTGCTCAAATTTATGATAATAGAAAAATATGTGGTTAAAACTCTAATATTTGTGAGTGTGAATAGTGTTAGGTTCACCTAATGGGAGCTATCAATACGTGGCGTGGAGCTTGCTTGAAATGGCTCAATATGAATCTGAGTCAAATTGAGCTAGCTTAGTATGAAAATAAGGTAAATTCGGTTCGATTCGATTCGGTTCGTAACGATTCGAGCCGCCTCAGTTTGGCTCATTTGTTAGATCGGCTCAGTATGACTCGGATTATTTTACTTGTACTATATTTTTTATGTATATAATATATATAATGGTATTGCTCAATTGTTAAAGGTAGATGGTATTGTGTGTTTTGAATATGCAACTTCTGTTTAAGAACAATGAACATGTAATGAGTTATGTAGTATTATATAGATATAGTTTTTATAGCTATTTCTAATAATATCATATAATGTTATGCTATAATGTTTGTATTGGATCGATTCATGTGTTGCCTCTTTATTTTTGTACATTAGAATGAAGAATTCAAGCATACTTTCAAATTTTTTACTAAAACAAAATGTTATACAGTGGCGCGAGTTTAGTTCGTTTGGTTTTAATGTTAATGAAGTTATTTGTATTACGTTGAAGTTGACTTCAATTTTTTTTGAATTATTTTGTATTTTGTAAAACTTGACATAGAATGTTATGAATCGTGTAATATAATGAATTTATTTTTCATTTGATTTTCTAATTGTGTTTATGAAGTTAAAATCAAGCCAAAACGAACTGTGCCAGCTCGGTTAGAAAATGAGCCAAGATCGAGCTCGTAAATTTTGTTTGGTTTTAAATTTGAGCCGAGTCAAGCTAGCTCGGTTTAAATTCAAGCCACATGCAAGTTTGCTCTGACTTGATTTGATTCAGCTTGTCAACAACACTAACTGCCAAGTGGCATACAAATGTTTTTTCTTGTCTTGTTAAAATTTTCCAACAGTTATTATATCAAATGTTTACGAAAAGGGGACGCTGGCGTGGTTTATTTGAATAAAAAAACCTTTTTCGTAATAGTAGCAAAATTGCATGACAAATGGGAGAGAAGAAAAGGCAAGTGATTTATGTAGAAAGCAATTCTCTTTGTGTCACATCTCTTCAAAAGAACTCAAAAGCAATTTGAATGTCAATTCAGTCTTAAAGGTGAGCCTCATTCTCTTACTTGCTTTTCAAGTTGAATAAATAGTTATAATTTCTTCTAAATAATATAAATTTTATTTTTATATATAATTTGCTAAATTAGTAGAACATGCATTAACATACTTTATTTATATATAAGTTGCTTTTCAAGTTGTTTCAATATTTTTTATTATCTAAATAAGTTGTTTCATTAATCTCAAAACATACTTTGTGTGGAAGAAGCACACCTATTTTCTGCTAACGATATTCTTGTAAAACATCATAACACAAAGCGATGCAAATTGTTTAGTTAATAACAAGTTGTGAAAAGCCCAAATTTATTGGTATCATATACTAATATAATCATAGGACTATTGTTGAACCATATATAAAATCAAAACAATCATTAATTTACAATATATAAAACATAAACTATTGTTTTACATAAATATATATTAAAGCTGGTTATATTTAGTTGTTTATACAATTATTATTTATTTATTATATACACATATGTAAAACATCTCAAATATCACATGTCTTAATTTACATTTACGTAAATTAATGATTTTTTGATTCTCGAAATAAGAAGTTGTATTAATTTTGACCCCTAAAATATAAACCTTAATCAAATATTAACAATTTGGATGCGCATGCTTGGAGCTACCACTAAATTAGATGCATTTACTTTTTTTATTGGTAAAACGAAATTTATTTATTGTGTAAGACCCTGTTGTAGGAAGATGCTATAACAAAGAAAACCAATTTACAGTAGAAACTCACAACATTATAAGATTTTTATTGGCTGAAATTACATCACTTCTCGCATTCAAGGGAATAATTTATGTGTTAAGCCGAAACCGAAAGTATAAATTTGATGCATCAAGAAGCTGTAAAAAAAGTTGAACGATTAATCACGTTAAATGATTGAAAAGGACCCCAATGTTTAGTTCGTTTTTGAGGCTCCAATAACGCGAAGCCATCCATGCCAATATATACATATATTGGATCTTTATTTGTTACTAGATATTAACTATTTATCATGTATCTTATATTCTTATCTCTTGATTTACATACCACTCCTTGAACTATATCATTAAGCTTCGTCACCTAGAAGAAATGTGTGCAAGGGCGTGAGTACAATGGAATATTACCCAAGTAAATTAAAACTTAGATAAATTATATGTATCATTCGTGTTTGATAGTTTTTACATCTTAGTGAATCTTATATGAAGGGCTCCTTTGTGTCCAGCTATCATTACAAAAGTGGCTTCATGATATTTTATCATTTTTAATAACTTTAACATTGGACATGCTTTGAAGCAAGTGGAAATGTTGTTTTGTTGTCATAAAGGTCATAAGTTTAAGCTGTAATAACCAGCCTCCTACATAAAATGTAAAGTAAAACTGTATATATCGGATTGTTGCGGAAAGTGAGAACTAAATCAAACATTGTATACATCTTTTACAAAGACTATGTCTTCCTTGTTTCATATCTTCATTTGTGATATGACAAGTAAATTTAACATCATGTTGACAATTGGGTTGTGTTGTTCAACGTTCAAGTGTACTATATATTAATTTAGTATGTATAGGCCCAATTCAAGTAGACCAGGCCCAGTTTCATTTTGATGCCATTGGCTTCAAATAACAAACTAAATCCACTTTTATAGTTTTATTACCTACCTTAAGAGTTAAGACTAGATCTAAAAAGCCTTATTCGTTTCAGACCGATCCCAAGCCCAAAACTAGATAGTAGTATAATACTCGTGTAAATCTTAAGGACGTAACGTAATGACTTCATACTAAATGAATTGCATGCATAAAGTCTACTCGTTCTGCATGGGCAAATAGGGAAATTTTATTTACTTAATGATTAGTTTCTTGAGCGTTACAGCACAATTATAAAGTATTACCTATAGGATCTTAATAAAATCAAAGCCTTATGCTTAATATAAATATTGTTTCTTACGACTTGAACTCGTTACTTCAATGTCACAAATACATAATTATTAAATCAATGAAATTCTTTACCTGGTAAATTATTCATGATGACTTACAGAAATCTCGAATCATGAAAGGGACATACGACTCTTAGCGTCTGTGAATTATAAATTTAAATTTTTTTCCCTAAATCACTAATTTCTAAATAAAAATTGAAAATAATGCTCGTACTAGAAACCATTTATAACATCAAAACAAGAATACCAAATTTTAATACATGCTGAATTACAAAGTGTATACTTTTACACATTGATAATCAAATAATATCATCAATACTTCATCTCTGAATGCTAATCAGGTATTGAATGAAGCATTTATTTAATGTAACTAGTGTTTTACCAGCCGCGTGCATGTTGCGGGGTGTCACACGCAACGTAATAAAGTATAGATTAATAATTGACCCGACTTGTCTCTGGATTAAATTAGCGTCGAATCGTTAAGTAACTCGAATTTATACCATTGAACAAAAATGTATTATACTTCACCTTCTTTTTTCCAAACAAAATTATATCAAAACGTAGGCCACGTCAAAACATACGCAAAAAAAATTAGTTACGATTGTCCCATTCGTTTCAAACTAAATCTACGTTGAAATGTAGAGTAACTCTAATTTATAACGTTGAATTAAAACATTTTTAACCCGACTCATTTCCGAACAAAACTTACGTCAAAAAGTAGCCTAACATCAAAATGTAGATTATCTCAAAGCGTATATAAAAATATGCATGGAAATGTTTTATACTTGACCCAACACATACCGATATATACCTCAAAATACACCGTAAGAAATTAATTTTTAAATAAAAATTGTACCGAGGTAAACAGAAACTTTACAAACTTAAAGATGTTAAAATAACATGTCAAGGTTGAGTAGATATATTTGAATTCAATAAACAAATATAATTTAATAAACAAATACTATATAATTTTATAATTGTTATATTATCATATACTTCAATAAATAAGCATTATTATTATTATATTATTATTATTATTACTAGTGTTCAACTATTATCAATTAATAAAGGAGTAATTATCGACGATCTAGTTGCGTAATGGTGAACTCATTGATTGAACCCGAAAGTTGTGGCATGCTTGAGGTAGACTCGACTTCATGCTTCGTCACCTGTGCATAATAGCCAGGTTGGTTTGGCAAAGGCAGTGCAATCTCACCACTCAACATGTGAGCCACAGAAGACATATTTGGTCTATTATCTGTATGGTGCTGCACACATGATAAACCAACATGTATTGCATGCTTGAAGTACTTCAAATGCAGTCCACGAGTCCCCTAAAGCTGCATCAACCAGTTCTAGGGGCTTGGCTTCCTTAAAGAGTCTCCATGTCTAAACAATATTAAAATGTCAACTTTTAAATAGGTAACCCATGTTGGAATTAGATTTTAATCAAGAAATCTCAATCAATTAGACTAATTTAGAAGTCAAATACAAAAGTCAAACTGATATTCAGAAAGTCAAAATTGATGTAATTTAGCGGGAAATTTAGATAGAGTCGGTTAGTTATGTTGTTTGTAACCGTCAACTTTAAGCGTATAAATACCCGTCTGTATGTACAATATTATGTGTGGAATAACAGTGTTTGTGTGTGTTTTGTGTTTCCGGTTTGTGTCCATGTTTTCCCACCTGGTTCACTGCACATTCATGTGCAGAACCCATATATATCATGTTCATCCAATAATTGATCCTAATATATAATCCGAAGGGCACTCAACAACCCATGATTGTGAGACCATATATTTTTACCGAAAGATACGGGAATAATATGGTACATTGATTGTGTCTATAATAGGGTTACAACTTAGATATAAATATAGAGAGAGAGATAATAATATTACCCTTGTATACCTTCTAGAGATTATATTATATAACTAGTATAGTCATACAGAACTTACATGCCCAAGAAGGTTATCTTAGTGACCTTGATGAGATCGAGAACCCTCTGTTTTTCTTCCCGCTCACAATTTGGAGTCGAGCAAAATATTACTTGCTTTTAGATCTCTATGGAATCTTGATGGAGGTAAAGAAGTCCACGAGCAATTCTATTTATGATGTGGAAGCTAGCGTCGAGGCCAGTCAAGTAACATGGAGTTGTTTTCATCTGCCACGGCTTTGAATTAATATGTTGTTACTTTGCATTACAAGGTTTAAGGGTTAATCAAGTTTGTGACCTTATATAATCTTGAAGAAGTCTAACCAAATAAAAAATAGTCCAAGCTTTTGTTGGGCATGAATTCATAAATCAACATCATTTCATCTCCTTAGAGCACGTACAATATCCCAAAAGTTTTACGAGGTTGCGATGCTGAAGCTTGGCAATGCATGTGGCTTCGTTCTGGAACTCAACAAGCCCTTGCCTTGATGTTTTTGACATCCTTTTCACTGCAATTTCTACTTCGATCTTCTTCAAGCACACCCTGAAGATCATTCTCAGTTAAATTTTAATTTTTTTTTAGTTTTGTTTGAATATAAAGATGTCTAACATCATTGCAAAACAAGATCTATAAGTATATGTCTTTAGTGCAGAATTTTGTCAAGGTATTCTAGTATTTACCTTGTAAACTTCACCAAAACCTCCCTCTCCTAGATCATTGTTTATTGAAAAGTTGCGTGTTGCCTGAACAATTTTATCCAAACTAAATATTGGCAGCTTCAAATCTTGGTTCCGTCATCATTAATTAAAGCTTATATGATTGTTAAAATACAAACGATACAATTGATTCAACATATATAAAGTTAATTTATAAAGAGAACGTACGTACATACACATACATATATAGTGAAAGCTTGGAACTTTCAAGGATAAGTACTTGGTACCTTCAACTTTATCATGTGATTTCTTCTTCTTTCTCCATGCATATAGTATGAGTGCAAAGGTGATAATAACCACCATAAATACAATTGGCAAGGTCACTTTCAGATGTGAGTTAATCTTGTCTCCTTTCCATCCATCCAAACAAAATGGTTTGCAACATTCTAATTGTCCCTAACTTCCTTAATATAATTTTTGAAATAAATAATAAAGAAAACTTAATAAAAATATATTTAAAAAGAAAATACATTTCATTAATAATTAAAACTATAAAATAAAAGAAAACTATTTAAGATACACTACTAGAAAAACTGCAATAGATGACGCGCATTGCGCGTCATCTTTGGGGTCAGATGACGCGCAAATGCGTGTCAAGGAAGGGGTAGTCATAAATGACAGATGACGCGCATCCGCGCGTCATCTGTTTATGACGCGCAAAAGATGACGCGCATTTTATGACGTGCAAAAGATGACGCGCAATGCGCGTCAAAGAAGGGGTAGTCATAAATGACTAGATGACGCGCATCCGCGTGTCATCTATGAAATTTTTATGACGTGCAATAGATGACGCGCAATGCACGTCATAAAATTAGCTGCATTTTTTTTTTTTTTTTATTTTTAATAAATTTACCTGTTGTTTTCTAAAACAAATTTTCAAATAACATTAAAAGCGAAATCCATTAAATACCAACAAAGTTTACAAAAGTTGTTAATTAACAACTACAAAGCATAAAACAAGTCCAAATTCAATTAGTACCAATTACAAGTCCAACAATACTAACACAAGTCCAACCACTACTAGAAAAACTGCAATAGATGACGCGCATTGCGCGTCATCTTTGGGGTCAGATGACGCGCAAATGCGTGTCAAGGAAGGGGTAGTCATAAATGACAGATGACGCGCATCCGCGCGTCATCTGTTTATGACGCGCAAAAGATGACGCGCATTTTATGACGTGCAAAAGATGACGCGCAATGCGCGTCAAGGAAGTGGTAGTCATAAATGACTAGATGACGCGCATCCGCGTGTCATCTATGAAATTTTTATGACGTGCAATAGATGACGCGCAATGCACGTCATAAAATTAGCTGCGTTTTTTAATTTTTTTATTTTTAATAAATTTACCTGTTGTTTTCTAAAACAAATTTTCAAATAACATTAAAAGCGAAATCCATTAAATACCAACAAAGTTTACAAAAGTTGTTAATTAACAACTACAAAGCATAAAACAAGTCCAAATTCAATTAGTACCAATTACAAGTCCAACAATACTAACACAAGTCCAACAATACTATCATTTCAGTCCTACATATAAATGAAATTCGATACATAGCGCGCCCAATCTTCACGAGGGACCTAAAAAATACAAAGTAATGAAATAGATGTTAATATAAAGTAGTAGGAACGAGCAACTATAAGATATAAGGACCCAATATTATGTGTACATAAAGTAATAAACGAATTAAACAAGTTAAGTTGTACATGTAATAATAAACGGATCAAACAAGTAACATTATACAGAACAATATTAGTTAACCCTTCATAGCACTAAGCATTAATTTTTAAAGATATTTCAAAGCCAAGAGTGAAAACCATGTTTCTGCTCAAACCAAACCATGTATAACCACGTACCTTTAATCTGTGAAATGAAATTTATGTATGATTTATGTCAAAGTAGGTGCAACAATATAGGCAATTAAAATGGAAAACACACAGAAGGTATAATTTCTAATTTAACATCACAAATAAGTAGGGTTCACATATTTTCAATTAAGTCACATATTAACTCCGTAATTGGATATGGCTTTCAGGTTCCAACAAAATTCAGAGGTCCAATATAGAAATAAAAGCATATGAACCAAAAAATCTGAAAGAAAACTCAATAACCAAACTATTTCACCAACTATGTCGATTAACCTGATCATGTAGAGAGAAATTCGTGACCGTTGGTAGTCAAACTTTAGTTACATGTTTTAGAAGTTTTTACCTTCACAAATGAATCAGGAGGAATCCTTAAAAGTCCAACTGCTGGTTCCATTTTTTCACCACTTAAGAAAGAAACCTCCGGTCTATACCATGCACATATGACGTGGACCCACATCGTGTCAATATTGGTCGGCTTCATTGTACCACCTGTAGAACCATAACACAGACAGAAAAAAATAATTAAAAACCATAATGCAAAAGTGTATGCGGTTAAAAACAGAGGAAATGACTATTTTAACCTTTAACCGGGCAGAGACAACACTCTCTCTCAACCTCGGGTGTTTCACACGCCCTACAAACCCAAGATGTGAAATCATTTATATCTCTAACTCCATAGCATTCTTGATGGACAGCTATTTGACATTTGATAAGAAAAAGAATTTCTTTATTATCCCTGACTGATTCAAATTTGTTTATGTTTTGTAGCATAACATCTTAAAGAGAATAAAAGGACCTGTTGCAGATAATGATCTTGTTAATATCATAATCTTTATCCCATCTACAGATTGCACATCGTTCGGTTGTCCACTTTGCATAAACAGGTTCATACTTCTCTACAGTTTTCAAAAAACTAGTAGCATTTGTATACCATCAAAGAATGTAAACTCATGATTGAGAAAGTATTAGTAATAAAGAATATGAATACCTTGAAGAAATGAAAATAATTGTTGTTCATCTAGTTGAGTCAACACAGCCTTAACATAATCAATGTTATAATCTGTAAGCTGTAATGTTAAATGTTAAAACTAATAAAAATAGCTTATAGAACATACTTTGATCAAAGTAGATGAAAAGAAGAGGGACAAACCAAGTTTCTAGCGGTATCATCGAATCTTTGACTTTAATGCTAACTTTCCACTTTTTTGCTCTGGAACCGGTGTGTCGTTCCTATTCAGATGGAGTTTGCTTCCTCATCCCACATGAACCACACTTACACATCATAACACTGATACAAAAACAAGAATTAGATATAATCAAACATTACTCAAAGAATCAAAGCATTATATTAAAACTGAAAGCTGTGATCTTACAGATGATGTTTTGAATAATAAACCCCGTCCACATCGTTACACATGACATATTTTTTCAGGAATTGTACTCCGGTCACTGCTTTCTGCACAGCTACTAAGTTTTGGTTGACTTTCGTCTATGACAATTTGGTCAGATGAAGATTGACCTTTGCATTCTGGGCAGTAATATTCATTGTTTTCCAGATCCTCAAATCAATATAGTCAACTAAGTTAAACTATCAAAAGTACACACATCATTAAAACTGCCAGTATATATGATAATACCTTGAAGGAATTGCTGGAAATTTCGTTGTGTTCTACATGTACCCAAAGATTACAACCATCACAGTACATCTAAACAAATGAAAATGACAAAATAACAAACATCAGATTCCACTTGTTCTTCATGAAGTTATAAAAAATGTCTGCAACAACTTACCTTCTTACGGTTAAAATACTCAAGATCAAGATCAGCAGCAGCTGCCACAGGGATCTCAACCAATTCTGACTCGACCGAACATTCCTGTTTATCTCTGTAACCAGAACTCATATCCCCATTTTCTATACTATACGCCTCTTCGATTGCCTTACAAAAATCATCTCGTTTGCAACCAAATAACTGAGTCTGTCCCTCAAATCTAGAATTTAAAAAAAAAATTCAAGAAAACAATTACTATCAAGTATCATCTACCTTGAATATAACACTAATGTACAACCATTAAAGCACACACCTTTTCATATACTCCATAACTGGAAAGATCATTCCACTCATCACCCATGCATAATCCTACACAATCAAAGGTTATAAAGACTAAAGCACTCAAAACGTCATTAAATTTAGCATCAATATACAACTTGGTTTGAGCTATGGGTTACACATGGATACCGACCGTAGCGATTGAAAGAGGAGACAAAGATGATTGTGAGAATTAGGGTACATTGTAAACTTCGACTGCACCTGCGATGGCTTGCGGTGGTGGTTGGCGGAGGGGACTGTGCGGCTGTGTGTGGCCAGAGAGGACTGCGTGGCAGTGGGTGGCCGGAAGGTACGACGCGGCGGCGGAGGTCGACTGGGGCGGTGGGGTAGATTGGGGGATTGGGGGATTTGGGGATTTGAGGATGAAATAAGAGAAAAAGGGGGAGGGGTCGATATAGGCGGGTTACCAAATTTTAAAAAATGACAAGCGAAGATGACACGCAAAAATGCGTGTCATCCTTTCTAAAAATATTTTAAAATAAGACACATATTTTATGATATGCGTAAATGCGCGTCATCTTTTTTCGCACGTCATCTTTTACGCGTCATCTATTGACAGTTTTCTAGTAGTGATAGTATTAGAAAATAATGGAATAGCCAATATCTACTAGGTTTGATGACAAATACATACTGTAATCGAAAATGCACTTACAAGTTAACTTGACCATAATAGAATACGATGTTCAGTATTCACATCCAGTGTCATATTTAGTATTCACATTCATTAATAATTTTAACAACAGTTTAAAAAACCATTTAAGTAACATTTTAGTAACAATTTAGTAGTAGTACCAATAACGGTTGTTTCAATAGCAGTATTAGTAACAATGGTTGCAATAATAGTATAATTAATTGTTTAAGTATAAATAAAAACAATTTAACTATTTAAGTGCGACATAATAATGAATTAAGATATCCTATTATGAAGCAGATAAAATCTAAATGCACAGAAATAAATTAATCCGGTAAAATATCCGTATCTTAAGAATGTGAATTCAAACACAGTTAGTGCATGTTTGGATTCCTTATTGTCCTTTTACTTTTAACTTATTAACTTTTAAGAAGTTAATAAATAAAAAAAAGTGTTTGGCAAACTCAAAAGAATTTTTCAAACTAACTTTTCATATAGTGTACAAATGAGGTTTTAACAAGTAACGAGGATTACTTGATAACTTTTGAAATCTACTTTTAATTCAATTTTCTATTATACCCTTTTACTACCTCCTATTAACTTCTCATTTTTAAAAAATTTTTTTTTATCATTTTACAACATTTTAGTTTATAAGCTAATCCAAACATTTTTTTAAAAACTAATTTTAAAAATTATAAATTAAAATTATTTTTATCAAAAGTATTTTTCAATTAAAATAAACAATCCCAAACATGTCCTTAACTTTAACATCTTCCTAAATAAACTTATCGAGTAGGTTTTGGATAGGGGTGAGTAAATAACCAATTTACCGAACAATTAACCGACCGTTGGGTTAAGGCATAACCGATTAACCGCACATTGCGGTTCGGTTTCGGTTTTGATGTGCAAATTAACCGCATTAACCGCACCGAACCGAATGTCAATTATATATAATAAATTTACAATACTTCTCATGATTTTATTAGAATTTCATATATTCATCCTTTCTAATTCACATTTATGAAAATATATTTACATAATGGATTCGGATTTGTATTGAAACATCATAAACACACAGAAGCAATGCAAAATGCGCGCACACATTGTTGTATGCACACCCCGACTTCGGTTTCAGTTTTGACAAGACCTTACAAACGAACCATATCATGCACACCCTTATAAATCGGTCTAAACCTATTCTAACAACAATTTATTAGTTAATATTTTGGTTTAAAAGCATATGTTAAATATATTGGTTAATTAACCGAATCAACCATAAATTAACCATAACCGGTGGTTAACCGAAGTTTCGATTGCTGTTGTGGTTAAAGAAATGGTATTATCCGAACTTGCGGTTTCGGGTTTCGAAAATTGTATGAACCGCACCGAACCGCACCGTGCACAACCCTAATTTTGGAATTGATTTCATGCTTGCTATATCTTTCATGTTTTAACATTGTTTTGTGGTTTTGTTTACATCTACGGTAGACGCGGGTTCGATTCTTCGTTTCTCCCATTTTAATCTTTTTCGTCTCTCTTCTTTATTTTTCCTCACATGCTTCTTTCTCCCTTTTCTTTAGTTCTTTTCGGTGAAGTCCGTTCACCACCGATAAACTACGTCGTCTTTCGATTAGGGTTAGTTTGTATGTTTAGGGTTTACATCCGTCTAAATTAGCTTTATCTGAACTTGCTTTTGCAGATTGCAATCGATAATGGTGCATCGCTTTCAGTAAGAACACCACTATGCAATATCAGTATGTTTTAAATTAATTTGAAGGTTTAGACTGATTGCTTAAATTGTGTCTGATTTTGATACCGTTGTTTCTGTTGCTTTTTTGGTTTAAATGTTTTTCCACATCAGGTTGTTTCAAAATTTGACTTGATAAAAACACTCAAATCGTGTTCTTTGATTCTGTTGTTGTCAACTTGCAATAGGCCACAGTTAACTTCTCAGTTTACATGTTGACCTTGAGTATGTTAACGTGCACAAACACCATTCCAGTAAATGCCTCATGTCATATTTATATGAAAAAAACTTCAAGTTATTGGCTAATGGTTAAGGAAATTATATATAATTTAAACGAATGCGTTCTGGGTTGAAACTGGTGAAGAAATGTGTTGTTGTAGCTGAAAAACTTTACAGGCCATGTTGTTCTAGTAATTCATGTTGAGCACCTTTTGATTAATATATGTGTGTGTAGTTACTGTTATTTTGTAATGTTTTACCGAGGAACAAAGAGCATAAGTGACGATATTCGGACACCTATTAACTTGCACTAAAGCTCAAAAAAAGGTGTGCCTTTTGTCACTCTTTCTTTTTTCTTGAATTAACCAAAAAACTTGGAACTGTTTTCTTGACCAATTAGTATATTTATGATAGTTTTTAAATAGTGGCACCTTGTGTGTAAAAACAGGAAGATTTAACAAGCTTGAAATGGACCTTAATCACATTCTTTATAATTAATACCTGTCTAGAAGAATCATTAATCCATTAATCTGATATATGAGAAACAAAAGGATCAAAGAGCATAAGTGATGATGCAATTGGGAGGCTTGCTGCTGCTATAGAGAGTTTACATGGTGTCAAAATAATGAGAATGCAAGGAATAAACACATGATTATATTTCAAACCTAATGAGCCAAGTGGGTAAAAGTAAAACAGATCAAATCAGTTGAATGGGTCAAAAGTGACCTGAAGTTTATTAAAATCATTACAGCCTCACAAATTGCTGTATTGAAAAAATTGAGATGGTCAAATGGGTGAATGGACCCTCAGTGTTAATTTAAACACTTACAGTTACAACCTCTAGAGTCGCTTCTTTAAATATTATATTAGCATATTCATGTTGTATATTTCTTAATGATATATGATACATCAAAATATGAATTTCAAACTGACCCGTTTAAATAAACCATTGACCTGTTGTAACCTGAATCCATTTCGATCAATGTGCGACTCACCCACACAACCTGTCCATTTGCCACCGACTATTACAATCAATTACCTGATAAATTTGTATAACTTTTGTTAGCTCCAAAATATTGCAAGCTCTTTGTTAGAGCTATGGAATTTGATGGATACCCCCGTTGAAGAGCAAAAAGTATTCAGAGTTTTACATGTTACATAGCGACTTCAAAGCAGGAGATCATGGAACTC
Organism: Flaveria linearis; assembly: GCA_024085815.1. Classification (NCBI taxonomy): domain Eukaryota; kingdom Viridiplantae; phylum Streptophyta; class Magnoliopsida; order Asterales; family Asteraceae; genus Flaveria; species Flaveria linearis. Next base: position 86,852,230 of record CM044006.1, read on the forward strand.
AACTCGCTTTATGTCAACTTCATTGATTATGTAAGTTGTGATGTTCATAAGAGTGTCACTAAATTTTAGACAATGTAAAAAAATCTGTAAAAAAATTTTCTCCAAACCTTCAATTTTTTCTTATATTACATGGATAATATTGATTCTTGCAATTAATTAAAATTTATTTTGAATGCAGTGTTTCTTACTTTTATATATAAGTTAATGCACTTAGAGAAAGTGGTTGCTTCCTAATTTATTATACAAGTAATATAGTCTTTTATTTGAAATCACTATATGAAGTGATCAAAACCATTTCCTGACTTCACTTCTGTAGGGAATGTTGCTCCATGCCCTTCAGTGTCCTGAAGCTGCTTTGACTTCTCAAATGCTTATTATATTTGAAAATGTATCATTTAATTAATATTCTTGCTTTATATTTCCTTATGTTTGATTAATGATATAATGACATGCCCAATTGTAATATATATTGTAGGAATTCTTAATAACAAGTTTTGAGCCAACAAAATCTTGACAATTTGCTTAACGGAGAGCTTAGGTTATTACAGGTATTGAATGAAAATTTTGTATTAATAGTCAAGGTTTAGAAGTACGGAATGAAAATTTTGTACCAATAGTCAAGGTTTAAAAGTACGGAATCGAGCCTCGAGGCGTTTTCCCTTCGCCTCATGAGGCGTAAGCCTCGAGGCGAACCGAGGCGTAAGCCTTGAGGCGAACCGAGGCGTAAGCCTCGAGGCGAACAGAGGCGTAAGCCGGAGGCGGAATTAAATATAAATATAAAAATTATATATTTTGTAAAAAATAAAATACAAACTAATTTCATAATCGGTTTATCAAAAACATAAAAAAAAAACACATTAAAAAGACATGGAATGTTTGAAACTGATACAAAGATTCTAAAACATCGAAAACAAACAGAAAACCCCCTGAGGCACAGTCTTTCTTAGCGCCTCAGCCCTATGAGACACACGTACAAAATAAATCGCTGAGACGCCGCCTCATACACGTTTTCTGAGCGCCTCGCCTCAAGGCGCATGCCTCAACCGTTTTTTAAAAACAATGCTAATAGTTACTATTTTATTGTATGACATTATTTCTTTATGGTCATTTTCTTTATTCTCATTCGGTTTTCAGGGAAGAATAAAAGGGATTAAGTGGTTTCCATCAAAAAGTGAGCTCTCCGGTAAGCTATTCACGAAACTCTTTATTTATAAGATTTCTAAGCAAGTTATAAAGATTTAATCTAAGTGGGTACGTTGTGGTTATATTAGGTGGAATTAAAGACAACAGAGGTTTAAAGGGTGGAGGCTTTTTTCTTGCTGTAATCAAAAGCAGCAAAAGGATTAAACGATTTCCATCAGCAAATCTTTCAAGAATTGAGGGATTCAGTAAGTTATTCATCCCAAACCCTGGTTGCTTTAGGGTTATTATATTTGCAAATTTTAAGAACATGTACCTTTACTTCTTTTCTTTGCCTTTTTAGCTTTTATGTGCTAGTTAAACAACTTTGAAGGTTGCTAAAATATGCATGCACGTGTATAGATCTTCAAGAACAAATTTTTGCTTATTTGGTTTATTCACTAATGGTTGGTTAAACACTCAGAAAATTAATCTCCTCACTCTGCTACTACAATTGAATTTGCGTGAATTGTAAAATACTTTCCTTTTTCTATCTAATCTTTCATCCATAACTTTCCAAGGATGAACACTCAATGTGTAGGCACGTTTACTAGTAATATAGTTACGCAGCTTTAATAAATTTTATAACTTATTTATAAACCAGTCTAGATTTATAATTCAAATAAATTTTAGAATTATTACACCCACGATCTCATATGTTCGGATATCCCTAGGCATAAATAGTTGATATCATTGTACACTTAACTCGCTGTCTTGTTTGTTTTGGCATTCTGCTCCAATATTAAACAAGTACAGTTATCACCGCCAACTATAACGTATGCATCGGGCTCATCTTGGCACTTTAGGCTTGTAATTAGAGGAAGATGGTATCAAACATAAAATAAAGACAGAAATGAAGCTTCTGTGAGGTCCAAATCGATCATCTGATTAAATAAGGACGAGGAAGCATGCTTCTTTGTTCTTTCTCAAACTGCAATCAATGTAGAAAAAGGACATGTTCGCTTTTCCAAGAACATCGTGGATTCTTCCAAAACGGTATATATGTATATAATAATCAAATCACAAACTCTACTTTCATCCTCCTGGCTATAGTTTCCATCCAAGACAACCGCCATGGATGGCGTCCAAGTTGCATCCTCTTCGTCATCATGTACAACCCCACCAACTGGAAGGTGGACTTATGATGTGTTTATAAGCTTTCGAGGTGAAGACACCCGAAACAATTTTGTTGATCATCTTTATGCTGCTCTGGATCAGGCAGGAATATACACATTTAAGGATGACAAGGAACTCCAGAGAGGGAAATCCATCTCCCCAGAACTCGTGAAAGCAATTCAAGGGTCGATGGTGGGGGTGGTCGTCTTCTCCAAGAATTATGCAAGCTCTTCCTGGTGTTTGGAAGAACTTGAGAAGATCATCGAATGTCGGAATTTGGTAGGACAAAGGGTGCTACCCGTGTTCTATGATGTGGATCCCTCAGATGTCCGTAGACAGAAAGGAAGTTTCCTTGAAGCATTCCAACAACATGAAGTAAATTTAATAGATGAAATGGAGAAAGTGAAAAGGTGGAGGGAAGCTTTAGTGACTGCCACCAGCTTTTCTGGATGGGATGTACCCAAAACGGCTGGTGGGTGAGTTCTTCTTGCTACACTAGTTCAGTTAACTAGACTCTAAGAGTGCTAACAATTATTAAATACTAAACCAATTACAACATGTTCAACAAACAGGCGGGAAGCTGAATGTATAAAGCAAATTGTATCAAATATCTCAAGGTATACCGAATCTCGTCTAACAGAAATATTGATTGGGATGGAATCTCGTGTACGACATGTGAAATATTTATTAGGTAGGCGGCCTGATAATATTTGCATAATCGGAATTTGGGGAATGGGTGGAATTGGCAAGACGACAATTGCAAGAGCTGTCTATCATCAGATCTCATATGAGTTTGAGGGTAGTTGCTTTCTGGAAGATGTTAGAGAAAATGGTTCTGATAAGAGAGGTCTCAAATCCTTACAAGAGAAGCTTCTTTCAGAAATCTTGATGCAAACGCATTTTAAAGTAAAGAGTTGTGATGATGGAATGTGCCAAATTCATAGAAGACTGAGTCGTAAAAAGGTTCTTGTTGTTCTTGATGATGTTGATAATGTTAAGCAACTTCAGTTCTTGGCTGGTTCTCATGAATGGTTTGGCCATGGTAGTAGAATTATGATAACAACCAGGGACGAGCATATGCTATGCCACGCACAAGAGAAATATGCTCCTGAATTGTTAACAGAAACAGAAGCTATGAAGCTCTTTAGTAGATACGCCTTTAAGGCAAACATCCCTCCTAAAGAATATGAGAAGCTATCAGGTGTTGTAGTAAGTCATGCAGGTCACCTTCCTCTCGCCCTTAAAGTTTTAGGTTCTCATTTTTGTGGTAGAAATTTGGATTTTTGGCAAAGTGGCTTGAAAGTTTTGGCCAAAATACCACACAAGGAAATCAATGGAATTCTAAAGCTAAGTTTTAATGGATTGAATATCACTACAAGGAAGAAGACTATTAGCGGCGACAGATGTCGCCGCTAATACCCCTAAATGTCGCCGCTATTACTATTAGCGGCGACTGGTCGCCGCTAATAAGTCGCCACTAAAAGTTCGTCGCTATTGACCAAAAAGTCGCCGCTAATAAGTCGCCGCTAAAAGTGTCGCCGCTATTGACCAAAAAATCGCCGCTAATAACTGTCGCCACCTAATGGTATTTTTCGACTATTAGCGGCGACATATGTCGCCGCTAATAGTCTTTTTTTAATTTTTTTTGTTTTTTTTTTTTGGAAATCCTGTTTTCCAGCCAAAACAAACCTATGTTTATCAAATCTAGATTACACTACACAATATCATAAATTATACATAAACTACAATCTAGATTACGTAAAAAATATCATCCAATCATACATATAGATAATTAAGTCATGTTTAATTACACTACACAATATCATCCAATCTCCAATCATCCAAGCATGCTATTCATCCCCCTCGTCTGAATCCTCTTCTTCGACTTGATTTGGAGCCTTTTGCGAAGCAATTAATTGCGTCATTTGTGACATAAATTGCGCGTTTTGAAATAGACTTGAAATTTGCTCCTACAAAAACAAAATATACATTATATCTTGGCTAAGTATATGAAGTGTCAATTAATGATGTTAAACAAACACACTTATGATAAACTTAACACATCCAAGTCATAATAACCTAAAACAACTATGATGAACTTAACACATCCAAGTTTAACTCATTTTGACCCGTTTTTACTCAAATCTTAATGTTTTCACCCATTTTGACCCGTTTAAGCTAAACTTAGATAATTAAGTCTATTTTAGCAATAAAAAGTCATAAAAAACCAAAATGAACTATGATCAACTTAACACATCCAAGTTTAACTCATATTGACCCGTTTTAACTCAAATCATGTTGTTTTCACCCATTTTGACCCGTTTAAGCTAAACTTAGATAATTAAAGTCTATTTTAGGGATAAAAAGTCATAATAAACCTAAGTGAACTATGATGAATTTAACACATCCAAGTTTAACTCATTTTGACCCGTTTTAACTCAAATCATGTTGTTTTCACCCATTTTGACCCGTTTAAGCTAAACTTAGATAATTAAAGTCTATTTTAGGGATAAAAAGTCATAATAAACCAAAATGAACTATGATGAACTTAACACATCCAAGTTTAACTCATTTTGACCCGTTTTAACTTAAATCATGTTGTTTTCACCCATTTTGACCCGTTTAAGCTAAACTTAGATAATTAAAGTCTATTTTAGCAATAAAAAGTCATAAAAAACCAAAATGAACTATGATGAACTTAACACATCCAATTTTAACTCATTTTGACCCGTTTTAACTCAAATCATGTTGTTTTCACCCATTTTGACCCGTTTAAGCTAAACTTAGATAATTAAAGTCTATTTTAGGGATAAAAAGTCATAATAAACCTAAGTGAACTATGATGAACTTAACACATCCAACTATGATGCACTTACCTGTGTAAACGACTGAGGAGTTTGTTCATGATCATGAACAAAAGAACTCGTCCCTGCAGATGAAAATGGTTTACGCCCAATCCCCCGAATATGTCCACGCCGTTGTCCCAACACCGACTCAAAGATATCGACTTCATTCAGAGTTGATGATCCACTTTCTTGATTTTGGGTTTGACTTAGCTCATCAAACCTTTCCTTTAATTGGTTCTGTATTAATTAACAAAAATATATTAACATATTTATACATACATAAATATATATTTAAAAATTATACTTTTAAGAAATACTTACATATTGTTGCTCTGCTACCTCGCTATCAAATGTCCCATCTTTACCAGTATGAGCATCATGAAACGTTTCAAGTCTGCTTTTATTCTGTTTTTAAAAAGTATGTTTATATTAAAAATGCTAATATATAATACACAAATATATAAATTTAAATCATTACCTGCTTATAACAATAACTACTATATGAAGCAGTCCCCCCACGGTTTGTATATATTTGTTGTTGACGATTTGATTTGTTTGAACTTGACACATTCCTATATGCGTCACTCATAAAATAGTCAACGGTTTTGTTCCAATTATCATGATTCATTCCTGTTGGAGGATTGACCCTTGCTTGTTCTACATTATCGTAGCCTCCAACCCGATCAAAATGTTTTTTTGCCACATTTTTTCGATCTCTAAATCGTTTGAGAAACACCGCACGGATTCCACCCTCTATCTGTGCGCGCTCACGATCTCGCAATATCTCATCAAAGTCAAAGCGTCGCTACATTTAAGTTCAACAAAATAAAAGTTATTTATGTAAAAATGAATAACAAACATATAACTTATAAAATTTTACCGCCATATGCTCTTCCAAAGCATTCTTCTGAGCATCGGAAAGATTTTCATACGAACGAACATTAAAAGGTAAATTAGCTTCCATGTATATCCCCACCTCGCGAACAAACATATCATTAAGTTCGCCAACGGGGGTATACGTGGCAGCTCTATCAAAGGGTAGAGATAAAGGTCCTCCCTTTTTAGCTAGCTCTTGCTGCAATTTCTTATTTTTCGCCTTGCCTCTTGTTTTACGAGAAGGCGTGCCTGTAATCAGATTAAAAAATCATTGATTGCATCATATATTAATAATAATTGAATATACATAGTATATAAATTAATTATAATAACCATTACCGTCTAACGCGTGACTCCCATGAGTGTCAAATGGAGGAAGTGGTGGATCCCCCGCGCCATCACCTCCGTGACTCATCACATCAGCCATAAGGTATACGAGAACAATCCACAATGAAAACATGTCTTGAAATATAAGATTTAGAACATAATGTTAAAATAAGAAGAAAGTTTTGTAGTACAACATGAAATACAAACAAAGGTTTAAATAAATAAATACATATACAAATCCTAACAAATGTTTCAATCAGAGTCACCCTCATATACTTCAGTATCTTCGTCAGACTCTTCGGTGTCATAATCAGAATCGTCCTCATCATAATCATCCTCGTCTTCAAACACCTCTTCAGCGTAACAGTTGGCGGATTAACTTCACTTGGAGTCTCGTCTTCGGTGACATGAGTAGGTATGTTATGAAAGTATTGTGTGAAGTCAATGAAAAGTATGCTATTAGATGAAGAGTGGTTGTGAACAACGTCAAGATCTTCTGTCAAGTCATTGTCAACATTTTGAATGTTCTCCATGACACCATCATTGATTGTAGGGCGATCCCAAATTTTTCGATGATTAACATTCTCGACGACCCACCGGTGATTATTGTTTTGATTTCTTCGAGAAGGTTCTCGGATGTAGAACACTTGTTTAGCTTGAGAGGCAAATATGAGTTGATCGTCTTTGTCCCATTCACGTTCTGTGTTGATACTAATGATATTATTGTCGTATGAAATGCCCCTTCGAGTATCAAACCATTTGCAACGAAATAGGACAGTTGAATACCCATTTGCATAATGTAATTCAATAATCTCCTCAAGTTGCCCATAATATTTCTCACCATTCTCTCCCTCCACTAAAACACCGGAGTTTTGCGTTGTGCGTTGCGCGTCACGATCAACTACCATAAACCTAACACCGTTGACTATGCAAGCAGTATAACTATAGGCATTTACATCCGCACCCATTGAAAGAGCATACAACTCTGAATGAAATTTTGGAGAATTTTGTATTTTCATCGAATAAACCTAAGAAAATATTGACTAACACGTGTTATATATGGAATACCTAACAAATATATAGTAACACGTGTTAGATATAGATTACCTTCTCGAGGAACCATGATGGAAATTTGATTCTAATATCCTCATGTGGACATACAGATTTAAATTCACTACAATATTGATAAAAATATACAATAAGTGACAATGAAATATATTTAATTAATGATGCAAAGTTAAAGATAGGAAACTTTACTTCATATAATCTCTGACTTCTTGACAGCTATCGAGCACAAACCATTCTAACTTAAGCTTTTCACTTGGAGAAAGGTATTTCATCTTTGTTGCACTAGCCGGACGACATTTAGACTCAAATGCATACACGTTTCTTTTTTGGATAATGACATCCTCGTTTCTGTCAGGGCGATTAAACTGAGTCTCAACATCTCGAAGGTATCTCGAACAAAATGATAGAGCTTCTTCAGCAACATAACCTTCAGCTATACAACCTTCCGGCCTTGCTTTGTTTCTGACATAATTTTTTAGTTTTTTCATATATCTTTCAAACGGATACATCCATCTCATACATACAGGACCACCACGAATCGCTTCATCAGGTAAATGCAAAACTAAATGAACCATAATGTCAAAAAACGCCGGAGGATAGATCAACTCTAACTTGCACAATATTATAAGAATGGCATCCTTAGCTTTCTTCATATCCTCGACCAATAGTGTTCTTGAGCAGAGTTGCTTAAAAAACGTACAAAGATCAACTATTGGTGTATAAGTATCTTTGGTCAAAAAGCATCTAACCCCAATCGGTATTAAACGCTGCATGAGAATATGACAGTCATGAGATTTCAACCCAGTAATATTAGTATTGTTATCTACCACTCTCTTCCTGATATTAGATCCGAACCCATCAGGCAATTTAACATCCTTTATAAACTCACAAAATAACTTTCGATCACTGATCTTCAATGAGTATTTTGGATGTGGACTATACCACTTGCCATTCTTTTTCTCCAACCACTGCCTACTTCGAATATTTAGATTTTTCAGGTCAACACGTGCATTTGGCGTATCTTTGCTCTTTTCATTCATTAGAAGAGTACCCAACAAACTGTCACACACATTTTTTTCGATATGCATCACATCTAGGTTATGTTTTAGCTGTAGAGAAGACCAATACTCAAGTTCAAAAATATGCTTCGTTTCGACCAGTTCAACTCAAACTCCTCCCGCTTTGATTTTACACCTCCAAAATCGGGATGTTTACCCGGCAAACGATGGCGTAGACGACTAATTTGTGCTTCTATGTCTGTATCATTAAACTGTTTCGGAGGGGCTCTGATCTCGGGTTCTCCGTTAAATTCTAAACTTGTTCTCCACTCATGGTTAGCATCTAAGAATCGCCGATGACCAACATATACAACTTTATTTGTAACACGCATAGAAGGAGTGTCTTCGTTACATGTCGGGCATGCTTTGTAACCCTGCCGCTCCAACCAGATAAACTACTACGAGCTGGAAAGTCGTTTATAGTCCATAACAACGCCGCTTTCAACGCCGCGTTTCATTTAAAGAATCAACCAATGACAACATAAATGATGACTCTTTCATGCATAACCATGGAGGCAGATTGTATGTGGTGAGTACAACCGGCCACGTGCTATGAGCCGAACTCATGTTACCAAATGGATTAAAACCGTCGGCTGCAAGCCCTAGGCGAACGTTTCGCGGTTCCCTTGAGAAGGTCGGGTACTTTATGTCAAAATCTTTCCATGAGGTACCATCAACAGGATGTCGCATCGTACCCTCTTCTGATCGTCCGGTACTATGCCAAATCATATCTTTTGCCGTGTGCCTTGAAGAATACAATCGTCGTAGTCTCGGGGTTAAAGGAAACCATCGTAACACCTTGTGAGGTAACTTCTTGCCCTTTGTATTTGTATCAACCCACCTACTCTCATTACAAACGGGACATTTTTCTAACAAAAGGTTTTCTCCCCAGAAAAGAGCACAATCATATTTGCACACATGTATCGACTCATATCCTAAACCAATCTTTTTTAATGTCCTTTTTGCTACATAATGAGAAGATGGGATTTTATTACCCTCAGGATGTGAAGATTGTAACAACTCAAGAAGCTCATCAAATGAGCTATTAGTCCATTTATTCTTCACCTTGATATGCATAAGCTTTGCTAAAAAATCAAGTGAAGAAAACTTAGCACAACCCGGATATAATTCTGATTGAACTTCTTCTAACAAGTTCTCAAAATCATCATGGAGACCACTACTCTGCTCATGGAGACCGCTACTCTCCTCCATAACGTCTTCGATAACGTCAGCCATTTCGTTTGTTGGCGCAACGTTTTCCACAACTACAACTTCAGGAATTAAACTTTCACCGTGATAGATCCAATCCTTGTACGACCGGCACATGCCCCATATTTCTAAATGATATTTCATTTTAACCCATCCTAATAATACCGTATTCTGACATTTCATACATGGACATCGAATCTGGCCATAACTGTCCACAAGTTTTTCGCACATATCTATAAAAGAGTTAAGTCCTTGTTGATACTCAGGTGATCTACGATTCGGATTAAGAAGCCAACTTTTATCGATAGGCATGATTATGGAACTGCAAAATATATTAGGATTTAAGTGGATGAAAAATTATCCACAAAACTCGAACAAAAAGGAATTACTAAGCTCGTGATTATCAGAATGAATCTTACCGAAACCCTAAAATCATATACATAAAGAGAAGGGAAAAATCATCAGAAACGATAAGCCATAAGTTACATAAAAGGCTAAATAAACTAAGTTAAGTTTATATCATTATATCCAATATTATTTATCAAATAACACAACTAATAAATCATTTTCCACCGATACATTATTTATCAAACAAAAAGTAGGACAGTAGATTGAGAATTCCAAAGGGTAGGCTGCTATACCCACTTTTTGAATACTTTATCTCATATATGAACATGTATTACATAATTGTTTGTTTAAGAAAAATTCGGCAGCATTTCCTCTTAGCTCCCAAGTATATAGAAATATATACCCGAGGAGCAAAGAGAAAATGACCAAATTTTTCTTAAACAAACAATATGTAATACACATTCATATCCTAAATGAGATAAATATTCAAAAAGCAGTCCCAAAACGGGGACAACCCGAAATTAATTACTAAATCAATTTCGGGCGGGTATTTCTAAGCTCGTGATGATTAGAATGAAGTCACGAAACGTAAACGCTCATAATGTAAAACAATAAGCAATTACTATAACAATTAAATGAAACGTGACAATGTCTAAACAATTGAAACATTATTGTAATTGTTTTAAAAAATGTCACGTTTCGTTTGATTTTTTTAGTGATTTTTTATTGTTTTTCATTAATATAAAACACAAATGATCATAACCTAAATTGTGTTTTTATAGTAATGAAAAACAATAAGAAATCACTAAAAAATCAAACAACTAAACAATGATCATTTGTGTTTATAAATAACACAACTTGTCATTTTATAGTGATCATTGTTTTGTCTATACACAAATTACTAAACAATAATTTTCAAATAACACAACTTGTTACACGACTGTCATAACCTAAATAATCTAATTATTAAGCATTATTAACATAATAATTTTCAACCAACAAAACACCTAAACTAACATCTAATTAATAAACATTATAAACACATGATTCCTCTGTAGCATATGCTAGGGCTCAGGTTCCAATATACTAATTTCCTATCATAACCTCCTAACACCATATGTCCGGCACAAGCTATGATTTATGAATTACATGATCTCGTTCGTTAAAAGTGAAACTTATACTCTCGAGACGAAAATCGATAGCAGAAACAAACTCAACTAACAGAATCAAAAAATAAGAGCTGTAGCACTTGGCATTTGTTAATCAAACCAATTCACGAATGAAAATCAAGGAACCCAAAAGATCCCAATTCAGAAATCACAATTGAAGCACCAAATCAGTAATTCAATGCAACACAAATCAACTTACAGAACTCCAACAAGAAATTGAGAAACACTAACAAAGAAAGTAAGAAGCTTTACCAAAACAGATAATAGATCGCATAAACACAATGAAAGTAAGAAGCTTTACCAACAGATCTCGTTTTGAGAATTGAAAAACTGCTTCTGAATGCTTTACTCGTGCAGATGGGGAACAATAACGAGGCTTGGGCCTGATAAATACCAACCAAGAAACACATAAACACAAATGAACCATAGAAACCAAGCACAAAAGTACAACCTACATAGCACAATGTACAACAAACCAACACATGAAACTAATGGATTTGGATGAACTTACAGAGCAGAGACGATGAAATGGCGGGGATCGAGAGGTGGCGGAGACGGTGGCTGGGAGCGGCAGTGAGAAGAGGGGACGGAGGTGAAGAGGGGAGGTGCTCGGTGGGGGTGGTGCTCGGTGGGGGTGGTGCTCGGTGGGGGTGGTGCTCGTGGGGGTGGTGCTCGGTGGGGGTGGTGCTCGCGAGGTGGTGGCCGGAGGGTGGTGGTCGGCGGCGGCGCAGGGACAGGGATCGCGCGATGGAGGGAATTAGGAGGGAATGGAGATGTGGAGGGAATGGTGGTCGCGTATACCCGGGTATATTTTTTAACCAATAGCGGCGACTTGTCGCCGCTAATAGTGTCGCCGCTATTGGTTAAGTACGTTTAATCCCTGTCCGTTAGATCTGTTGCACGATCAACGGTTAGATTTGGTGGAAAAAATTGGAAACGGATTGATTATCAATAGCGGCGACATGTCGCCGCTAATAGTGTCGCCGCTATTAATGTCGCCGCTAATGATCTTGTCGCCGCTAATAGTGGCGCCGCTATTACTGACTTTTCTTGTAGTGTATCTTTGAACAAGAAATATTCCTTCACATTGCATGTTTCTCAAAGGTAAGAAAAGGCATAATATCACGAGAATTCTCGATAGTTTTTGCTTAGAAGCTGTAAGTGGAATAACCGTGCTGATTGAAAAATCTCTTCTGACCACTTATAATGGATATCTTCATATGCATGATCTGATTCAAGAGATGGGTCGGTGTATCGTTCATGAATGCCATCCAAACAACATGGTATGGTGCCCAAAGGAAATCAAAGAAGTGATGACTACAATCACTGTAAGCCCTATTCTTATAAATGCGTAAACTATAATAATGTGGAGGTTGGAAGAAGTCCACACTTTAAAGTTATTTGTTGTAGTGTGTAATCATTGTCCTAGCTGCAACACCTATATTGTCAAATATACATGTAATTTGTTTTTGTTGAAATGCATATGCCTGAATGCTTTAATTTGTTTATCCAAGAGACGAGAGACAGTTGAAGCAATAGTGGAGACCCAGGTGGCTTATGATCACTGTTGTAGTGCAGAAGCCTTCAGGAGCATGAAGAAACTGAAGCTACTTCAAATCAGAGGGCGATTCACTTCAACTGAACCTACTTATTTACCTGAACAGCTAAAATGGCTTTGTTGGATTTGCTACCCATTTAAGTCTCTGACAATTACAAAAGATATGAGCAAGCTTGTTGGCCTTGAAATGCCGTTTGGTAGGATAACTCAACTACAAATAGAGAAAAAGGTACCATTTTTTAAATCCAAATTTTTTTATTTGTATGTCTCACATTGCTCTTACCGTAACAAACATCATTTGTATCTGTCAGGTCATCCCCACCAATCTTAAGTTCATGGATCTACGTCGCTCACACTTTATAGCAAGGTTTCCAGACATCTCAGCTGTCCCAAATCTTGAGCGCCTAAACTTGTCATTTTGTAAAATTTTGGTGGAGATTCACCCATCTGTTTTGCTTCACGAAAAGATTATTCACTTAGATTTGAGTTTCTGTAACGCACTTGAATTTCTCCCATCCTGTATCAAGATGAAATCTCTACAAACTCTGCATCTTGTTTCTTGCACAAGTCTCAAAAGCTTTCCGAAAGTCTCCGAGAGATGGGGAAGCTGTTGGTGTTGAATATCAGTGGTTGTGACAGGATAACCACACTACCATTGTCCATCAGACTTTTTACTAGGCTTTCCGTTTTGTCTTTGGGGAGAAGTTGCCCTCTAGGACGTTATTATGAGAGAACAATACCTGGTCCACGCATTCAGGGTTGCAAACTTTTAAGTTCTTTGAGAATAATGGATCTAAAAAGTAACAACCTATTTCAGGATGACATTCCTACTGATCTACATAACATGTGGCCCTTTTTGGAAGAGTTGGATCTAAGTGAAAACATGTTCACCTGCCTACCTGCAAGCATCTCTCTACTCTCTCATCTAAAATACCTCAATCTTAGTGGCTGTGTCCGCCTCAAAGAGCTACCTGAGCTTCCATCACTTATTCAAGTTCTCAAGGCAGATCGTTGCAAGTCTTTGCAGAAGATTGAAGACTTTTCTAATAATTACAAGTGGTTGTTTAAGATCTCACTTTATTACTGCCCCAAACTCTTAATATATCAAGAGAGTTACCTTGCTAGTTCTTGATCTTATCTTTGGTCCAGGTGCTTCTTTATCTTGGTTACTCTCTAATATGTGCATATAATGAATATCTTGTGGTATAGTCAACTAAGGATTTTGTTTTGCTGATACAGAAATGTGCTGCTGTGAATCATCGGTTAAGTATCACACTTCCTGGAAGCAAAATTCCGGACTGGTTCAGCAACCAAAGATTGGGTAACACAATCACATTAAAGTTACCTCAAAATCGTATCACCAAAATGATAGGGCTGGCCTTATGCTGTTGTTTTTCACCACTTACTCCCCTTAGAATCAAATTCGACGTGTCAAGTGAAGAACATTTGATTGGTAGGCCCGCAGCACGCACTGCTAAAAGCGCTGATGCTGTGTGGACTGGATACCTGTCAATTGATATCCTTGGGAATCTATGTCATTGTTTTGAATCTGAAGATTTTATCATTAGTTTTGAAGATGATGTTGTGGAATGTGGGGTGTGTGTTGTTTACGAAGATGATACGAAACCAGTTACAGGAATCGATTCATGGATCCCAGATTATGATGAGCTGCGGAGGATTGATCATGAAAGTACAAGTAGTGACGACTGGCATCATGGGAGATGGTCGAAACCGACTTTTTACTTCGGTGGTTCTAAAATTGGAGACCATAAAACTATTGAAATATGGGGCTGAGGTTGTCACCTGTATGTTGAGTACATACCCCTATGTCATTGTATTTGTCACAACTTTGGAGGATCGATATGAACAAAGGAACTCATAACATGACAAATTAGATTTAACAATACTTAATAAGACTTATTAAGTATAGTCTATACTCTATACTTTATTGATATGATTTTTCACTGCAAGCGACTATTTATAGAAGTAAATTGAGGCTTTGCTTATGTTAATATTTATACATTATCAAACATACATGAATCAAACACTTTATCAAACATTTACGGATGTAAATAAACGAACATGAATCACACACTATCAAACATTTACATATGTAAATAAAAGAACAATAAACTTGTTAGTTGCATTTAACTAGAGGAGCATTAATAAATTCATGCTCATGGTTTTGATAAATAACGCTTGACAATTCATGAACGATTCATCTCTCATTGCTGAAAATTTGATATGTTTAACCTTTGGTTCATTTAGGCGCTTAATTAATACGAATATCTAGGAACTGTGAGTATTCTCATACCAATGGATGTAAGCCATCAATCACACAAACACAGAGATGATATTTAGTTTATTTTACTTGTAATTTAGCGGTTTTTAACAAACGAATTGATGAAGTTGATGCATGTTTCATACCTTAGCCCATATTTCCTTGCATTTTCAGTCCAGTATCTCTAACCTAGTAACCTAATAGTCTATACTCTAATATTGTAGGTCAAACTCAAAGGACCATGACACAGGCCCAATTCTGACCCTCCATTTTAGGTGTGTTAATCGCAATGTTCTCAGAACCGGATCGGACGTCGAACGGACGTCTTACTGGTTTGGTGGTCGGACCGGTCGGACCGGATGGACCGGATTTAACTATATTTTAATTATATTTATATATGTAATTAAATATAAGTAATTTATATATGATTTATACATATATTTTATAGTTATATATAAAACTTAACTATATTTGTATATCCGAAGTACTAATTTATGGTTTAACACCCCGTTTTTACCCACTAAAATCAAAAAAAAAAAAAATTCAAAAACCGGTCGAAACCGGCCCGGTTCGCCGGTCCAACCGCCGACTCGGTTTGAACCGGCCGGTTCAACTGCACAAAAACGATCCATCCCTGACCGGACCGGACCAGGCCCCGATTCGCGGTCGAACCGGTCGGACCGGCCGGTCCGATCCGGTCCTAACAACATTGGTTAATCCAAACCTATCATTTTTCATATCTAAAAGTATTTACGGTAGGTTTTTTATGTATTTATGAGTGTGTTTTATATATTATATGGAATGAATATGAGTGGTTGTAAGTGAATGAGAAAAAAAATGTTACCGTTTATCTAAATATTTGGTAAAACACTATGCATCCATATTAATTTTTTAATATTTTTTAAAAAATGATTGTAAGTGAATGACTAAAAAATATAATGACAAATGTATAAAAAATATTACTTAATTGAAAATGAGATAAAAATAATAATAATAATAATTTTTAATATAATTATAAGGTTAATGATAAAAAAGCTTATGTGAATGCTTTAATGTGTTGTTGGATGATGTTATAAATTCAATCTATTGCAGGTACAAGATTTGTCTTGTATTGGTTGTACGAGCAACAAATACAGGTTTATAACTAAATACGTATCAATGATCCTCTGTCCAACTAATTAAGGTAAGGTACTCATGGTATATAAATAAGAGGAGATCATGAGTTCAAGTTTCAATCTGAGTAAAAGTTCAGAGTTGAGCCAAGAGTCTTTCTCAGCAATGGGTTTCCTCCTAAGAGGGTGGAGGTGCGGTCCGACTGGAAAACAGATAGGTGAGACTGATTAATATAACATCTATCATTCGAAATAGTGTCGTACATTTGTCGTTAAAAAAACTAAATATGTTCCCTCATCCACTAGATTAGTCTTTTGAGATGAGTTCTTTTGTTTGATGCGTAAGATAACGACTAATTTTATGGTGTACCAGATATCTTGTATGTTTTAGACGTAGATGTTCTAAATAAGTATATTATGAAAAACAATGATTCAATATGAGACGTACGTCATCACACTCCCACTTTAATGGGTTGATTAGCCATCACTAGGGACGGGTCAGGAAATGGGTCCTATAAAAACAAAAATCATGGTGCGTTCCAACTAACCCATAGCTAGGATTGTAGGAATAGTTCAAACTTTTATAAATTCTTTTACACACCACTCAATACTATAGGGTCGCAGGTACACTAGATTGTGATATATTTTTTTTGGCTAAACATTATCGAAACTTTAACGCACCTAAAAAACAATTTAGATGACAAGTATAATATATGTTAAATCAAATAGTGAATTTAATTCAAAAAACTAGTTGATGAGAAGGAACTTGACCTATAAATCTTATATTAGTAGTCCTTACCACGGATGCAAGACAAGTCTTATACATTGCAATGATTTAGTCCATAACACTAAAATTCTAACAATTTAAGAATTTCAGGTTTCTAAGTCTAGGGTTGTTTACGAGCCGAGTTGAATCCTGAACCTTTGCTATTGGTTGGCTTGTTTACGAACTGAACCGAGCCAACGAACTCGTTTACAACGAGCAAAAAATCGAGCGAGCATTTTTCGAACATTAATTTTTGAGCGAACCATTAGCGTTAAACGATTTCGACTACCCTATTTCTAACAACTATAATATTCCAAATATTATATTTTCTAGATTATATAATGTATTCAGGCAATATGTTTGGTAACAGACCGATAACACCTATTTCATACAGTCTCAACCTATAAAAATTCTGAACTAATTCGATACTAACTCTCGTACTCAAATACTCATCTCATACTTGTTTTAATATATCATGTTTTCCATTAGATTTGGGTTTTTATGTTTTCATCACTAGAGGACGAGGCAAAGACAATAGTTCCACCTTTAGAGTTGTTAAATTGCAACTATTCAAATACATAATATTTAATAACTCAGTTTTGAAGTAGTCAAATAAAGGTTTATAGTCTTTTTTTAAGCGCGTAAAAAGGCCCTGTATAATATATTTTATATACATCATTTGAATTATAGTTTCATGTCTCATTTGTTTGAAAATCAACAAATCAAAAGTTGATTCAAAAATCAATTTGTCAAATTTAGGTTGGGTACAACCAACGATTGAATATTAATTATTCAAATTCACACTAGGACGTATTTTAACTTTCGAGATGCTTTAAATATCAAACACAATTTACTTATAGAAAACAAAAAATGATATAATATATGATTCTTAGTCATGACCAAATCGTAATACCAAATTGCCTTCTAGGAAGAAAAGGTGAAATTTGATGTGAATTACTTTCACATGATCCATGTATGAGAATATATACTATTGACTATTATTCTAGTGATTATGACGTAACTATAGAAAATATATGCAAAGAAATCCTTGCACTTGTTATTTTCCACAAAAACAACTTTTTTAAATAAGATGCGTTGCTTCAAACTCGATTGGATTGACACATATAGGTTCATCCAATAGGTGTAGAAAGGGATGTTGTATTGCTTTTTCTTGTTATCAACTTGGCAACTACATTCTTGATAGTTTTTTTATATATTTGTGAGTGTAGGTTTTATATTATATGGAATAATTGTAAGTTGTTGTAAGTTAAGCAGAGAGAAAATGTTATTGCTTATCAGTATATTTGATAAGACACTTGTATATTTTTATTAATTTTTTAATATTTCTTAAAAGTGGTTGTGAGGGGAAAAAATAGTAAAATGAAATGATAAAAGTATAAAAATATTTATTTGATTGAAAAGAATATAAAAAATAGTATTTTTAGTATAATTATAATGTTAACAAAAACTTATGTAAATTCTTTTAAAAAAAAAACCGAGAATTAATACCCAAATACAAATGATCATATACTTTACTCGGTTATCCTGATTATTGATTAACTAGTTATAGTAACCCGTGTGTTACACGGGTTGAATAAATAAAAAATTAATATAACAAAATTTATTAATTATAAAATAATATTTTAAGATATAATATCACTGAAATTATGTATTAGAAATGACTGTAAGTTATAAAATAGTGATATCAACTTTTTAAAACTTTATTTTTTTTCAAAAAAAAATAAACGTTTTGTTCTAAAACAAATCGTATAAAATTGTCATTTTTAAAAATTTTCTTATTATAACTCTTAAATTTAATTATTTTTTGTTTTAAAAAATAACTTTTTAAAAATACCAATTTTAAATATTTCGTATTTTTAAAAAAGTCTTATGCTTTAAATAAATTTATTATTTTATAAAAAAATTATTTATTTAGAAATAACATTAATAAATAGATCTTTTTATTAATTTAAATAAAAAAAGTGTTAAATAGTATTATTAGTAATTAAGGTAATTATTTAATAGGAGAGAGAGGCGGGAAAATTGTGGTGAGAGTGATTATTATGTTGACACTTGTCATCCCTTATATCTTTTTATTAGAGTAGGAAGATAATCCTAAGTTTGTGCATCATGTCGAAAAGAAAACTAACTTAAAATAGGATTATGCATTATGTTGACTAAGACAAAACATTGCTGGTCTTGGTTCAACTACCCTAAGGAATCTAAGATGAAATCATTGCTTCAAGACTTATGGTAAAGAAAACGAAATTTACAAGTCATCTTCCTATTTGCTAATTAGATTATTGACCAATTGTTAAACCAAGTAATGTATATCATATTTCAATATCATTTACTTCATGCTAATGTTACTGTAACTAACATCCTATATCAGCATTTTTAATACGCTAACAACCATTAATAGATATAACTTTATAAAATCATAATATTTATATCTTTTAAAGTCATATAGTCTGTTCAAAGTAGGGTTTGCAATGGCTTAAAACCGGATCGACTCAATCCAGACCAAGAACCGAAATAGCTTTAAACTAAAGACTGAGGACCGGATCATATGTATGTAGAATGAGTTGGTCGTTTTGTCTTGGGTTTGGGGGATAGGTTTCTCAGGTCGGCCAAACTATATTCACCGTTGGCCGAACCCGTATTGGCTTGACTTGAACCGCCCGGATGAAGACCGGACCACATGCAAGTAAAAGGGTCGGATCAATCCGCTCCAGTGGCGGAACCAAAACTTTTTTCCTATGGTATCAGTATTTATGGTTCTAGGATTCTAATAACTCAATCCTCATAGTTTTCGGGTCGGTCAAAGGTTGGGTCGGGTCTGAAATGAAAGATACAGTAGTTCTCTACAAATTTTCACGTTTTTAAACCGATCAATCACATCTTCAATAATAGTTCTCGCAAAGAACTGTTTTTTAATATAGTAAATATAAACATCATTCATTTATTCATCACTCATCCAATTACGTGAATCCGCTTTCACGTGCTTCATTGAATAATATTTCTATCAATACTCAAGTTGCAACCGGTAGAACTAATAGAAAACTTTTGATAGACCGACAAAATATGTTTCTTTGCAACCGGTAAAAGTAATTAATTAATGGGTAAAAGAAAATGGAAATTGAATAAATTTGTGTTTTTAATTCTAGTATTCTACATCAACACAACCAACACAAGGATAATTATCTAAACTATTTAAACTTTTATATAACTTTTTAATTACTTTTAAACTATTTAAACTTTCATATAACTTTTTAATTACTTTGATAAGTTACAGAAAAACCAATATAATTTTTAAAACCAATGCGTAATGGGAAAATAATTATTTTTTCAGAAAACAATAGTATCAATCGTAAAAAAGAGCAGCGTCATTCGGAAATTACGTATTATACGTTCTTCTTGAAACAAAAAACGAATGTTGTCAGTTGACGACTTGACTCGTGCTCCCTAATGTAGTTCTGTCCCTGAGTCCGGTCATTGGTTTTTGAATTGTTTTTTCTTGCCGGCTTGAATTATACTCACCTCCTAATTCAAAGCATATGTACATTTCCACATAAAACAGTACACAGTTTTCCTTTTCTAAAGATGAACATGAAACTTCTATAAGAATGTGAATTACGTGTATATTAAATTAAAAAATAATATTAAAAAACAGAATGGTAAATAGATATGTTTTAAGTTACATAGTTATAATTTATTATTTTAATACTGAAAACAGAATACTATATACATATCTATTCAAATAACGTGTCCTTTTTAATTCATTAAGAGAATATATATCCAATGAAAGAACATGCAACAATATAATGTATTAAATTCTAGAATCCATCAATCAAATACACATGTTAAGAATTTTAATCAGTAGTTTGTGACACATGAAAGATGTTTCATCCTCAACCATGAACCAACAATTAGGTGGCCAATATATCAACTTCAACAAATATAGACCATCTGTAAAACCGTAACAAAACATAATATATATTATTATTATTATTATCAAACGTTGAACATATCGGGTCAAATCCCAGCCGGGTGACCCGAAACAGGGTAGTTACAACTTACAATGTTACGTGACTTACATCAGCGCAAGATAGCGTCCGAAGGCCGAACAACAAGACTAAAACTAACATGCGCCGGATGCGCAGTAGTTAACCATCTCCACCCCCACGCGCCACCGCAACCGCCGCTACTCTCTATCGTCGGGAATAGTATTCAGATCCAAAACAACCACATCACCTCTCTTCTTTACACAAACTTCACGATCATCACCCTCTCGCGACGGATCCGACCACTTTGCGACGACTCCTTTATCCTTCTCAAAGTTCTTCACCGCCTCTCGCATCCGTCGCAAAATAGCGAAGAATTCATCGACCTCATCCTCCGTCGGAGCCGCCACCGCCACCTGATCCTCCGCCTTCGTCTCCCTCTCCTTCTTCCGATCAACTCCGCCACCGCTGCCGCCGTCCGCCGCCCTGCTCCGCTTCCTCTGATCTCTCTCCATCGTTACACTCAAATCTTCCGATCGTCAAACACCAGGTTAATATTCGATTATTCTCTCCAATCTTCTGTTATAATTTCTCTGCAACTGTGCGTGTAACAACTGTGTTTTGTTTGTTGTAATAATAATGATAATAATAATAATAATAATAATAATAAGAGTAGTAATAATAAAAGAGTTTTTTGTGGACTTGTGGTTGTGGAATTAAATAGTATAAATATATTGACGCTGTAGATGGTGATGTCGATGTTGCGTGTTGGGTGACGTCGTAACGCTGGCATAAGCATGAACACGGACCCAACTAATATTCTTTTGATTATTTAAGGTTAAGTGTTTGTGTATTTAATTTTGAATTTTGATTAGTTATTTTCTAATTCAAAGTGTAGTCTTTATTAATTCTTTTTTCTAACGTCGGTCGTTAATTCTTTATCTGTGTTTCCACCTAACATGGCTTGTAGTCGTTAAATTTTAGTGTGTATTTTCTGATGCTTATTATGATAATTTGTTATTATTTAATATTAATTTGATCGCTCATTGCCAGTTTTTGTCGTGAAGGTAACGAGAGAGATGTTTGTGTGTGAATTAGATTAGATTAATTATAAGAGAATTTTACGGTTTTGGGACAAACATGTTATTAAGTCATAAGTGTCTATTTACTGTGACAACAAAACAAAATATATTTATATAATACACATATTAACTTTAATAAACTGTGTATTACACGAGTTAAATAATTAAAATATTAAATATAGTAAAATTTATTAATTATAAAACGATATTCTAATATTAGATATGATTAAAATTACGTATAGTAATGACTATAGAAATAAAATAATGATATCAACTTTTAAAAAAATTCAAAAAAATATTAAATATTTTGTGTGAAAACAAACTATTTAAAAAAATGTCATTTTATTATTTTCTTATTATAACTCTGAATTTTATTTTTGGTTTATAAAAAACTGCTTTTTAAAAGCACCAAACTTAAATATTTTGTATTTTTAAAAAAGATTGATGTTTTAAAAATTTGTTGTTTTATAAAACATTTATTTAGAAATAACATTAATAAAAAAATCTATTTTTCAATTTATTTAAAACTACTTTTATCTAAAAAGAGTTAAATAATATTATTAGTAATTAATGAAATTTGTTAATACGATAAAGAAGCGAAAAAATTTTAGTGAGAAAAATGTAATTTTGTCACGTGTCATTCTTATTTACTTATTTATCAGAGCATGTGGATATATTAAATATAGAATATTGTTGTGAAGTTGTCAAAACAAATTATAAAAACATATAACTACCAATAACTATTGGAACCGTAGACTGTAGTTAAAAAACATTTATACTTGTTATTTGCTTAAGATTTTTGTATAATATCATAAGTTAATTTTTCTAATGCCCTTGGGGAAACCACAAACCAAACAAAAATAAAATCTGATACGATATATGATTTTATGATGAGAGATTATGCTGAGAAGGTAGAAAGCATATTGTTTACAAAGGCACAAAGCATCAAATTCTTATGATTTGCCCCAAGTACAAGCTCGACAACGACCCGAAACTCTCTTGTGGTTCAAAGTCCTTACCCGGAGGGCTTGCGTTCATTCATACTCTTCTAGAATTGTTTTTTACCTTCTCTCCTTACTTCATCAATAATTATTTTCATTTTGCCCCATTTATTATCACGTTATTATCATTTTAACTTTATTTGCAGTGACACGTATGTACCTCAAACTAATAAGTATTGAATTAAGAAAAAAAAGAAGCAAACACATCTTAACTCAACACACTTTAATATATTTTAACAATTCGTAAACTATATTAATTATCTAATTATCTTTCTCTAGTCCTAACTTTTTTAGAAAATATATTAAGTTTTGTAAACTTCGTACTTTTAGTAATTTGTACTATTTAAGATTCGATAAAATAAAAAAGTTTATAAATATTAATAAATTTCAAATATACATTATTATATTTACTTATATGATGCGAAGAACTAAATACTATATAATAATAAGTATTTTAGGTATAAAAAATATATAAAAGGCATGATGACATGAGAAATATAAGAATATTTAAATGATGGATAGATATTTTTTTTTCAGATGATGTTTGGAACTAACTTAATATCTAGGTGAGTCTTACTGAGATGAGATGTCAATTATCATACAGATTTTAACGTTTTAGGTCTTACTCACACAGTACTACATCAAAGAGTAAATCTATCACGTACTGTAGAAAAACCTCTTATTGAGTCAGATTTAAACTTGATACATTTAAAATTTCAAACTCAAACCCCTCATGCCATTGGACCAGAGGACTAGATGGGGATAGATGAATAGCTTGAGAAAAAGTATATAACGCATGTGAGATTACTAGAATGAAACCGTTTGATGTGCTACATATTTCTCAATTGAATTGTGACTCTAATTTAATTTTATAATATTTCATTTGAATCAATTTGATTTGGAATAAGCAAAACATGATTGAAGCTTACAGATGTTAGTATCACCCCTTTGGGGCATTCTAGAGTTGTTTGAAAGTGTCACCTTTTTATCTAATTACCTAAATTTGTTAAAAAAAACACGCCGAAACCATAATACATGCATACATTTTAATACAAGTAAACCTATAAAGATATAAGTTTCACCAACATCGAAATGTGGATATTCTAGTTTCATACCGGCTGTTGAATTTCAAATCTTATATTTAAAGATCCGATTGAATTCTCGGGTTCAAGTATTTTGAGACAACCCTACACACAAACTTCACTGAATAATCACTCTTAAGCATATATGGTTCACGTTTGTTAAATATATATAAAATTAAAGATGACCATAAGACTTTTTAAATAATAATTCGGAAATTTTAGGCGCACCGCCTTTTCCTTGAGAAAACCGACCCAAGCGGTCACGGTTAGGTCTCCACGTGACCGTTTGGTCAGGTGTGAGACCTAACTGTCACGGTTTGCCCTAACCGTGACAATTATGTCTGGGGATCCGTAGTCAATGATTGGGTATGTAATTTGTGCGCAGGGGGGCTATATGTCACGGTTTGGCCAAACCGTGACATGTTGCTTTTATTTTTTTATTTTTTTAAGCATTAAACATTGTTTTTTATTTTTATTTTATCACTGTAAACTTAAGAATGAAAAAGCGGAAAACACCGTTCGATCGGAGTTTGATTTCGTGTATCTTCCGATTGATTTCAAGTTAGTATCTATCTGAATAATATTATTATTAATTTTTATGGTGTAAATACTATCATGAGAAGGAAGGGGCTTGGTGATCCGGAGGCGGGATTTGGGGATTCTGGGACCGGCGGGCACAGGGGTTAGCGAGGGTGGGTAGATTTTGGGAGGCGATGGCTGGAGGCGGATGTTGTAGGTGGAGAGATGGGCGTTGTAGGGGTGGGTTTGTGGTGGCAGATAGACGTAGAAACGCCTGCTGGCGGGGAGTCTCAGGTAAGGGGGAGCGTTGGGATCCAAGGACGACGTTTGCTTCGCCATTCGAATCTAAACTTGGTTGTGCTTGTGCTTGTGCTTCTGGAGGAACGAGGAAGAGGTTTGTACGAATAATATTTGAGGAGTTCAGACTTGAGAGATGTATGTATGTATGTATGTATGTATGTATGTATGTATGTATGTATATGTTGTATGTACATGTATGTGTTTGTAATGATGGAATATGTCACGGTTTGGCCAAACCGTGACATATTGCGTTTGTGAACTTTAAAACATCTGAAGCAGCTTGGAAGTTTCATACGTCGGTTAAAGGAAAACATTGGGATTTGTTTCAAAGCAAAAAGATTGCGGATGTTAGTCGTGCTAGAATCCAGGTACTTTATTACTTTTAGTTTTATTAACATACTCACCTTAGTCATTAGCTAGTAGAAGTAGGATGGTTGGGGGGAGAGGTAGGGTTGTGGCACTAGGATCTTGCACCATGGTCCGGTGGTGTGGTCTACCTTTTTCTGACGTCATCATGGTTTATTAGTTTGTACAAATGATGATTGATTATCGATTACTAGTTTCACCGTCATATCATTTCTATCTTTTCGTGAATATATAATATAACTATTGTTCTTATGATCTGTATTATTTCGTTAGATATTTGAAGAAGCTAAGAAATTCTGCTATGAAACTGGTGTGAAAGTTGCTGTTGCATATGGTGGTGCACTGATTTATCCTCAGGTTTATATACTTTTAAAATCATTAACAAACAATATTTTATGGTTTTAATCATTAACAAACGTGCGATTCAGTTCATCTTTTTTTTTTCTAATCTGCTTAATTAGTCTTTGTAATCTGTTATCTTTAATCTTGATTCAGAACGCGTTGACTTTAATCTTTATGGAGACAAAACGCAGCGCAGTTTTTTGGAAAACTGGTTATGCAGGGTCGGTTTCCCTGCTGCTGCAATTCATGGTCATATTACAAGTAACTTTTGCGTTTAATTATTTTTTAAACAAGTTGGTTGTTATTTTATCACATGGTTAACCTAATCGTAAAAATCAGTTGTTATCAAACATATACAATTAACATTATCAACATTGCAAATATAAAACAAACAAACAAAGAAACACAACCAAACAAACACAACCAAATATACAAATCATCATAACTGAAACTGCACATATATATATACAACGAGTTTTTACATATAAAAAGAAATAAAATACAAACAAAATATCTATCTAATCCATCATCCCCGGATCGCTGCCCTAACCAGACCCGCCCGCGCCAGATGGGCCAGCACCGTCATGGTCTAACCGCCTCGGTGGCTGTGACAACAACGGCGTACCCGAGGCGGTATAGTCCGCGACCATGTGCTGGATGACCCAGTCCATCATATCATGCAGCCTCGCGGTCGTATCCTCCAGCCTCGCGGTCGTATCCTCCAGCCTCGCGACCCTGTCTCGTGTGTCCTGAATCTTATCAAGAACATGAGCAGGCAATCGCACGGCGTGGTACACGCGCTGGGGATGCTGGGGCGGGTCCTGGTTGTGCGGCGGGGGAATGGGCTGATCCTCCCCGCCGCCAAGGGCCTCGTGGGAGTCCTGAAGGTGGACCTCATCCCCCGCCAGCTCGGGTGGGTCCCCCAACGGCTCGGGCACCCATGGCACGAGCTCCTGGTATCTGGTGAGCAGGTACCACATGCCGTCGGGGAACCTCCGAACTATCCTCATCCCAGTGGCGGTGCTCCAGCCGGCCACGCGCACGGGAGTCGGAGGTAGCGGGAGCTGGGACATGGCCTGTGCGTACCCCAAGCCCCGAGCGATCCGGGAAACGATGTTCCCGCCCACTAACGCCCCTCGCGACTGCCGATGATAATAACTAGCAAAATAATCAGCGAGGGCGTGCGCGAGGTGGCAGTGTCGGTGTGTGAGTACACACCGAAGAAAAAAAAGGTTGGCGGCGTTGACCCTGTCGGTCCCCGCCCCACGACCAGCGACGGACGTGGCGATGAGTCGGTGAATGTATCTATACAGAGGGTCTCGTATATGAGAGGACCTCGTATCACCGCCATATGGTCCGTCGCCTATCGCAGGCCACCAGACCTGATCGGAGTCGTCTGGCCCGCGGATCAAGGCGGTGGTGTACATCGGCTGTCGGGTCTCCTCCTCCGTGTAGAGGCCGCTGACGACATCGAACCGCCTAAGTGACATGCGGTGGAGGAACCGGAACAACCGGAAAGCAACCTCCGCGGGCGAACGACCGTCCGCTATGTCGTCCTTGTCCAGCTCTGCAAGTCCCTGGT